>JBCEWE010000196.1:70981-255981 GCA_039877035.1 Silurus lanzhouensis | reverse complement strand
GAGACAGAGAAAGATAGAAAGGGGGAGAGAGAGAGAGAGAGAGAGAGAGAGAGAGAGAGAGAGAGAGAAAGAAAGGGGGGGCCAATTACAATCTTGCTTTGATAAGAAATATTGTCATGGAAACACCATGAAATAAAAACTGATTGATACAAAGAGAGAAAAAAAGTCCTGATCTTTTTCTACCTGCTTATTAAAAAGGAGCAAGGGGAGAAAAACCACAGAGGCATGGAGACAGACAGACAGACAGACAGACAGACAGACAGACAGGTGGTTTTATATAAAATAATTTAACATAGCAGCCTCTAAACATGACTGCTACACACACACACACACACACACACACACACACACACACACACACTAATGTGAAGTATTCACTCTGTTACTCAGTTCTGTTAACGTGTATCTAGAATTGAATCAAATGTACTGATATTTTGTCCTTGAATAGTTTTTGCCTTTGATCCTGTTCAGGCTGAGTTCTGTTTGTTTACACATCCCTTGTCCTGTCCTCTTTCCTGTGCCTTGTCCTGTCTCCTGTCCTGTGCCTTGTCCTGTCCTGTCCCCTGACCTGTGCTGTGCCTTGTCCTGTCTCCTGTCCCCTGTCCTGTCCCCTGTCCTCTCTCCTGTCCCTGTATTTTGTTATGTTTCTATTTGCAGAAACTGATTCTAATTTGTCACATTCATTAAAGCTGCATTTATTTCATCTGCCTGTTACTGCGTCATCTACACTTTTCTCATTTCAGATAATACACTGAAGAATCCTCCAGTCTGTGATTAAAAGAACAATTACAGTTTACAGTGTTTTATGTTATATGTGACTGTGTTCATTGCCTTTAACCTATCAAAACTACTGTACACACTAAGAGAAGCGATGAAGAGCGATGTCATGTTTTAATAAAAAGTGAATGAGCAGAAGACTAATGAAAGCTAATAACTGGAGCTGCGAGTCAGTAGAAACAAACACCATGGAGACACATGTGATCATACTATGCAAACACACACACACACACACACACACACACACACACACACACACACACACACACACACACACAATTTACCCAAGGTAGGTTGTAGTGAATCTGAACCACACTTTACAATTCATACAATTGTAACCATGTTCAAATATATATGTGTCATCAGATAAACTGACTGATTTCACCAGGTTTCACAACTAAAAGCTAATTAATCCGAGCTCATTTTAAATAGCTGTTTGAATAATAGCTGCAGAAATGACCTTTTTAAATCGAGCTAATAACATATACAACCTATAAATCTTATTACTCATACTTACTATAGCTAACACCAGCTGTGCTCAGAGTCACGGGGGGATGAAGTCAGTGGGGACTACAACGTGGTTTACTGTCATCCTCTTAGGAAATGAGAAGATACTGATAGACCCGTAGCTTCTTACTGGGTTACTGCTGTGCAGTTTCATGAAAACCTCTTCATTTTATATGAACTGGACTTATTTAATTACCCTGCTTTAAGATGTTCCTCATAATGGCCTGGTGTACATCATAAAAACTCAGGGAAAAATAAAACTACAATTTAATTCATGATTCAATAAATAAACATTAATAAAACAAACATTACATGCAAATGTTCCAAAACCATGCTCAGAAGCTCATTCATGATTGTATGTTAAAGTATACACTTCTAATAAGAAACTGAAATTAAAATAGAATTGTAGAAAATATTTCCATTTAAATATAAATGTTATTATTCAGTTCAATGTGAGTTTAACACAATTACCCACAACGACACCCACAAATCTACCCGTCTTTAATGAGGGGGCCAATATTTCTGTCGCTGTTTAAGAGACTTGTGTATTGACAAAAAGGTGAAGACAGACAGATCTGTAGGCTTCTGTAAAACGTTCACGTCCTGGATGAGGTCATGCAGGTTTTTTTCTTTTTATCTCTGTGTGTAAACAGTGAAAAAAACTTGTGCATTGCCGGAAATCAGTTCCAAAGTTCAAGCAGGACAAACAGAAAGAGAGGCTCTACATATAGACCACTTTTATGACCATTAACAGACAACCAGAGAGCTGAAGACAAGAAAAGGCACGTGTATGACCGCTAACGTCTTTATGATTAAAAAAAAGTGTTTATTTTTTTGCGTTTTCCCACTTTGAAGTTTCAGATCATCAAACTAATTTAAATATTAGTAAAAGTGAACACAAGTGAACACAACATGCAGTTTTTAAATGGGGGTTATAATTATTATTGAGTGTGAAAAAGTATTTGCCCTCTAAACCTAATAACTGTTCGGGCCGCCCTCAGCAGCAACAACTGCAGTCAAGTGTGTGTGAAAACCTGCACTGAGTCTGTTTCTGCGCTGTGGAGGAATTTTGCTCCACTCATCTCTGCTGAATTGTTGTGATTCAGCCACATTGGAGGGTTTTCCAGCATGAACCCTCTTTTTAAGGTCATGCCACAACATCTCAATAGGATTCAGGTCAGGACTTTGACTAGACCAAAGTCTTCATTCTGTTTTTCTTCAGCCATTCTGAGGAGGACTTGCTGGTGTGTTTTGGATCAGAACCCAAGTTCACTTCAGCTCGAGGTCATGAACAGATGGCAGGATGTTCTCCTTCACTTTTTTGGTAAACATCAGAATTCATGGTTTCATTTATCACAGCAAGTCTTCCAGGTCCTGAAGCAGCAAAACCCCAGACTATCACACTACCACCACCATATTTCACTGTTGGGATGATGTTCTTTTTCTGAAATGCGGTGTTACTTCTACACCAGACATAATGGGACACACGCCTTCCAAAAAGTTTAACTTTTATCCTATTAGTCCACAAAATATTTTCCCAAAAGTCTTGAGGATCATCAAGATGTTTTCTGGGAAACTGAGACGAGTCTTTATGTTCTTTTTGCTCAGCAAAGGTTTTGGTCTTGAAACTCTGTCATGCAGACCATTTTTGCTGAGTCTCTTTCTCATGGTGGAGTCATGAACTCTGACCTTAACTGAGGCAGGTGAGGCCTGCAGCTCTTTGGATGTTGTTGTGGGGTCTTCTGTGAGCTCTTGGATGAGTCGTCACTGTGCTCTTGGGGTAATTTTGGTCAGCTGGTCACTCATGGGAAGGTTCTCCACTGTTCCATGTTTTTGCCATTAGTGAATAATGGATCTCACTGTGGTTCACTGGAGTCCCAAATCTTTAGAAACGGCTTTAGAACCTTCTCCAGACTGATAGATCTCACTTACTTTCTTTCTTATTCGTTTCTGAATTTCTTTGGATCTCAGCATGATGTCTAGCTTTTGAGGATCTCTTGGTCTACTTCATTTTGTCAGGCAGGTCCTCTTTAAGAGAGATCTTGATGGTGAACAGGTGTGGCAGTAATCAGGCCTGGGTGTGGCGAGAGAAGTTCAACTCAGGTGTGATAAACCACAGTTTTAATACTTTTTCACACAGGGCCATGTAGTTTTGGATTTTGTTTTCTCTCAATAATAAAAACCTTCATTTAAAAACTGCATGTTGTGTTCTCTTTTACCAATATTTAAATTAGTTTTATGATCTGAAACATTAAAAAGTGTCAAAACATGCAAAAAAAAAAAAAGAAATCAGGAAGGGGGCAAACACCTTTTCACACCACTGTATGTAATTTTAATTACCCCAGATTTTCAAATATTATATCCATGACATAAGTGATAAAAGCTGTAAGAGATCTGTCGCTAAGCAACTGACGTAGCACTACAGACAATGTGAGACGCCTCAGTGTTATTTGAGGAGTCAGAAATTAAGATAGCAATTTAACAAATTAGCATGAAGCTTAATACAGGCCGCTTCTTCTTCTTCTTCTTTTTCTTCTTTTGGCTGCTCCTATTAGGAGTCTCCACAGCAGATCATCCGTCTCCATCCCCCCCTGTCCTCTACATCTGCTTCTTTCACACCAACTACCTGCATGTCTTCCCTCACCACATCCATAAACCTCCTCCTTGGTCTTCTTCTTTTCCTCCTTCCTGGTGGCTCCATCCTCAGCATTCTCCTACTGATATACCCCATGTCCCTCCACTGTACATGTCCAAACCATCTCAATCTCGCCTCCCTCACCTTGTCTACAAAACGTCCTACATGCGCTGTCTCGCTAATAAACTCATTTCTAATCCTGTCCATCGTCGTCACTCCCAATGAACATCTCAACATCTTCAGCTCTGCTACCTCCAGCTCCACCTCCTGTCTTTTACTCAATGCCACTGTCTCTAATCCATACAACATCTCAGGTCTCACCAAAGTCCTATAAACTTTCCCTTTCACTCTCACAGATACTCTTCTATCACAAATCACTCCTGCTATCACTCTTCTCCACCCACTCCACCCTGCCTGCACTCTTTTCTTCACTTCTCTAACACACTCTCCATTATTTTGCACTGTTGACCCCAGGTACCTGAACACCTTCTCCACCTCTTCTCCCTGCAACCGCACCCCTCCACTGCCCTCCCTCTCATTCACACACATGTACTCTGTTTTACTCCTACTGACTTTCATTCCCCTTCTCTCCAGCGTGTACCTCCACCTCTCCAGGATCTTCTCCACCTGCTCCCTACTCTCAGCACAAATCACAATATCATCCACAAACATCATAGTCCATGGAGACTCCTGTCTGAGCTCGTCCTTCAACCTGTCCATCACCACTGCAAACAGGAAAGGGCTCAGAGCTGGTCCTTGATGCAGTCCAACCTCCACCTTGAACCAGTCTGTCGTTCCTACTGCACACTTCACTGCTGTCACACTGTCCTCATACATGTCTTTCGTTCCTCATACATGTTCTGCACCACCCTCACATACTTCTCTGACACAACAGACTTCCTCATACAATACCACAACTCCTCTCTCCACCCTTGGCATCTGTGGTGCTCTTCCTCAGCATGAAACTATGTTGCTTACAGACTGAGAGAATAAAAAAAAAATACAGATTTATCATGAATGTTTACTTCAGTTATTAGAAAAAATAACAAGGGCTAAACGGCGTGTCCATGCGAGCAATAGCAACGCAAACATGATCTTTAGCTGACCAAATGTAAACACACACACACACACACACACACACACACACACACACACACACACACACACCTTCTATACTCCTACACTCTCTCATATCTTATGTGTCAGCTATTGTTTGGCCTTTTTAGCGATTTCCTTCTTTCTGATGAGAAACAGTAGTAACTATAAATAATCCTGTATGTTATGAGTGAAACACCAAATTAAATAACACACATCACAGATTAGATTAGCAAAATGAGCTAACTGCACTACCTACATTCACTTATCGGAGACACCAACAATCTTTGCTACACTTTATGGACAAAAATATTGGAACAGTTAACTTTCCCAGCCATAAGTGGTTCTCCCCCAAACCTGTTCCACCATGAGTCAGTATGAGCAAAAAACACATCGATAAACACGCAAAAATAGAGAATAAAAGGTGTTTGTGATAAATAGTGTAAATGAGGCCGAGCTGGTTATTCTACTCACTGTGTGTCTCTGATACATTTCACATTTCACAGCTCACTCCTGGATGATGTGAGAAGGAGTGTCCATGAATCGATTTGGATTGGGATCTGGGGAATTTGGAGATAATATCTGAAACTCTTTGTGATCTTCCTGAAACCTCAGCTATGATTCTTGATCTGGAACAATGTTTAAGTAGTTGGTAAGTGTAACATCGACTTGAACACCAGGACCCAAGGCTTAATGATGTTTGTTGGTGTTTCTGCAAGACACGCCATGAAGTGCTGTTTTTCACTGTGTAAAGATTGGAAATTAGAAGCAAATCATTTAAAACTAGGGCGTACGTTTTTGTAACATTATGTGCACAGAAGTGAACTTGGTCCATACTTTATATATATATATATATAGAAAACCTTATTATTAACATCCTGTGCCTTATTATAGATATTATTGGGATATTTCACATGAAAAAAAAATCCCAAAATATACAGTACCGTGTCCTCGATCTAGATTTCCTGAAATGTTTCTTTTTTCTGCTTTTCACAGAAGGTTACATTATCACTGAAGTCCTTGTGGCTAAGTTCTAATATTTTTTTATATATTAAGGGAGGTGGTAGATCAGTGGTTAGGATGGTAAAGTTCTGATCAGAAGGTGGTGAGTTTAAATCCCAGCATTGCCAAACTGCCATTTCTGAGCCCCTGAGCTCTCCCCTGCTTAGAATAATGATAATTGTACTGTAAGGTGATGCAGATAAGGATAAGGGTGTCTGCTGAATGCCATCAATGTAAATATCACAGCTCAGATTGTTGGTTCTGTGTCTTCAATGCATGATATTAGAACCTCAGAAAAAAATATATGTGGTTTATACAAACACAACCACATCTGCTCTGAATCAACATTCAGCCAGCAGACATACAAACCAATTTCACTGAAAAGATATAAAGATTCACTTCTAAGACAGGTGTACTTTTCTTATGACTGTATTTGTAGGAAATCCAGGCAAAGATAATTATCCAGAAACTTTTGGATACATTTTTTCCAAAAGAGACCACAAAGGTCTGTCTTTGTGAAAGGTCTCTCAGCATGACAAGCAGTGTTGGGCAATAACGCGTTACTGTAACGCAGTTACTTTTGACAGTAACTAATACTGTAACGCGTTATTTTAAAAAATAAAGTAACTCCGTTACTGTATGGTTTGTTACCCGTTACTTTTATAAATGAATGAATTTGGGCTGAAGTGTAGACTACAGTCTGACCTGCTTACATCAGAGACGCATTGTAGGATTGGTGGATGAACCACTATAAACATGAAGAAGACGCACTGTGGGCGTGTCTCCGTTTATTCAGGTCTGTGCGGCAGTAATGGCGAGTCGAGGCGAGAGCAAGACGAGTTTCTCAAAGTGGAAATATGATCATTATTTCACTTTAGTTGAGCATAAATACAAAAACTTTTAAGTTAAATGTAAACTGTGTCTTTCTGGTTAGAAGCTCGTATCTACTGCGATAAACAGCAACTCCAATCTGTTGAAGCTCCTCCAGGACCTCCATGCCTGAGGAGCAGAAGCTCTGCGCTAACCCGGTGTTCTGTTCTACATTGTGGATAGTTTTCATACTTCAGCTGTGAAAGGAACATGTTTAAGAGCTCAACACAACAGCAGAAGCCACTTTAGTGTTTGAGTGTGAATTTATTATTCAGCTTGTTTTGTTCTTTATTTCAGAAACCCTTGTGATATATTCAGTGTGTGCTGCTCTGACTTTAATAAAACAGTGTTTAAATATGACTCTGTGTTTAAGTCAGTTTTGTGTGTGTGTAGATCATTACACATAAAAGGGGATTAATGAGAACATTAAAGAAGCTTCTTTAAAAAAGTAACTAAAAAGTTACTTTTAACAGTAACGCATTACTTTTTGGTGTAAATAATCAACAAAGTAACGGAGTAACTTTTTGAATGAAGTAACGAGTAACTGTAACTAGTTATTATTTCTTAGTAACGAGCACAACACTGCTAACAACACAACTGATCTTTCAAAAATCTTTTAAACAAAGAAAATGACGTCATCGGGTCGCTTCTGTCAATATCATGACGCTTTTTTCTGTGTGTGAAGAAGACATATGATCCGTACTGTAATCACAAACACACCCACGTTAAACACTGCTGGACCTGATGGAAATGATAACGGTGACGCAGTAGAGTCTTCGCAAATACAAAACACACACACACACACACACACACACACACACACATACACACACACACACAGCATAATGACGTGTTGAGATTGTAAATCAATAGACAGACACTACAGCTGTAACGTTCAGTGTTTAGTTTTGATAAAATTCTGTATCCAGATTTAAACTGGAAACAGGTTTCACTACCTTCTAGACCTTCTAGACCTCCAGGACACCAGGATGATTTACTTCAGTTTTTCAGTTGTTTCAGAAAGTTCTAAAGTAACGTCTGTATCTTACATGATGCACAATACTGCTATTCGCACTATACTTTGTATATTGTGTTCTATTTAATACTCGTATTGTCTGCAAATTCCTTATGTGTGTCAACACACTCGGCCAATAAACCTGAAAGATTCTGAAAGGTCTGAAAAGCTCTGAAATGCAGTGACACTGTGCGGATGTGAGTCAAACATCCTTTTTTTAATTATAAAAATGGATTTTCCCTTTAATTTTCCAGCCATTTTTATTCAATAATTGAAAAAAAAGCATTCATATACAAGGTAATTATATATATATATATATATATATATATATATATATATATTTTTTTTAGAGACTAGATTTAGATTTATTCTTCCCTGCGCATGATCTACACATGATAATCAACTATACGGAGCTGTAGCTCTGCCAGTGACTGTTCATAATTCATAATTATAATGCAATCATAATCAAATTTAAAAACATAGTTTTATAATGAATTTCCATATGCTGTACAGCAGTTGTGTGGAGAAGGAATGCAAGTGGACAGAATAAGCCTTCAGATGTACAGAAATGCGAATATAATCTTACAAAAAATTAAAAATGTAATACAAATAAACATAATCGGATTATTCACAGGATTTGGGATTATACTGAGATCTTCTAGACATCTTTCAGTCAAAATAATTGTAAACTTTGGTGCATAAATAAGTTACAAAAATTTAAACAATAGAATCCAAGTGCAAAAAAAAAGAGTTAACAGCAACAAAAAACACAAACATTGATATGGTCAGAAGAGTCACACAGAAGCTCATTCCATCACTGAGAAGACAGTAAAAGACAGCAGAAGACAGAGATGATCAGCAGAACACAGAGATGATCAGCAGAAGACAGAGATGATCAGCAGAAGACAGAGATGATCAGCAGAAGACAGAGATGATCGGGTGAAGACCTTGGAGAAAGACAGAGTTAGTTCTCTGACATACATGTAAATAATGTGGTGGAGGGTTTCTTGATGGATAGATGTTTCAGGAAGAACACTGTGATGAATGATAGAGTCTGGGAACTCAGGCATGAAGAAGGGAATGACAGAATTAGTTTTGGAAAGTTGTTGGGTGGGGTTTATACACCCTGCATCATGGTGTGTTTGTTCTGCTATATGTGTGAAAGCAAACACTGCCACACACATGAGCTGATGTGTAAATAAAAGCTAAGGACACACACACACACACACACACACACACACACACACACACACACACACCACTGATGCTTCCATAAAGCTCATACCAAAAACATGATTAAGAAGAAGAGAATTTAGAAAACGAGCTCATGCTCACAAATTCAATTCAATTAAGTTCATGTTTATTTGTTTTGAGCTTTTAATAATGAACATTGTCTCAGAGCAGCTTTACACAGATGATGTGGAGATAAAAATGAAGATGTTCTTTATAAGTTTGTCTCTGATGAACAAGTCGGTGGAGACTGTGGTAAAGAAAAAACTCCCTGAGATGCAGAAGGAAGAAACCTTGAGAGGAACCAGACTCAAGAGGGAACCTCATCCTCATCTGGGTTGCACCGAATGTCCATTTATTACAGATAAACGATGTTGAGGTGCAGTGATGGAGATCAGAGCAAACTGGAGTCCTGAGTCAGTGTAGCAGACTGTTAACATTAACTACAGTCCAAATCCATCCCCAAAGCTCCTGTTCTTACAGAATTTCATAGAACCACTCAAGGCGTTGATGAGAAACATCTCCAGCTGCCTTGTCAATTTACACCATACTTCCACAAAAATTACATTCAGACAGTTGTTTGAGTGATCACCTTGTTTGAACTAGCAACACCTCTCTTCCAGATGTTCCATGTCTAACTTAAAGCATCCATCACTAAGGTAGCTATGAGCTCTGCACCCCTTCAGACCAGCTGTTGTATGTAAGTGGTGATAAGAATCCTGCTGGACTCAGGAATAATGGCAGGAAGTTGTTCTTGCTTTAAATTATCTCGCCATCATCAAAAAACTCTCTAGTTGCATCTCCTCCACTCCAGTCATGTTGTGAAAAGATGGCTGCAAAAGACACGATCATTTGATGGGTGGGTGGTAATGTCTCACTAGCGCCCTGATTCCAGCTACACTGAACATCCAGCTGTACCAAACCTGTAGACCAAACCTTTAACAATCCACCTGACCACATCACATATGGAGAACAAAACCACTCTTGATAGAATTCTCTTTATCAAATTCAGTGGAGAATTGAACGCCATTAGACCCCAGAAAAGTCAACAAGTCCAACCAGTTCTGGAGCAACATGAGTTAAGTGGACCTCCTACTTCTTCTCTTTGATCACCAGAGTCCCTCAGGGCTGTGTTCAGAATACACCATTCAGTTCAATTCATTTTTGTTTGTAAACGTAGATATGATTGTTATTATTATCTGTTGTGAAAAGCGCTATAGAAATAAACTCGACTTGATTATCACAATGCAGCTTTGCAGAAATCAGTATGTAGATTTCGATTTCTAAAGAACAGGACAGGGGAGAGAGCGGTGAGAAAAATCTCTCGGAAACAACATGACAAAGAAACCAAGAAGAAATTAAATGATTGTGAAAGAACACTGTTCTGTACATTGGACTACAATGCAGTAGACAGTGGAGACCACTCAGTAATCCTACCTGGGATTAATTCATTTATAGAGCAAGATCTCTAAAAGGACTGAGGTTTGTCTAGTGTTGCTGCAATGGAGGCCGTCATTTAAGTCCTTACCAGCCACGCAAAACAATACACAAATAACAATATAGTGGCAGTCAAGTAGGTTCCAGCATATCTGTACCTGCTCTGCTACAATTATGGACAGTGTCTTCCTGTTTGACCATCTTATAGAGATGACAATTATTGTTGATTGATCTCCCCTTCTTAGGTTCTTGCATTTTTTGCTATTCTGTTTGCAGTGTAGTGGAAATGTTTACCAGAAACCAGTGTCCAGGAACTTTGAAGTTTATCTCTGAAGAGAGTTCCAAGAGTTTCTTGAAAAGGTTCCGGAGTCTCAGTACAACCATGCATTATGCGAGGTGGAAGCAAAAAGTTTTGGGACTCGCTCTGTTTACACGTTTATTTATTTAAATTTAACTTTCTTTCAGCTTCTCCCTTTAGGGGGCGCCACAGCAGATCATCCGTATTCATGATCCGCATGTTTGAGTTGGCACATGTTTTACGCTGGATGTCCTTCCTAACGCAACCCTCCCCATTTATCTGGGCTTGGGACCGGCACTAAGAGTGACCTGGCTTGTGTAACCCTAATGGCTGGGGTCGGTTCCCTGAGCGGGAATCGAACCTGGCCGCAGCGGTGAGAGCGCCGCATCCTAACCACTTTATTTATTTAAATTATAAATTGTAAATGACACTTTATTTATCTACAGTTACACGCCATCACTTTTAAAGTAGTCCCCTCGCACAGCAATACAGCGCTCCCAGCGTTCCCCTGGAATATGTCCTGGAAGTCTTCTTTTGCACCCTCTGTGATTCGAACTGGATCATCACAACGGTGTCAAAGATGACAAGCTTTGAGGGAAGAATCCTCGTGAAAAGGGTGGATACGGAAATAAAATCATGTGGATTGTTCTCCGAAGATCATCATTCACGGTTTCAACATTTTCAGAAATTGAGCTAGTTAAAGGTCTTCCTGATCTCTTATCATCTTCTGGTGATGTTCTTCTGCTCTTGAAGCATGCATGCCACTCAAAACGACTCGTTGCAGCTTTGCTGTATGTCAAACATATTTCATGGCAAACATCTTTGTGGCAGGTTTATGGGTTTCATGCAGAATTTCACGTTTGCTCTTCGTTTTAACTTCTTGTCCATGATGAAATCACAGATGTGGTAATGTAACGTGTGCCAGAAGAACATCCCCAAATCATCACCCTGTTACCATATTTAGGCTACATATGTTTAACAGGAAAACTCATTGGAATGATGTTAAATGCAACAAAACCCAATCGCTCCATAAGTACAGTGGAACCCGGTTATGTCGATGTCGTAGGGGGTCGCCAAAAAGCATCGAGGTAACCGATGATGGAGATAAACGAAAATCAAAATGGCGGCAGTATATTAACGTGCTTGAAATTTCTTTATGTACATGATGTGCGTTTTTTCCGGTGCGAAGCCGGAAAAAAACCCCCAGAAGATCCAAAACCGAACCCGAAACCAAAAACGAGGGACAGAAAAGTCTCAAATGTGAACAGCCGAAGGGGGCGTGGCAGGTGCTTTCTCGGCCGCTTTCTCTGAAGCTCCCGGCTTCAACTCCTTACCGAGAGAGCCGTGCTCCTTACCGAGCGCGCGTGCGTCGCTCCTTACCGAGAGAGCCGTGCTCCGTACCCTGCTCGCGCGCGTCGCTCCTTACCGAGAGAGCCGTGCTCCTTACCGAGCGCGCGCGCGTCGCTCCTTACCGAGAGAGCCGTGCTCCTTACCGAGCGCGCGCGCGTCGCTCCTTACCGAGAGAGCCGTGCTCCTTACCCTGCTCGCGCGCGTCGCTCCTTACCGAGAGAGCCGTGCTCCGTACCCTGCTCGCGTGCGTCGCTCCTTACCGAGAGAGCTGTGCTCCTTACCCTGCTCGCGTGCGTCGCTCCTTACCGAGCGCGCGCGCGCGTCGCTCCTTACCGAGAGAGCCGTGCTCCGTACCCTGCTCGCGTGCGTCGCTCCTTACCGAGAGAGCTGTGCTCCTTACCCTGCTCGCGTGCGTCGCTCCTTACCAAGCGCGCGCGCGTCGCTCCTTACCGAGAGAGCCGTGCTCCGTACCCTGCTCGCGCGCGCGCTCGGTAAGGAGTTGAAGCCTGGAGCGCCGCGCTCCCGTTCATCGCATAACATTTAACAAAAAAATGCATATGTGCAGTAACTAACAGCAGAGATTCACCAGTATACAATACAAACACCTGTAGTATCTGTAAGGTTTGATTTTTCCGCCACTTTCGCGAGTTCTTCTGCGGCTGCACAGCGCCGATCCACATAACTGACGTTAAAATTTCTCATTTTTCCCCCTTTGTGCTCGAGATATTAGGGTTCAGCGACATAAAAAAAGTCGACATAACCGATAAAAAATGCGTAGAAAAAGCGAGAATTTGCCGGTTCCACTTCAAAAACGTCGACTTAATAGGGTTGTCGAGGAAACCGAGGGCGAGATAACCGGGTTCCACTGTATTGTTAAAAAACCCACCAAATACCCTTTTCTCCAACTGCTTATCGGTTTAGTTTCAATGTGTCCATTAAAGAGGTACTTTCTTGGTCTTTGGGTTTAATAGCCCTGTTCAAGCAGTGTTTTTATTTTACTGCTATCAAAAGGTTTGTCTTTACACTGAATGCGTTTGTGGTACTGTAGAGCACGATGCCCGCTAAAACCCATTTCACTGTGAGCAGTCATACGGTTTCTCTCCTGTGTGAGTGTGCTGGTGCTTTATGAGATTACAGATGTGATTAAAACTCATCCCACAGTCTTTTGTTGATTCCTCTTTGTATTTTTGTAACAGTATAACAGTGTAACAGTAGTTTGCTGACCACAGGATATTTGAATGGGGAAACAGAGTCTCATATTTTTTCTCTTCTATTTCTGTCTGTGTTGCATATTCCTCATCGTAGCATCACCTGGAGTGTTTGGGGAAGGGAGACAAAAATTTATAAGGAAAAAGTAAAAGAAAAACATAAAAGATAAGAAATCTTGCATTATTGTCGTTTCAATTAAATAGATTAGAGACCCACAAAACATGAAAGCATGGGTACTCCCTGTGGCCCTGCAGAAACAGGTTGTGAAGTCAAAAACGTCCAGACTTTATTTGTTATTATTTATATTCCCCTGGTTATCATCTATGACACCTTTATCCAGAGTGATGTACAACTCAGCAGTTGAGGGTTAAGGGCCTTGCTCAAGGGCCCAGCATTGGCAGATTGATGATGCTGGGATTTGAACTTTTGACGCTCTGATCCAGAGTCCAATGCCTTAACCATTAAGCTGCTACTACCTCCCTTTTCCCATTTCTCCCTTTTACATATACATAAAAAGTGACGGTCCCTTATATCACATGAATTTTGTCTCCATTGCTGTGGTCTGGTGACTGTACACGTGAAATTGGGTAGAATTTCAGGGGGTTGTTCTATGTATGCATATGAATTGTTGTTGGACTTGTGACTTTGCATCTCAGTGAATAACCAGTTTCCTGTTGCTTGATTGGGTAAATGCTGGGTAAAGTCTTTGAAATTTTCTCTCAACTGGTGAATGATTCACTTACCTCCTGACTTTTCTGTCACAAGCCTTAATTGCCAAGCGTGGAAGTGGTTTACTATCCGATGCAGAAAAGCTCGTCCATGCGTTCATGACCTCCAGAATAGACTACTGTAATGCGTTACTAGGTGGATGTACTGCATCATTAATAAACAAGCTTCAGTTAGTCCAGAATGCAGCAGCCAGAGTTCTTACAAGGTCAAGAAAATATGATCACATAACCCCGATCTTATCGTCCCTACATTGGCTTCCTGTTAAGTTTCGAATAGACTACAAACTATTACTTCTCACTTATAAAGCACTAAATGGTTTGGCTCCCATATATCTATCCAGTCTTTTAACTCGCTACAATCCGCCACGCTCCCTGAGATCTCAAAACTCTGGGCTTCTAGTAGTTCCTAGAATAGCAAAGTCCACTAAAGGTGGTAGAGCATTTTCACATTTAGCTCCTAAACTCTGGAATAGTCTTCCTGACGGTGTTCGGGGCTCAGACACACTCTCCCAGTTTAAGTGTAGATTAAAAACATATCTTTTTAGCAAGTTCTACACATAACATACGTCTCACATCATAACCTTGTGCTCCAGAACATCTGATCACATGCACATTATCAACTTGTGCTGTTAATATCATGAACAGCAGCTACGCTAATTCCTCTCCACTGCTTCTCTTTCTCTCCCCATCCCGAGACACCCTGAGGTTTGGCCAGCTCCAGTCACCTCCCACCATCTTGATGATTACGGACCTTTGAAGAAGTAGATGCCGAACTCACAAACATCCCGAACCATCTAGAGACGTACCAGTGCCATTTGGATCCCGCTACATGTGTGGAGTTTGACATTGGACCTCCTGGAGTGTTAAAGGCTCTGGCATGGAGAAGCTGATGCTGGATCTGTGGTGATCACAAATGCTGAGCTCATAAAACTCGGAGCTACTAACCATATAGACTGTATAAGACTGCAGAAAGAACATCACTTATAATCTTATACTCCAGTACTCATGTTAGCTCTCACTCTCCAGTGTTCTGTATTGTTGAAAGATTTATGATCAAACTCTTGATGTCACCCAAAATGAGGATGGGTTTCCCTTTTGAGTCTGGTTCCTCTCAAGGTTTCTTCCTCATAACATCTAAGGGAGTTTTTCCTTGCCACAGTCGCCACGGCTGCTCATCAGGGACAAATTCACACCATTCACCTTCACTGTTGATTTGTGTAAAGCTGCTTTGAGACAATGTCTGTTGTGAAAAGCGCTATACAAATAAACTTGACTTGACTTGACTTGACTTACTCCCTAGCTGGAGGGATAGTCATATCAGGTGACATGGAGGGGATTCACATTTGCTCCATGCAGACTTTACACTGGTGTCCCACAAGGCTCAGTCCTCTTTATATTTTTAGGATGATGTCTTTTGTGGGAACAAGAAAGTATGCATATTGCTAACTGGATATAAATACATATGAACACATGACCTACTCCTAGGTATCCAGGGTGATCTGCACCACTATGTGCTGAACTTACAAAGGTACAGCAGACTTCTTGACTTTTAAAAGATTCCTGGGTAACTGATCACCCAGAGTTACTAGGCAGTGGAGGCTCACTATGAAAGACTCTGGGCATTAGAAATTGGAAAGGCTCTCGGGTAAAACCTGTTCCAAATGTGTCATCTCATGGCTAAAGCTTTACTCTGACCACAGCTTACTAACAAACCAGGATATACAAAGTAAAGAGTTTAAGTTCATTATACTTCTATATTTAAGAAACAAGGATGTTTTAAATGAAGCCCCCAGGACTGGAACTGATTTAATCTTATTTAAATAAATTGAATCTAGTGTTCTATAAGAGGGAAATTGTACCCTGACTAAATCCACCACATGAAGGGACTGCTTCCACAACATCAACTGACTGTATAAGACTGTAAAAAGGACATTACTCATGATGTTACATTCTGGTGCTCATTGTAATGAGCATTGCTTAACTCTCCAATGTTTTGTCTTGATATCACCCAAATGAGGATGAATTTCCCTTTTGAGTGTGGTTACTCTCAAGGTTTCTTCTTAATGCCATCTTACCTAGCGTCATTTCCTGGTTAAATGATGTCCAGCATTAGAGAGTAATGGTCTAATGGTCTGGTGAAGCTAATGACAGTGAATAAAATAGTGGGTGTCATGGTAATCCAAGGCACGTGAGTAATCCATGGAACCAGCGAGGAATGCTGTCTCGGGTTAGATTGGTCACCGTAGCATAAAGCAGGTCCGACACGAGTGAGATGGGAATCAGAGCTTATATAGAGGAATCGGTAACGAGAGACACCTGTCGAACGAGGCAGAGTGACAGCTATCGAGTGGGGCGTGGCAGGTGGATCCCTGACATTACCTCCCCTCCAGGGGCGGCACCTGACGCCCCAAAACCACCCACACAAGGTGGGCCAGGGCACTCCGAGGAAGGCTCCGCCAACCGTCCAGGGACGAAGGAGGAGGCCTGGAACGCATCGCCAAGAAACTGGGGAAGGTCGGGAAGGACCCAAGGTGGAGTGACTTCCCCTGTGGACGGGGCGACGCTTTTTGCGAAGATCTGGAACGCTATGAAGGTCTGGAACGGAGCGAAGCCCCTTGGCGAGGCTGAGCGACCTCCTCGGCAGAGACCGGAGGCGGAGCGACTTTCTTGGGCGGAGACCAGAGGCTGAGCGACGCCCTCGGCGGGGATCAGAGGCGGAGCGACGCCCACGGCGGGGTTTAGAGGCCAAGCAGATGAAATAAATATATTCTATAAAAATAATACATCCACATAAAGATAATGAGGCAAGTAATTGTGAGGAAACCCGCAGCTGTTCTTCTTTTGTGTCTTTCAGAGTATTTTTTCGCAAGCACCGCCACCTGTTGGAGACTTGTGTAATAACCTTGTAATTCACCATGATGCTGTTTTTGTATACATATTTATATATTATATGACAAAATGTATTTATAGACTAAATATAGATGATTTTTAATATAGAATACTTTCCAAGAGGAGGTTATGGATGTGGTGATGGAAGACATGCAGGTGGCTGGTTTAAAAGATGGAGATGTAGAGGACAGGCACTGTGGGCGTGTCTCCGTTTATTCAGGTCTGTGCGGCAGTAATGGCGAGTCGAGGCGAGAGCAAGACGAGTTTCTCAAAGTGGAAATATGATCATTATTTCACTTTAGTTGAGAATAAAGACAAAAACTTTTTAGTCTAATGTAAGCTGTGTCTTTCTGGTTCGAAGCTCGAATCTACTGCGATAAACAGCAACTCCAATCTGTTGAAGCTCCTCCAGGACCTCCATGCCTGAGGAGCTAGAAGCTAGAAGCTAACCCGGTGTTCTGTTCTACATTGTTGATAGTTTTCATACTTCAGCTGTGAAAGGAACATGTTTAAGAGCTCAACACAACAGCAGAATGTCAGGATCTCCCGGGCACACTGCGCGCACTTCCGGTTTCGCGGCATGCGCTCCCGGTTGCGAGGAACGCACTTCCGGTTCCGCGGTGAGCACTTCCGGGTCGGCGGCCATCTTGCCGTTTTTCCCATACTTCATCCTCTTAATCACTGCTCTCACTTCCTCCTTACTAATCCTATCCACTTCCTGCTTCACATCTCCACACCATCCAACCTTCTCTCTCTCTCATTTTCCTCATTCAACAGCTGCTCAAAATACTCCCTCCACCTTCTCAACACACTCTCCTCACTAGTCTACACATTTTCATCTCCATCCTTTATAGCTCTAACTTGCAGCACATCCTTCCCAGCTCGGTCCCTCTGCCTGGACAATCAATACAAATCCTTTTCTCCTTCCTCAGTGTCCATCTTCTCATACAGCTCCTCGTATGCCTTTTCCTTGGCTTTCACCACATCCCTCTTTACCTGCTGCTGCATCTCCTTGTACTCCTGCCTACTTTTATCATCACTCTCATCACATCAATCTTTCAGTCCTAGGTTCACCTTCCACCACTTCATTTTTCAATTCCAAATTAATTTCCTCTGAAAAGTTCACAGTTGGACAATAAATCATGGAAACCTTAGTGAACAGAACGGCCAGCAGATGTCACTGTTGTAAAGATATATTTTTATTAACATAGGTTTAGAGCAGTGAACTTAATATGCTGGTCATTTAGAGTTTTTTTGTTAGAGAAAAGAAACCCTGTCCCCCACATACATGTGTAGCATGCAGGAAAGAATTTGTTCTCCACTTCCAGACCAGTGAATACGAGCGGTACCACTGGATTACAGCCTCTGGGGGGCACTGCACATTATGAGTCTGCATCTCTGGTGAGTAGGTTGTGTTTTATTTACATTTTTAATTTTTTGTCATGGTATTAAACACATATTGGGTCCCCTGGTGGTCTAGTGGTTAAGATGCAGCACTCTCACCGCTGCGACCCGGGTTCGATTCCCGGTCAGGGAACCATCCCCAGCCACTCTCAGTGCCGGTCCCAAGCCCGGATAAATTGGGGAGGGTTGCGTTAGGAAGGGCATCCAGCGTAAAACATGTGCCAAATCAAACGTGCGGAGGATCCGCTGTGGCGACCCCTAACGGGAGAAGCCGAAGGAAAGTTTATTAAACACATATTGATTGTGAACTGCTCCAGATGTTGTAGGTGCACAGTTGTGGTTGTAGTGTAGAGGTTTGGAGTGTAACTGAGTTTGTTGTTTTAGTAAAATGGTTTTTACCTCCTGTGTTAAAACGTCTCTCTGTAATGCACGTGTTGTTATATTGTGTTTTTGTTTTGTATTAATGGTTTCTATAATTGCGACATTAGATGGTTTTAAGAGGTGGATTAAGTCGGTTACGTCCTCACTGAAGGACCAGGTACCAAATGCACGGCCCGCCGCTGGTGTTTATAGTTGCAAATGTTGTGGTACTGAACATCAGTCTAAGCAGTGTACAGCTATTGGAAAACAATGCACAGTGTAATGGTAAAAATCATTTTGCGAAACAATGTTTTTCTAACGAAAAAGTGAGACAAAAGTGAGACATGGTAACCTGTGAAAACACACCGGAACAGTTATCAGTGCAGAAACGACAAATGAATAGCACCACTAAAGATCAGTTGAGCAGTGGTTGCTCTCAACCCTTGAAAAGCCAAAAATCAGAAAAAAAACCTAATAACAATAAGAACTATAATAGACAAAGCAATAATTCTTTGGCAAATGCAAACTAAAAGTAACAGTGAAAGAGAAAGTGCGTTACTTACTGTTTTCAATTGTTTACGAGTAACGAGTCCCTACTAGGGGACGAAGCCTGTGAGAGCCTAAATCTTGTCAAAAGGGTGACAATTCAGCAGTCAGTACAAGTAACTCGTGGATGAGCTCGTGGTTAGAGCAAACGTTTCTATGGAGTGTCAGCCAGCATTTAAAGGCGCAGCCATCCCAATTCCCCTCCGAACGAGCCAAGATCGCTTTCTGCATTACTCTCCTGTCTGGAGAGGCCCTTTCAGGGGCCAGTAAATTGTGGAGTGCGCACGGGGGTGAGTTCAGCTCCTAGGCTTATTCATCAGCTTCTCACAGGGATGTTCGGGATGGTTAGAGGATCTCCAATAAAGCCCCCTCGATTCTGAGAGGGCTCTGCCCCAGAGTGCCTTCAAGCGCGCCGCTCTGTTCCAGAGTTCCCACGAGACAGGTGTCACTCGTTACCGATTCCCCATAAAAGCCTCCATTCCGATCTCACTCGTGTCGGACCCACTTAATGGCTACCACGAGTAACTGGGTTCCTGACTGCCAGCATTCCCCGCTGGTTCCGGCTTCTTCTTTTGGTCCCGTGGATTATACTTTCCTTAATGGATTTAACCTCCCATATCGGATTACACTTCTCGAACGCATTATACTTTCCTGACGGAGTACCGGCATCGCGATTCGTGAACTTCTGAACTGTTGTCTGTGTGCTTACCTTAAATAAACCATGATAGAACTACTCCCACTTTCGGCTCGTGGTCTGTGTTCTGACAACTACATTTAGCAAAATCAGTCATTCCTTTTTTATTTATGAGGATAAAAACGTAACTGAATATTATACCATGCTACGGTCAACGAACCTGGTGGGAATTGGAGTCTGCACCCACCACCTCGAGAAGTTCCCTCACTCATACACTCAGAAAGAAGAGGCGGGGGCTGGGAGACGTCATGTCAGTAAGAAGAACTGGATCCAAATAAAATTGATGGATTAAAAACAAGGTCTAAACCCTTAAGAGCCCAATTCAGAAAAAAGAGGAAAGAATAAGGGGGAAACGTGCAGCTGATCTCGTTATAAGAATGTAGTATAGGCAAATGCATTTAATGAAATAGGTTAATAACTGTATTTTACTTAACACGTGTTTCCTGCTGTGCAAAAACGCATAGAGCAACAATATTTATTTTAGTTTGCATATCATTATAATTTATCATATGTAGTTTATCATAATGTGTGTAGCAACAAAACAATTACAATCTAACTAGTCTAGCTGGATTGTAATTAAACTCACACTTTTTGTTTTGGTTCCCTTTAATTAGGGTGATGTCATAAAGGTTTTCTTTAAAGGTCATCTATTATATGGATGTAGATGTTGTATGTATCTTATGACTACAATTAGCCAAGGAGTTTATGGTTCTTGGTTCTGAGAGTTTGATAAATGGTTCATAATGATGTGAAATTAAGGGCGGTGTCATTCAAGCTCAAACCACCAATGCCGGTTGGTGGAATCTACATATAAAAAACATACAGTTCAGAATTAGTTCTACAGCAAGCACAGTTTTTGGACTCATGATAATTGTAATAAAAAATCAATCAGTGTTTGAGTCATTAATATAATTCTATTAATAGATTAGTGTGCTGAGAGTCACATTCGAGTCTTTACACAGAAACTGAGATGATTAAGTAAAAAATCTTGTGATAAAAATGATCATAGGAACATTAGAGTTATAATAAATCACTACTTTAGATACTGACGTTCATTTGAAGGTAAAAACTTTTGTACTTTTACTGAAGTGAAAGTTTAAATGGAAACTTTTACTTTTACTGGAGTCACATTTTACTGAGTCTCTACTTTTACTAAACTACCTGCTCTGTGTCCTTCATCCACCAGTGCATTTCACAAAGCTTGAGATAAGACATTAATGAAGACATAAATTCATTAAAGAATTAATGAAGGTCATCTCGGTTTAGAAAAATGTAAGAGGAGAGTAAGAGACAATATTCTGGCCTAGATTGAACAAAGACATTAAAAAGCTTGTGCGAGACACGTCAGAAATAAACAAATCAAAGAGCCAATGATAATACCAGACTTACTTACATCACCAAGGGAGAAGGTTCGAATGGATCGCTTCCATTTGAAAGGCAATAATTATCTAAGTGGTAATTGTCTATTACTCGAATTACACTGAATTAGCTTTACCTTCTAGCATGTCTACAAAGTGCATTATAACACTGCATAATGCAAAATCAATTTTTACAAGACATAGCATACCACAAACGGTCATCAGTGACAATGGCAGATGCTTCAGCAAAGAGTTTTTAGTTTTCAGTGCATTATGACTTCAAGCATGTCACTTGTATTCCAGAATATGCAGTCAAATGCATTAGCACTTAGAAGATCTACTAGACAGATTAAAAGACCTGATAGATTCAATCTGTAAAATTGCTTAAAATATAGCAACGAGGCAATGTGAATGTTTATAGTTTGCTGTTGTATTAACTTTAATAAATGTAAATATGCATTATGGTTAACTGGTATATTTATACAATTTTAGACAGGTTAGAAAATAAGATTGAGATCACTGTTTAAAGTTTTTTTTAAAATAAGTGAAATGTTATGATATTAAAAAGAGTCAAAGATGGCGGCGCGGCAGTAGTACGCAGCGGCCTCTCCGAATCCAAAATGGTGCTTTTTGTGTCTTTAGCTTGACTTTCACCAGAGACAGCTGTGTTCATGTATACGACCGCCAGACGCTGTTAGAGTACAGAAATCATGCAACAACCTATCTGCATGATGAAGTAATAAATAACCTTCGTGACCTCAGCTTGCTGCGACTTAGGCTACAAAGACCAGGTCCCCAGTCTTCGGTGTCGCCTGATGCTGGTGAGAGAGGGGACGTCGGAAGCGCTGCTTGAATAACCGGAAGCTTGACAAGCGGGAGGGTGTTCGTGCTAGGCTAAAGGCGAACCTGTGAAGTTGCTGTTTAAAATAAATGCAAAGATTTGAAATACATGGTGATTTGCTCTTAATTAGAAACCTAACAAATTGGTGACGAGGATACTAAGCTTACGTACTGACTTTATTACCTGACTAATAATGCCCTTAAATGTCTCAGCACAAACAACATTCCTGCCCTGCCAGGGCGAGCCTACCATGCCATTCGACATTTGGTTACATGTCTTTGATAACTATTTGCTGGTTATCAATGCAGTGGGCTCTGCATGGCCTGACACTTGGAAGAGGGCTACATTACTTCATTGTTTAGGCGCTGAGGGTAAACATATAACACTGCTGTCGCTGCTTTAAAAAAACAGCTCATACAGGAATTTTTTACTTGTTGTGGAGCAGCATACGTTCAGAAAAAGGGTGCAAGCCTAACACGAAAACATACGACAGTACATTGATGCTTTGCATGCACTTTGCTGCTAACTGTGACTTCGGTGATAAAATCGTAATGATATACGTAATTCGCGACCAGTTGCTGGAACATTTACCAAGCAATGATTTCACACAGACATTGTTACTCCAACAGGACCTAACATTACAGAAAGCAACTGTCCTAGCAACACAACTAGAAGCTATGGCTGAGCATGGAAAGAAAATAAGAGTAAGAGACAAACTTTCAGTAAAAGATTGAGTTGTTTTCAGAGGAACCATACTGTTAGTTCCTGTAGCCGTACGACACACTGTGATTTTCTTGGCACATGAGGCTCACCAGGGAGTAGTATGTACGAAACAGTGATCGCAGAACCTTTACTGGTGGCCGCAGATTAACTCTCAGGTCCAGTCAACAATGTCTGCATGCATTCCTTACCAGTCCAATGACAAATCGGCTGTAACGCATGCAGCACCCCTGCAGCCAGTTCAGTTTCCTAAAGGCCTATGGAAAAAACTGGGTCTGGATATAGTCAGACCATTTGGAACAGCCAACCTTGCTTGCACATAAACTATAACATTCCTAGTGGCCAGAGCTTGCGTTTTGCTAGCAGTGCAACTACTGAGGATGTTATAAAGTTTCTGACCACTGTCTTTAGTCTTCATGGCAATCCAGAGTGTATCGTTATGGACAATGGCACCCATTTCACTTCTGCTGTCTTTGCCAAGTTTTTAAAACAGTGAGACATAAAACACATTCGTACATCTGTGTACTATCCGGCTTCTAAAGGAACTCCTATAAGAGTAGAAAAGAGAGTGGCACCCCACACATTCTTGCTCAGCGATGGTAAACGGTGGAATGCTGCTCACCTGGCATACTCACCTCGATTGACCGACTGTGCAAGTAACATGTTTCAGCAAACACCTAACACAACACACAGTCCTGTGAAAGTCTTACGTATGAGGCATAAGCCTATTTGGACCTGTTTTATAAAATGTAGCTTACAAAGAAAGAATATTTCTTTGTTCTGTGGAAGTTCAGCATTTACTGACAGTTCATGTATTCATGTTAGAAGTTAAGGCAACATATAAAACACAATGCTGTAAAGACTGCTAATGAATAGTTGCCGAGGTTGTTTCAACTACTTTATTCAGAGTAAATGTTTCCTTCTAGTTAAGAGTAGTATTCTTACAAAGAGGGGAAATGTTGTGTCTTGTGTATTTCCTTGTGCTACTGCTAGAGACGCTGAATAGGGTGAATGGTAAGAAAGGATATAGAAGAAGAAGAAGAAGAAGAAGAAGAGTGAGCTAGGTGCGAACCTGTAAAGTTACTGTTTAAAATAAAGGCAAAGCTTTGAAATACATGGTGTCTTGCTCTTAATTAGAAACCTAACACTAACTTTAGCCGGCTCTCCCATCCATTCTACTAGGAAAAGTCCTGGTGGTTCCAAACACTGTTCTCATTGGGACCTTCAATGCTGCAGAAATGTTTCTGTCTCCTTCCCCAGATCTGTGCCTCGATACAATGCTGTCTTGGAGGTCTACAGATAATTCCTGTTTGTGTTCTGACATGCACTGTAACTGTGGGACCTTCTATAGACAGGTGTGTGTCTTTCCAAATGATCAAGCAACTGAATTTACCACTGGTGGACTCCAATCAAGTTGTAGAAACATCTCAAGGATGATCAGTGGAAATAGGATGCACCTGATCTTAATTTTGAGTGTCATGGCAAAGGCTGTAAAAACGTATGTACATGTGATCTTTTTGTTTTGTTTTTACATTTTTCATAAATTTACAAAGATTTCAAACAAACCTTTTTCACGTTGTCATTGTGGGGGTTTGTTTGTATAAAATTTTATCCAGTTTGGAATAATACTGTAACATAACAAAATGTGGAAAAAGTGAAATGCTGTGAAAACTTTCAGGATGCACTGTACATGTGATGAAATGTAGCCATAAATCTGTTTTTGTGTCCCTATAAAAAGGCTCATACTGTTTTCATCTGTATTAGATATGCAACTGGTCATTGTGGTTTTGATCTATGTATTTATTATTTTAAACCTCCTACAGTAATAATATTTCGAGACTGTTCAGATTTCAGTTCATTCTTCCCAGAGAGTGTATGTTCATTCCTAGTTGCTTGGTAATTGATATGACTGTTATCAACTTAGTTTAAGATTTCCTATACAGATCATGATGAGAGATAAATTCCAAACAGCCATGACAGCAGGCTTGTTCTTAGACATGGCACATTGCATCAGAGCATCCATGCAAAATGTTTAAGCAAAACACCAAAACTATCCCTAACAAATGCATAGGGCATTTAAATAACAATTTGCAATTCATAGTTTGGTCTTATTTTTTCCCCATCAATTTAACAATTCAAAGGTATTTTATGTAAAATAAAAATAAAAATAAAATAATGATACCATTTCATTTAAAACCACACACACACACACACACACACACACACACACACACACACACACACACACACACACACACAATTCAGAATCTATTTCTCAGAATATAGCCTTTAATATAAAAAACAAAACAAAAACATTTTCAATCACTGTAATACAAACCTTACTTTACAAACCTCAGTGCATGACTAAAGATTGAGAATGAATATCTTGTTTGTGAACAATTACAAAAGGACTAATGATTTTGAGAAAAGTACAGGCTTTTGCAAGAAATCCAGTGTGTTGTGCTGTTTGTACAAACTGTTTTGAGAAATGCACCAACTGCTTTCTGCTCGCATTTCTGTGCAAACGATCTGCTCTTGGAAAGCACTCCTCGAGTAAAGACCACCTGGCAGCCTGGGAAGTTTCAGACATGTCTTGTGCACTGCAGAGTGAGGCTACACGATTCTCGTCTGCCCCGCTTCAACGGGGTTTGTCCCACCCTGGCTCTGGTCATGGAACAGGAAGTAAGCACTCTACTGAGGAAGGAGGCCATCGAGCTTGTCCCTCCATCAGACAGAGAGTCCAGGTTCCACAGCTGGTACTTCATAGTTCCCAAAAAGAACGGTGGGTTGCCTCCTATTCTAGATCTACATCAGCTGAACTGCTCTCTATTGAGACTTTGGTTCATAGTGCTGACCTTCAAGCAGGTCATGTCTCAGATCAGGTTCGAGGACTGGTTTGTCACAGTAGATTTAAAGGATGCATACTTCCATGTATCCAGGCTTCCTTCTCACAGGAAGCTCCTGAGGTTCCCTTTTAGGGCTGAAGCTTACCAGTATCAGGTTCTTCCATTTGGCCTTGCCCTCTCACCCTGCACCTTCACAAAGTGTGTTGATGCGGCTCTGGTCTCTGTCTCTGGTTTAACTGAGACTACAGGGTATCCACATCCTCAACTATATTTACGACTGGCCAATATTAGCTCGATCAGAGCAGCTTTCGGTCTGGCATCAAAATGTCATTCTCCGTCACATGAAGGCTCTAAGGTTCTGGCTGAATGGCGGGAAGAGCGTGCTTTCTTCATTAGAGAGAACCACCTATCTCAGCATCATATGGGTTCCAACCACTATGCGCACATAGCTTTCCACTGCCCGCATTGTGTGGGGACAGCCTCTCACTGATAACCAGTTCCAGAAACTGCTAGTGCTCATGGCAGCTGCGTCCAGTGTTAATCACTTGGCCTTCTGTATATGAGACCCCTTAAATGGTGCTCAAGACCCATGGGTTCTCATGGAATGGCATCCTCCTCTTCTGCGGCGAAGCCTACGTGCCTTAGATGTTTGGCGAGATCCCGGGTTCATATCTCAGGGCCCTGCGTCGGTCATGAGTGGCCACTCTGCCCAAGGTCTATGGAAAGGGCCCCAAATACTGTGGCCATTAATTGCTTACGGATGCTGGCCATGCTTCTAACACTGAAGCATTTTCTCCTGGACTTCAGAGATCACCACGTGCTGATCCGGTCGGACAACACCTCAGTGATAATCAACCATCAGTGAGGCCTGTCACACCAGATCCTTCTGTGGGCCCAGGGGAAGCGCCTCTCCATGAGAGCAGCTTTCATTCCAGGTCGGTTGAACGAAGCAACCGACCTGGGACAGGGGTTGAGACCCAGGGAATGGCGGCTCCACCCTCACCTGGTAGAACAGATTTGGGAGAAATTTGGCAAAGCCCAGGTGGATCTGTTCGCATCTTGAAAGACATTGCACTGTCCCCTCTGGTTCTCCCTTACTCGCAATGTCTCAGGCGTGGCCGAGGCTACACCTGTACACCTACCCCCCATTGCGCTGCTTCCAGTAGGCTGTAGATGATGCCTGTTCTACACGTGACATGAGCACCACTATTTGGATCCAGTCCACTGCCCAGTTGGTTCTGTGCTGGAAGTGGCCCACCCGCTAATAAGCAGACATTGAGCGCTTGGATAGTTTTTGCCATTGTCTTGGTTTTTTGGAGTTCCCTTCAAGACATCTGCAACGCTGCAGGCTGGTCCACTCTGCTGACCTTCATCCAGTTTTACAACCTGGACCTCAGTGCCACTCCTGGCCCCTCTGTCCTTCAATCTAGCTGTGCCCATACACACTAGTCAGAGACTGGTCAGTGTGGCGTGATTGGACACTCGTTCCTACAGCATTGCGATGCAGCTCGAGTTCCTGAAAGGGAACGTCTCTAGGTTATGTATGTAACCCTAATTCGCTGAGGGAACGAGATGCTGCATCTCTATGCCACACTGCCGTATTCATTTCATGTGTGTTTTATAGCTTACTGGTCCTGACGTCATCCCGCCGGTGATGGCGCGTGTCCAATTTTGACTGATTACTGTTGTAGAAAACGACTCAGATTCACTGGTTTTGCTTCAAGAAGATAACGGCTTTCATTATCAGTCAACAAAAGCCCGAGTTGGTCTGCAGAGCAACTGACTCTCCAGTCACAATCCAAGTTTATTTATACCTGGACCACAAATGCATGTCTATACATCCCACTTCTCCATCCATACATTGTTCACTTAACATCTGTGTCTCATTTGGCCCCCCATACAATAGTGATGTCCCAATGTCTAGGTACAAATGTCTACGCACACACACACACATAACAAACTAAACTATTTCATGCATAGATACCCCACATTGTACATTCCTGTATGTACACATCAGAAATACATTTTTAATAGAAGTTACAAATACATATTGAATATGCATATTTGATTAACTGTATTCTTCCACATTACACACATTATTTTAGAGCGTGGACAACGCAGTCGCGTTTCCAAAGCGTTGCGACGCAGCGTCTCGGTCCCTCAGGCAACTAGGGTTACATACGTACCCTAGAGACATTCACACTCAGCTTACTAAAGTCAGAGTGAGGTTTGGCCTTTCTGGACCAGTACTCAAACAGATCAGCTGCCTCTCATAACTGCTGTAGATTAAATTAACCACAGTAAGTGTATAATATATATAATAATGTAAATTACACATGGTGCAACAGTCATGAAGAAACAGGATGTACAAATGTGGGTTTATTAGCCAGCTGATTATGGGGTTAATTCACCGTCTAAGATGTGGCGTGAGAAGAATGTACAATGAGACAATTTTTCCAAGGAAAAGAGGCTAATTTAACTATCCCTGAGCTTTATTTGCTGGTCTGGGAAGCAAATTGTATAGGCTATTTGCATAGATGTCTTATGTCATCCCTGGTTAAACAAGCTAACTCCAGAAAGAAAACTTTAAAAACAAAGATTCTCTTTTTAGCTACAAATCAGAGAAATATTAAACCTTTGAACCAAAGTTTTGGGTATGCACATTAGTATTTACTGTATGTCAATTGGCACTCACCCTTCTTCAAAGTAACTCAAATTTAGCTCATTTTTGTACTGGGCTCAGAAAAAGCAGCTTGTGATTTGAACTTATTTACATTTACATTTGCGGCATTTAGCAGACTTGAACTTATGACCTTGTTAGATCCAACAGTTTAACCACTGAGCTACCAAACCAGGTACTGATTATTATTAAACTGCACAAGCCATATTATAAGGTAATCCTTGTCATAGGGGAGAAGTGGATTAGAATGGGCATGCAGACCAATCTGGTTCAGTTTTCTGTGTCTGTTACACCTATACTCTTAAAGTTTTAAACAGAGGGTAAGAAGAAAAGGAAAATACAAAGATCATAACCAAAAGATGACTTTAGATGTTGTCAGGACCTTTTCATTTTTGAGGCACGCACTTCCAGGTTTTGTGGCTCGCACTTCCTGCTTCGCAGTGCACACTTGGTTTTTCCCGCACCACCCGGTATTTTAGGACAACTTAGACATTTACTCCCTGCCAGATTATACCCACCAGCTTTTTCCTTTCCTCGGATAGTTCTTGCCAACTTGCCTGTTCTGGTTCCTGTGTCCTAATTCAGATCCTGACCCTGACCCCTGTTCTGCTCTGCTCTGCCTCTGCTCTGGTTTGGACTCTGGACTCTTTTTTGGTTTTTGATTCTGCTTTGCCCTTCATTGTTCTGTTTGCCGGCTCTTAGATTTTTTGACTGTTTTTTTGGATTTGGTTTTGTCTCTGCCTGCATTTCCCTGTTTGTCTGTGTTCAGACCCTGGATTGTTTTGTGGACTTTGTTTTTGCCTTCTTTGCTTGCTGTTAGTCAAGTCAAGTTTATTTCTATTGCGCTTTTTTTAAGAGTTAAGGTGAATGGTGTGTATTTATCTCTGATGAGCAGCCATGGCGACTGTGGCAAGGAAAAACTTCCTAGGATGTTATGAGAAAGAAACCTTAAAAGGAACCAGATTTAAATGGGAACCATTTGGGTGACAACCATTTGGGGGAACCATTTGGGTGTCATTTGGGTGACATCAAGACGGTGATTATAGTCTTTAAACAATACAGAACACTGGAGAGTGAGAACTAACATGAGAACTGGAGTGTGTAATTATGAGTAAACAGTTATTATGGCTATAAAACTAGGAGCTACTGAGCAACTGAAAAAATAGCTTAACATTTGCGGCCATCACAGATCCAACACCAGCTTCTGTATGCCAGAGCCTTTAAACACTCAGATGTCCAGTGTCCAAACTCCATATGAAGTGGAATCCAATTGGCACTGGTACGTCTCTAGATGGTTCGGGATGTTTGCGGGGTCGGCATCTACTTCTTTAAAGGTCCACAATCTTCATGAGGTGGGACGTGACTGGGGCCGGCAAAACCTCAGGATGCCTTGGGATGGGTAGAGAAATAGAAGCAGTGGAGAGGAATTAGCGTAGCTGCTGTTCATGATATTAACATATTAATATGTGATCATATGTTCTGGAGCACAAGGTTATGATGTGACATATGTGTAGAACTCGCTAAAAAAAACTTTAATCTGCACTTAAACTGGGTGAGTGTGTCTGAGCCCTGACCACTGTCAGGAAGACTATTTCAAAGTTTAGGAGCTAAAAGTGAGAATGCTCTACCACTGTTAGTGGACTTTGCTATTCTAGGAACTACTAGAAGTCCAGAGTTTTGATACATGGGAGCCAAACCATTTAGTGTTTTTTAAGTAAGTAGCAGTAGTTTGTAGTGGATTTGAAACTTAACAGGTAGCCAGTGTAGGGATGAGAATATTAGGGTTATATGGTAATACTTTCTCGACCTTGTAAGAACTCTGGCTGCTGCATTCTGGACAAACTGTAGCTTGTTTATTAATGATGCAGGACATCCACCTAGTAATGCATTACAATAGTCTATTCTGGAGGTCATGAACGCATGGACGAGCTTCTTTGCATCGGATATAGACAACATGTTTCTTAGCTTAGAAATATTTCTACGTTGGAAAATGGCTGTTTTTGTAACATGGTTGATATGATTTTTAAAAGACAAGTTGCTCTAAAATAACTCCTTGAACTAGTAGTTACAGAACATCTGTCTAAATGCAGGTTGAGATGCTGGAACTTCTGTGTACTGGTTTTTAAGCTGTATTGTCCGGTTTCGATGAGATATATAGCTGGGTATTATCAGCATAACAGTGGAAGCTAATCCAATGCCTTCTAATAATATTTCCTAACCGAGGAAGCTACAAAATGGCGGAGCTTTGGTAGCAGCATTAGCTTCTGATGTCGAGGTCGTAGAACCTGACAAAGGTCAAAGGTGTTTACCAACCCGCAGCGTTGCATATGTCCTGCAGGGGCACCCCGCGGACCAGGCCGTAGAGGCCGCCATACTCTGGGTCGAATGAGCCTTGCCTCCAAACGGGGTGGGAAGACCAGAGGACTCATAACCAACCCAAAATCACATCCACCATCCATATACTGAGAGCCTGCATACTGGCAGAAAAACCTTTCCCATGAGGGCCATAACAGACAAACAGTTGCTCCGAAAGAACAGCTGCCATCTAGCGGCATACGACCTCCTTGTGGAGGGAGCTGTGGAATGGAGAATGGTCTCAACTACCGCAGTAAAGAGACCAGCTGCCAGAAACTATGCCCCCACTTCATCCCCGAAGCAAACCTCAGGAACCTTCTGGAAGGACGCTTATGCGGAAACAGGCGTTCCATAGATATACCGTGACAAACCAGTCCCAAGACTTGATCCGTTACCTGACCTCTCGAGTGTAAGCGTCCCAAACTAGAGTCTCATGAGTGAGCGGCCCAAGGAGTTTAGACCTAAGACCGGCCTCAATCCGCTGTCCTGTACTGGCCGTATTAGCCCAACTCTCTGACCAACAGGGGGAACCACCTTGATGGCTCCCCTCTTAGCAGGGTGTGCACCTTCCGTTCCAGGACCAGAGCCTGCCTGCTCTGAATCAAATCGTGTAGCCTGTACGCAGGACCCATGGAGATCCGTGGAGCACTTCTCAGGCTGCCAGGAACTTGTGGTCAGCCACTGACCCTTCCAGAGCGGCTGGAGCAATGCCCTGCAGCCATTGGACTCTCTGGAGAGGTGGCAGGTCTTCTCCATCCGCAGCAATCTCTTGGGTGGAAATGGAGGAAGACATCCAGTGGAGAAAGGCTGCGCCCCAAAGCACATCTTGTGGCAGGGCTAACAGCATGGCCACCTGTTCCAAAGCATACAATCAGGGAACCAACCCCTCAGGGCTGGCCCCAGACCTACTCAGAGCGGCTGGATCGATGCCCTGCAGCCGTCGAGGCCTCCTGAGAGGCACCCGCAGTGACTACTCATGCGGAGATGGGGAAAAGCACCCACTGGAGGGAGGCTGCGCTCCAAGACACTCCGCGGTGGAGTTAACAACTTGGCCTCCCAAGCCAAGAAACCTGATCGGGGAACCAACCTGGGTACTAACCCTCACAAAATGAGGCGAACTAACAGCCTGGCCTCCTGGTGGTGACAAGTAGGTATGGGCAGCATGCAAGGTGTAGACCTTCCTCCTCGATTCAGGGCGCACTGATTGTCAGGGCCTCCTCACCACTGACCGGTTGTTCGAGAAGAGGACCACCCTCAGGTTGGCCGACTCCTTCGATCTAGGCCTGGGCCACATGATGCCCGGTCATGCCAGGCTGGGGCTGCACCCACCTGGGGAGAGATCCCTGGGATTTCCCCATAGCCGCACTCCCTGACCCCTACCAAAATCACGTACAGCATATGTGGGGGAAGGTACGGATATGGGGTCTCCCAAGACCTAAACACCTACTTATCATTGTTGCTAATGGATTTTGAATTTGCTCAGATTAATGTTAAGAATTATAATTGTTATTTTTTAACACTACAATAGAAAGAGCAAGGTTTAAGAGGATCTCTTAGCAGTGGCTCAGCGGAAATGCTTTCTTTAATGGTGAGATTGTGACAAAGCTTTAAGTATCCATGCCTGGCAGTCTGTGTTTGTACTTACACTTTCAATTTCATTTCAACTCTCATGTAAAATGAGAGAATAAGACAATTGGTTTTCAATTAAATAAATACATTTAGGAGGAAAATTATGGAAAAATATCCTGAATTCTCTAAAACAAAAACAAAAAACCCCAGAAATGTTGCCAACTCTGACCACCTTTACTAATGTACTGCTTTTTGATTGTGGATCAAAAACCAATGAGGAGTTCAGCCCATTGGTATGCTGGCTGGTAAGCTTGGATTGCATGAATATAAGCCATTAATTTACTACAGGTTTCGGATCCACCATACCTTTAAAAAGGGGAATGGTATAAAGGAAACCCCTGATAGATAAAACTGTGAACTAAAAACTACTTGATAATCGCAAATAAGGTGAACAGGTTGCTTCACAATGTATCAAAAGACATAAAGATGTATTTATACACAAGTAATAAACACAGAAAGTGAAGACTCCTCTTGAAAGACACCATTGAGGAGCATTGCAATATTGTGGTTCATGCTCTTGTCGCCTGACTAATGGAATATTGCAATGCACTTTTTAATTTTTTTATTTTACGCAAGTTATTTTAATTAGGAAACATTTCACTGTGGATAAGTTAGAGTTGATGTGGTCATACCTACTGGTAACAGTAAGGACTCAACACTGTTAATCTGTTGTCCTTAATCAGACTTTGTTAAATTTTCTGCTTTGCTTATGAATTTTATGACTTGTGCAAGGTCTAAAACAACTAGCGTCTGCCTGGTCCCCATAATTGTGTGAATTTTACACTTTAAAGATGAAGACAGACTGCCAGTTTTCAACATATTTGTAAAGCTTGTTACCTAACTTTACTCTGTGATGCTAGGCATAATCTAAGACATGGTTTACTGCAGAACAGCATCTATGCAAAGTCCTTATGCAAATTGCTAATCAGTCTAGCAAACAATAGTCAAGACAAATGCCTTCTTTTCAATTTCATTTAAACAAAATGTCCCCTTTATACACTTTATTCAGCTCTGTTACACTTTAATCTTTACCCTTAGGTTTTTTTGGTGAGACAGCTGTCATGTCCACTACAGTCTCTGCTCCAAGCACACCTGGAATGTAAGATGTCAGTATTGCATGAGCCACCTGCTCAGCCACGCTCTCTGGTTACAGTACAAAGAGACAGACATACGCAAATTTAATTTTCACCTTTGACCAGACACCACCTGAGCTTATAAGGAAGCCAGAACACAGGGAACCATTTATCCCACCTGGAACTATCCAGTGCCAGTGCAGAGACCGTAAACAAGGGACGAGGAAAACACGTAGGACATCAGGCTAAGCTTGGGCTAAACCCATATAGACCAGTGCTTTCTAATATTTTTCTGGCCAATGTATGGCCCATGCCAAACAAACTGGATGAGCTCAGGACCTGGACCCTTACAAAGAGACTGATAACGGATATCATGGTCTTCTGAGAAACGTAGCTCAACATCAGCATTCCAAACAGTGTGCTGGAGCTCGAGGGGCACAACATTTTCAGGGCTGATAGAGAAGCAGCAGGCATGGGTAAAAACAGAGGCAGAGGCTTATGCATTTATGTAAACAAAACATGTTGCACTTTCTCTGTCACTGTTTCTTCTCACTGCTCTGCTGATCTTAAATACCTGATCATAAAGTGCAGACCCTTTCATTTAACATGTGAGTTCACATACGTTTTTGTGATAGCACTGTATGTCCCCCCGGATGCTAAGGTTAGCCTAGCCATGAAAGAGCTGGATGGGGCTGACGCTTCTCTCCAGCAGCAGTTCACACATACAGACTGGAGTAAATTTGCTGCACAGGCCACCACTGACACGGTAACCAACATCAATACTTGCACCAACTCTGTTCTTAATCACATTAACGGGTGTGTGGATCGGGTGACCACACAAAAGAACGTGTTCTCCCGAACAGAAGCCCTGTATGAACCAGGAGGTCCTTCTTCTGCTCAAAGCATGCAACAAAGCCTTCAGGTCTGGAGGCGGGGAAACCTACAGTATTTCCAGAGCCAAGCTGAAGAATGGAATATGCAAAGCCAAACATACCTACAAACAGCAGATTAAGGAGCATTTTAACTATGCGGAAAATACAGAGCCCATGCCCAAAGCAGAGTTATTACCAGTTGAGTCTCCACCTGCTTCAAGTGTGCTACCTTTGGGTTCAATTCAAATGATTTTTATTTGTATTGCGCTTTTAACAATGGACATTGTCTCAAAGCAGCTTTACCCAAATAATGTAATAAAGAATGAATAAGATTTTTTTTGTCCCTAAGTGTAAATTTGTCCCTAATAAGCAAGCTGGTGGTGACTGAGGCAAGGGAAATATCTGAGATGGCATAAGGAAGAAACCTTGAGAGGAACCAGACTCAAAAGGGAAAAGGGAACACTGCACTGAAGGACAACTAAACTTGGTGACTTTCATCTTGTCGTACTCACCACTGTCATCGCAAAGTGCTTCGAAAGACTGGTCCTCCCCCACCTCAAAGCCTGTCTGCCACCCACTCTGGACTTATACCAATTTGCATATTGCCTAAACTGGTCAACTGAGGACACCATTTCTACGGTACTTCATTCTTCCCTGACCCACCTGGACAACCCAGACACTTGTGCCAGGATGTTGTTTGTTGATTTTAGCTCAGCTTTTCACACTGTTAGCCTTTTAAATCTAATCTTAAAGCTGAAACAGCTTGACATCAGCAGACGTCTGTAACTGGACCCTGGACTTCCTTACGAACAGACCTCAGTCTGTCAGACTGAACTCCAGAGATCATTGTGGATTATAGATGAGCAGGCAATTACACTCACGCCCCCATTCACATCAACTGAGCTGCTGTTGAGCGAGTACACACCTTTAAGTGCCTTGGAGTCCACATCTCTGAGGATCTCATCTGGTCTCTAAAGTCTTCTCTCCTGGTCAGAAAGGCACAACAGTCCCTATATTTGCTTAGGAGGCTTAAAAGGTTCCATCTTTACTACAGGATACTGGAGAACTTTTACCACTGTACCATTGAGTGCATCCTCACTAACTGCATCTCAGTGTGGTTCAGCAGCTGCACTGCTTCGGACTGTGAAAACCTTCAGAGGGTGGTGAAAACTGCCTAATGAATCATCTGCACTCAGCTTTCCACCTTGGAGAACATTTACAGTAAACGCTGCCTGCAAAGGGTGAGAGGCATCATCAAAGATCCCTCTCACCCCAAACCTTGCCTATTCACCCTTCTCCCATTGGGAGATGCTACAGGTGCCTCATGGACTATTCCCCCTTCTCCCATTGGGAGACGCTACAGGTGCCTCAGAGCTGCACAAACAGACACATTGTGTGTGTATTGCACTGCTTTATTCACTATGCATTTTTGCACCATCCATGATGTAAGTTTCTCATTGCACTACTGTACATTCCACATATATCTATTCTGTATATACTCTATTATGCACACGTTCATACATGTACATATCTATATCATGTTATTTGAACCAGAATCTTCTGACATGTCTTATCCTCTACACAATCTTTGCACAGTATATTGTATTTTACTATATATACCATATTATGATTACCTACTGCACCTTCTGTACATTATTTACTTTCATCCCTGTATATATGGACCCCATACCCTATTTATCACACTGCTATTTATTCATTGTAAATAGGCCACTTATGCACTTCTGTTTAGATGCTAACTGCATTTCATTGGCCCTGTACATGTACCTTGCACAATGTTGAATCAATGTCAAAGTTTAATCTAATCTAATCTAATCTAATCTAATCTAAATCTAATCAGACACAGGGAAGAATCATTAACTATTACCTGCTGGTTTGCTCAATTTTCTTCAGCCTACAGCTAATTGAATAGATTAAGTTGTTGGTCTTGAGCAGAAATGCAAGTATAACTCCTCCATTAAGTTTAGCCCAAACCACATTTTTTTTCATATTCAGATACATTGTATGGGTTGCTATAGGTCCGGACCTTTTCTCCACAGCCCCTGGAGGTATGTGCTACATGGTAGAGGTGAAAACAACTACATTTAATTCTATAAATTTTTGTTTGTTAAACATGTTTAACAATGGACATTGTCTCAAAGCATCTTTACAGAGATTGTATGAATGTGGTTATAAAGTTGTATAAAAAATGTATACGTTTATTGCCAGTACGTTTTTTTTTTTTTTTTTAAGTGGTGACTGTGGTGAAGGAAAAACTTCCTGAGATAGCATGACAAAGAAACCTTGAAAGAAACCAGATTCAAAAGGGACCTCATCCTCATCTGGTTGGCACTGAATGTCCAACATCACACAATGCTGCATGCTGAGATATTGTAAAGAGGCAAAACGTCTGTATATTGCATCATACTCATCTTTTTTCAAGTCTCCTTGATGTGAAGCTGATTCCAAGGGGCCCCTGCACCTCAGTTCCAGGGAACTGAGGTAACTGAATGACAGATGCTTGAGTGGTGTTCTCAAAATCTTCTTTTAATTATGGGTTATGTCAGCACTGTAAAATCCAAGCCTGTTGAGCAAGATTTAGGAGACAAACAAAACATTAACAAAGATTTGGGTTCTCATTTATTCACTCCAAGCTTTTCAAAACACTTCTTAAAAAAAAGACAGCTCAAGTTGTCAGCCATTAGAGCCATATACACAGGAGGTGACCTTTGGCCCGAACATCCCTTCACCCTTGTAGTGGGAACTATTACAATCCGGCAGCAATAAGCACTTGTTTTTATCTCCTTTCATGCTGTGTAAAATACTGTCAATTTAGTTGATGTCATTTACGTTCTAATTTCTGAGTGATTGGATTTAATTTGTGCGTACGATCATTGCATTATAGCTATGCTCATTTTTTCTCTCTAATAATTTTACTTTTGAGGGGAGCTTCATTATCTAGAGTGCAATGGAATGTTAATTCTATACATTCAGTAGCCCAGTCAAGCTCTGTGGGGTCACATGCTGATGCAATGTTAATAACTGCAGGAGATTATTAATAAAATCTGCTGCAGTAGCTGAAGTGAATGTATGTTTAACACGGTAAGTGACTGAAGCAGATTTTAAAAGAGATGAGGTAATGATCTGAAATAACTTTAGACTGTGACTGAATTATGACTAAATTTTCTATATTTAATCCATATGTTAGTATTAAATTGAGAGTGTGTCGCCACTATGAGTGGGTCCTCTAACATTTTGATTTATTCAACTTTTACTTTGTAAAAATAAGTAAAGGATTTTTTTAGATGACAATTTTATACAAATCCTCAGCCACATCCCCTGTGTCCCTGTGTTCTGTGGTTTTACACTGCTGTGTAAAAGATTTGAAATCAGGAAGATAGTAAGAAGCCACAGCCATTTAGTAATTAATGATCCCTTTTTGCAGAAGTCCTGCTATCTTTAATTAGATACTAAGCAGAAACTTCACTTGTTCACTTATTTCCTTCCACTTCGCGTTTCAGTAATCCAGTTTAGAGTAGGTGAATATGCACAAGCAGTTTGCATGAGACATCTAAACTGATGGAACACAAATAGCCAACTCAGTCTACCAGATACCAGAAGGAGTGAGGTGTGTTAGTGCTGCAAGACTAATCAATTGCCTTCTTCAGATTTCAGGTACTTTACTCAACATTCTACACTGATACTGGACAACATTACGTTAATGTTTTCATGTAATGAAAATTAATTTTAGGTAATTATCTGGATTTGTTTTCAGCATTTTTTCTTGGAGATTGCTACAATAGACATATTTAAAGTTATCTGTTATCTATGTTATTTGCTAATAATGTTATTAGTTGTTCAGTGATAGAGACTTGAGTGTAAACTGTCTGTAGCATTCATGTTCATTTCATGGTGGTCTGAAAGCAGCAAGTGATTTTTCATGGGATAAAACTGAACATATAACATTAACATTAAAGACATCACATTTTAACATTCTGTAAATTCTAGTTTATAATTCAAGTATTTACAAGTAATGTGTAAAAGCACTGGTACACATCTTGGCAAAATAATACTTATTAGAGTGCATGTAAAACCAAGCTGATCATTTAGACTTTCGGATTTATTTGTTCATGTTCCTTAAAACCTATAAAAACTGGCAGGACTTGGTGGTGGTGTAAACATTCATGTGCTGGAAATGTATTTAAAAATGTTAATCATAAGAGCGTGTCCGATCCCCCACCCCTCACCTCATTCATGGCAGTGTGAAGTGTGTACCTACTCACAGAGTGAGCATTCACTTCTGTACTTACATGTGTTTGTTTTCATTTAATTCATGTCTCTGCCCCTAATTCCTGAATTGTCATTTCCATCACATATCTTAAGTCTTTACAGCTATTTTGTATTCGCCCTGTAATTAGCTTGTGGTTAAAAACCTGATGTGTATGTTTACATTTTGCAAAGTAACTCATTTGTTTAACTACGATTACAAAGCCATTTAGTGATTTTTGTTCTTATTAATGATTTTCTGATTAAGTTTCTGTTTCTGGTTTCCATGTTCATGTTGTTTGCCTCTTTCCCATTCTTAGTATGAATCATGTTTTGATTCTGCCTGACAAATGGAATTTGTTTTGCCTTTTTATGCAATAAGACATTTTTAGCACTTGCATCTGCTTCTGCTCCTGTGCTTTTAGTGCACATACATGAAACAGGGTCAAACACAGTAATCAACAGTGTTTTCAGCTATGTAATACATCAATTCTTTTAAATACCTTTCAAATACAATTTCAGTGTAATTTAAGTCAAATTTGTGGTTAAAAATATACAAAAATAAACTTTCTTTCGGCTTCTCCCGTTAGGGGTCGCCACAGCGGATCCTCCGCACGTTTGATTTGGCACATGTTTTACGCTGGATGCCCTTCCTAACGCAACCCTCCCCAATTTATCCGGGCTTGGGACCGGCACTGAGAGTGGCTGGGGATGGTTCCCTGACCGGGAATCGAACCCGGGTCACAGCGGTGAGAGTGCTGCATCTTAACCACTAGACCACCAGGGGACCCAATATGTGTTTAATACCATGACAAAAAATTTAAAATGTAAATAAAACACAACCTACTCACCAGAGATGCAGACTCATAATGTGCAGTGCCCCCCAGAGGCATAGCAAACTTTTATTTCAAAAGTGAGGAAAACAATGGTTAGTGAAATGTGACATGCAGGAGCTACTGAGATATAGTTCCTCTCCTCTGACAGAGCCTCACACCAGCCCCTGTCCCCCCCAGGCTCCCGGCATGCAAATCATCATTACAAGGAGTGCAATTATATGAGAGTTGACAGTTGAAGAGCACAAGTGTTCTGTTGCTTTAAATTCTCAGTTCCTTTGCTTGTCTCTACACATGCTCAGGTGTTATCCTAGAGAAGTTTCATGTATGTGGACGAACTCCTGCATTTCAATTAATAAGAGACACTTGTTAAACTGTTTCTCTGGTCTCGGCTCATCATCCAACATGGTGTCAGAAGTGGTCTGCACAAACTTAAGATGACATTCACACAGTAAGCTGTCAGAGATTGCTGCATGATAATTTATGGCTGAAGGCTTTAGCAGACTCAATCCACTTGACTTTGATGGCAATATCGCCAAAATGATAAATTCATTTCTGCGGTACACTCAAAGAAAGAGCCTTGCACAAAAACATTCACACTGCTTAACCTGGCTGGCTTGGAAGCCATTGAACGTGAATGAACGTTCGTGTTTGCACCCGTGGTGTAAATGGGTAGGAGAGAAGACAGACGAATAATAACATCAGCTTAAAAACGTCCCACAAATGTTGTAGTCCACAAACAAATTGTCAGAGGGCACGGGTGCAGGGCTAGGTGAGTAAAGACCCAAATGCAGGATGCACACAGGATTGTGGAGAAAACAGACTTTAATATAAAAAAGTAGAGCAAAGGGGCAAAGGCAAAAACACAGTCCAAAAACTGTTTAGGGTCTGAACACAGGCGAACAGGGTAATGCAGGGAACCAAAACAGTGCAAAAATCCATTACCCAGCAAACAGATCAATACAGGGCAGAGCAAAACAAACCAGAAAACAGTCCAGAGTCCAAACCAGAAACTAGGGAGGCAGAGCAGAACAGAACAGGGATCAGTAACAGGATCAGGAACAGGATCAGAAACCAGGGCAGGCAAGGTGGCAAGAGTAATCTCAGGGGCTAGGGAGCCGGTAAGATAATCTGGCACTGAGCTAAAGTCTTGGTTGTCCTTTAATACCGGGAGGTGCAGAAAAAAGATCGCCGCCGACCCGGAAGTGCTCTGCGCGGAACCGGAAGTGCACGCAGTGTGCCCGGGAGATCCTGACACAAATATAACGATGGAAAGACATAAATTTAATTCAAGAAATCAAAAGTCAGGCGAGACAATTGAGGCATATGTGAGTAACTAAAGAAACAAGGCACAGAGTTGCTGGTTTGGAGATTTACAAGATGAATTGATAAGGGATCGACTTGTGTGTGGGATACTTAATGATGGAATAAGGAAAACTCCCGTGGCGTGACAATGTGTTGGCATTAGCAAAGACTATTAAAATATGTCAGATACATGAACTAACACATCATCACACAAAACGCTGGACCAAAACACAACCTGGCAAATGTGGACAGTGTTTAACCAACGGTAAAAAGGAAGCTGTTTCAAACTCTCAAACTCAGGCTAGACAAGTTTGCCTCACAGCAAGTTCATAATTACAACAATTGTGGAGCAACAAATGGGAGAGATGTCCTGCATATGGCCAGCAATGTCACAGGTGCAACAAATGGAACCACATCCAAAAACGCAAATCACCTAAAGTTCATTGCGCAAAAAAATAAATATATGAAGCATCAGTATATGATTGAACTTGACTCAAAACAGCCAAAGAAAACCGTTATATCTTGCACAGTTCAAATCAACGGGAAAACAACTGAACTAAAGAATGACACAGAAGCCTCATGCATCATGTCCCTGCAGACATTTGCACAAGTAAAGCAAGACAAGAATCAAGCAAGAAGGTGTCAAGCCATGTAAAGCTTGTTGCTTATGGTAGAGAATACACAGTATTAAATTGCCATCTGAATGGTCAAATCTACACTCTACAGTTCTGTGTGGTCCAAAGCGATGTACTTAGGCTTTCTGGCTGCCTTCGGTTGGGCCTCATTTCCCTAAATAAAGCAAGTTTTGCTCAACAGATCAACACATAATATGCAGATCTTTTTATTATGCCCAAACAAAACATAATTCTTGGAGTTTTCTGTTTAGGGAGAAATCACACAGCACACAGCATGGCGCAAATCTTCTTCTTCAGTTTAATGCAGATAACAGACAAGTATATACACACACTGGAAAAAACCTGAGCTAAAACTGTTCCAAATAAAGACTTGCTGTAGACCTCACATACACACATCGTAAAGATCCAATAGACACTAAACAGATAACAGGAATGTGTTTAGAGAACCAGTGTGAGAACCATCTTAACACTAACAATGGCCACTTTAAATCATTTACGATTTAGAACCTCACACCATAATATAGGATGTTTTTCATGGGAACAGGATCGGTGATATAAACAGCAAATGAAAAGATAAAGACAAAACAAAAACAACAGATTTCAATTTATTTCATCCCTACATGCATATAATCCTTCATCATTATCACTCCAATCAAGAACTTTATGTCCTGTCTTACCATCATCATCATCAAATAATGTGTCTTTAAATAATGTGTTCAAAGAGAATAAGTAAAATAAATGTAATTACAACTATGCACATATTGTTATAGAATTTAGACCTAGAGCAGGTATCAGGGTAAGCTAAACATAACAGTCTAGTGAGTCAGATCTTCACCCCAGAGGTGGCCCCCTTTCTACTATAAAGAAAGGATCTTTTCGTGGGCTCTCAACTGTTTCAGCCCTGAATACTCACTTAGGTAGGCTTCTTAGGCCAACAGACCAATTAGTGCATAGAATAAGTGAGTGCTGTTTCGATCCTGCTTGCGTGTATCCACTGTGGCTGATAATCAGTCAGAACTCCAGTTCTGTTTGTTCTCTCTACCACTCCAGCTGACTGTGGGTGAAAGGGAATATTAAAATGCCAGTCAATTGCAAAACTTTCAGCCAAAAGTTGTGTTACTTTAGAAGCAAAAGGTGTGCCATTGTCACTTTTAATCACGCTAGGAATACCAAACCTAGAGATGATCTCTTTCGTTAATATTTTTACAACTGTTTTACTGAATCTATCAACTATAACCAACAGATATCTTAAACTTTCTACAGGTGGCATATGTGTGAAATCTATCTGTAGGTGTTGGAAAGGGGCTTCAGGAAAAGTAAGCGCAGTATGTTGTACAGGTCGATGTACGTTAGTTTTGGATCAATATCTGGTGTATTGGTAATATGTAAATTGTTCAGCATTTCAAACATCGCCTATGAGATTAAAATGTGCTATGGGCTTTCCATCAGCTGTTTTAAAGTGTCTTTCTTCCATGTTTCGGCAAAATCATGTACAACACCATAAGCATACTTAGAATCAGTGTATATAGTAACTACTTTACTTTTTGACAACTGACATGCTTTTGAAAGTGCCACCAACTCTGCAGCTAGTGCAGATGTGTATGGTAATGGTTTAGCTTCAACAATTTTATCAGGTAGTCTTACAACTGCATATCCACAGAAATACACACCAGAAGGTTTTCAAAGGTTTTTCAAAAGTTTTTTTGTACAGTATCAAAGGATGTGACAGCACCATTTTCTCAGCATCCCGGACCATCAGAGCCACAGCAGCCACTGCATGCAACCATTCTGTGTTGATGTTAACACACAGACCACTGCCACGAGTCTTACCTGCATTCTGTTAGCTTTTAGCCTAGCACTAGCCTCTGTTCGCTTTCCACGCTTCCGCTTCCTCGCGCAGCCCTTTTCGATTCCCCCTCCTCCGTCCATCCACCGCAGGCGACGCCGAGGTCTGGAGGCCTGAAGCACGCAGAGGTCGAGAGCTTCTGCCACGGATCATCATTTATTGTGTTATTGTGGTGGTTTCTGAGTTCTTTGAGTGTTTTGCAGTGGTACACAGGGACACCGCTTGCTCCGATGTCCATATGTTGCATAAGGCAGGCTACAAAGTTGTAGGAATAAAGGGAACAGCTCTCTCTTGGCTCAGGTCTTATTTGACTGATCGCTATCAGTTTGTTGATGTAAATGGTGAGTTCTCCACACTCTATGAGGTAAAGTTTGGTGTTCCTCAAGGATCTGTCTTAGGCCCACTGCTTTTCTCTTTATATATGCTGCCTCTTGGTGAAATCATTCATAAACATGGGATTCGCTTCCATTGCTATGCTGATGATACACAGCTGTATATTTCAGCAAAGCCAGATGAGATCAGCTAAACAGTGTTGAGGAGTGTGTAAAGGACATTAGACAGTCGATGCTCGATAACTTTCTTCTGCTCAACTCAGATAAGATGGAAGTACTTTTACTAGGACCACATGCAGCTAGAAGTAAACTTTCCGATTACGTAGCATCTCTAGATGGTGTTTCTGTTTCAGCATGTACGGCTGTCAAAGACCTTGGTGTGATTATTGACTCGAGTCTTTCCTTTGAGTCTCACGTGAATAATATCACCAGGATCGCCTTCTTTCACCTTAGAAATATTGCTAAAATTAGAAATATGAGGTCATTACAGGATGCAGAAAAACTAGTTCATGCTTTTGTTACTTCTAGATTGGACTACTGTAACGCTTTACTGTCTGGGTGTGCGAGTAAGTGCATAAATAAGCTTCAGTTAGTTCAGAATGCAGCAGCAAGAGTCCTCACTAGATCTAGGAATTACGACCACATCACCCCTGTTTTAATCATCTACACTGCTTCCAATCAAATCTCACATTGATTATAAAATATTACTACTGACGTATAAAGCACTTAACGGTCTCGCACCGCAGTATCTGAGTGAACTTCTGTACCAGTATGATCCTCCACGCCTACTTAGATCAAAAGGTGCAGGCTATTTGTTGGTTCCTCAAATAATGAAGACTACAGCAGGGGGCAGATCTTTCTCTTATAAAGCCCCACAGTTATGGAACAGCCTTCCAACCAGTGTTCGGGACTCGGACACAGTCTCAGAGTTCAAGTCGAGGTTGAAAACGTATTTATTTAGTCAAACCTTTTATCAGTAGATTTTTTCTTAGGTAAAGGCTCAGATCTGGAGGGAGCATGGATATAGAGTGTTTGGTGAACTGGTATATTTGTATGCTGTCGTCCCCTCACATTCACACGGTCACTCAGGTTTGTTGACGGTGGTGTGGTGGGTCGTCTCTTATCCCAGAGATCCCTCATGTCTGTGTTACCTTCTGGTTCTCCCTTTTAGTTATGCTGCCATAGCGAGTCTTGCCGGAGTCCAAACTGCACAGTGACATTAACTTTCATACACCAATAGGGACACTTAATAATCCATATCCTTCTCTTCCCGTCACCCTCTCTCTCTCTCTCTCTCTCTCTCTCTCTCTCTCTTTCTCTCTCTCTCTCGGTTGAGTTAAACATGCTCCTGAGGTTCCAGTGACCACTGTTCCTGCCCCTCTCCCCTCCGTGGATCTTCACACTTCTGTGCAGCTTGGGACGGTATCTCATCAAGACCTTGGGTGGTTCCATGTAATTCCGGAGTAGAACGGGTGCTTTGAGGATGGATTGGACTGTAGTTGGTGTCGGCGGTCTGCTGCACTGACTCGGGAGTGCAGTTTGCTTCTGATCGTCATCACTGTACCCTGCAACATTGTATATCTGCTTCAAATGGACATTTGGTGCAACCCAGATGAGGATGGGTTCCCTCTTGAGTCTGGTTCCTCTCAAGGTTTCTTCCTAATGCCATCTCGGGGAGTTTTTCCTTGCCACAGTTGCTCATCAGCGACAAACATACTTACAAAGAACATATTTACGTTTAATCACCACATTATCTGTGTAAAGCTGCTTTGAGACAATGTTCATTGTTAAAAGCGCTATACAAATAAAAATGAATTGAATTGAATTGAAAGTGAAAGTAGCACCATTTTGGGTCCTTTGTGGACTTTGCTATTCTAGGAACTACTAGAAGTCCAGAGTTTTGAGATCTCAGGGAGCGTGACGGATTGTAGCGTGTTAGAAGACTGGAGATACACATGGGAGATAAACCATTTAGTGTTTCGTAAGTAAGAAGCATATATTAAGTTTGTAATCTTGTGTACAGTGTAGATTTATTCATTGCTAGAGACTCAAAGCACTTTTGTACGTCGCTCTGGATAAGGGCGTCTGCTAAATGCTGCAAATGTACATGTAAATGTAAGCAGTAATTTGTAGTCGATTCAAAACTTAACAGGAAGCCAGTGGAGGGATGAGAAGATTGGGGTTATATGGTGATATTTTCTCAACCTTGTGAGAACTCTGGCTGCTGCATTCTGAACTAACTGAAGCTTTTTTTATTAATGATGCAGGACATCCACCTAGTAATGCATTACAATAGTCTATTCTGGAGGTCATGAACGCATGGACGAGCTTCTCTGCATCAGATATGGACAACATGTTTCTTAACTTAGCAATATTTCTAAGGTGAAAGAAGCTGTTTTTTGTAACTTGGTTGATATGATTATTAAAAGATAAGTTGCTCTAAAATAACTCCCAGGTCTTTTACTGTTGAACTAGTAGTTACAGAAGATCCTTCTAAATGCAGGTTGAAATGCTGGAGCTTCTGTGTACTGTTTTTTTGGTCAATGAGCAAAATCTCCGTCTTATCAGAATTCCACCTTGATGGCCTCCTTTCTCAGGAGATTGTTTACTTCTTATTCAATGACCAGAGCCTGCTGGTTTCCCACTAGGGTGGGAAGGAGCCTATGAAAACAGGGTGGAGGAGACCCAAACTGAATCGAGTAACCTCGCTCTATAGTGCGCAGGACCCACTTAGACACGTCTGGAAAAGTTTTCCAAGCTGCCAGAAAGTGCTTGAAGGGTATTAGTCTCTCCAGACTGACCTCCGGTGTGCCTAGAGCCGCGGCAGTGCCCTGAAACGACTCTAGGGGCTTAGAAGGAGGTGGCGAGATCTCCTGTACGATGGAGGAGAGAGCTCACTGGAGCTGGTCATGCCCTAAAGCAGTATGGGTGGCAGGGTTAACGGAGAATGTCCCTGGGGGGCCAAGGCAGGGCAGGCACCAGACCCCTTCACGGCCAGATTCTCGGGTTGCAGTTGGTGCTGCACCCATGAGCAGCGTGGAAGGTACCGCTGGCTGACAAATATATATATATATAATTTATTTATAATAAAAAACACAAATAATAATAAATGATAATAAATAATAAATATAATAAAATTTATAATTAATTTGTTTTTATATATATATATATATATTAACCATGGTCGACCAGCTCATGGAAGAGTCCTGGTTGTGCCATTAAAAATATTTAAAGGCCACTGTGCTCTTGGGAGTCTTCAGTGCAGCAGTAATTTTTTTGTAGCCTTCCGCAAACCTGTGCCTTGCAATAATCCTCTCTCTAAACTCTGCAGGCAATTTCTTTGACCTCAAGACTTGTTTTTTCTTTTGATATGCATTGTCAGCTGCTTGACTAAAAGACAGGAGGTGGAGCTGGAGGTAGCAGAGCTGAAGATGTTGAGATGTTCATTGGGAGTAACGACGATGGACAGGATTAGAAGCGAGTTTATGCAGTGCATGTAGGACGTTTTGGAGACAAGGTGAGGGAGGTGAGATTGAGATGATTTGGACATGTGCAGAGGAGGGACATGGGGTATATCAGTAGGAGAATGCTGAGGATGGAGACACCAGGAAGGAGGAAAAGAGGAAGATCAATGAGGAGGTTTATGGATGTGGTGAAGGAAGACATGCAGGTAGTTGGTGTGAAAGAGGCAGATGTAGAGGACAGAGGGGTGTGAAGACGGATGATCCGCTGTGGAGACTCCTAATGGGAGAAGCCAAAAGAATAATATTAATAAGATGAAGAAGAACGCATTGTCAGCTGTAGAGAGGTATCTGCCTTTCCAAATCATGTCCAATCAATAAACTTTTCTACAGGCAAAGGGGTAGAAAATTATTTTAGTGTTGTTGCAAAGGGTCTGATTACTTATGTACATGTGATACTTCTACAATTATGTCATTATTTTGTAGTGTAGAATAATAATTTTTATAAAAAAGTAAAGGGAGTCTGAATACTTTCTATATACAGTATATAAAAATAATCATTACAAAGTACTTTATTGACAATTTGATAAAAAAAAGGCAATCTTTAATTATATTAACATGAATTAAAGAGGTTTTTATTTTATATTTAAAAAATTATCCATTTAAAAATCTCACATTTTTAATTTTGACATTTGGACCCCACTGTATATACATACACCTATCAGGCATAACATAATGACCACCTGCCTAATATTGTGTTGGTTCCTATTTGCTGCTAAAACAGTCGTGACCCCTTGAGCATGAACTTCTTCAGCAATTTGAGCTACAGGAGCTCGTCTGTTGGATCAGACCACACGCACCAGCCTTCGCTTTCCACGTGCAGCAATGCACCTCGGCCGCCCACGACCCTGTCGCTGGTTCATAATAAAGAGATAATATTATTCACTTCACCGCTTAGAATCTTATAATGTCATAATGTTATGCCTGAACGGTGTACAATACAAGTGAGTTCTTGTAGAGCAAAGTGGTACATTAATGGAGCCGCCCTGTGGATTGGATGTTAATCACATTTTATATATTATAGTAAACTATCCAGTAATATGGCAGTGATGAAGCAGCAGTTTGTACTCCTGCTTTTCACTGGTAAGTGAAAATATGTCACATAATAAAAAACATGATCACAAATGCATGTGCAATTGAAGATACATTATATGTATCATATAGTTATGAAACTGTTCTGCCAAAGTACAAATTATAAAAATTAATTCATGCTAAACAGCAGAAACTACACAAACTAAATGTTAAAAACCTTCTCCACAGGAGTACTTCCCCTCGTCCTGTCTGGTCCTCATAAGTATCATCTGATACAGCAGGGGAGAACATGGAATGATGCTCAGGTATACTGCCGAGCTAAATACATTGACCTGGCAACCATCAACAGTAACGAGGACATGGTCAACTTTCGCAATGAAGCACAGACACAAAAATTCAGTTCCAGTGCATGGATTGGACTGTACACTAATATAACCAGCTGGCATTGGTCCTTTAATAACGAACCTCTGGGCAGTTTTACTTTCTGGGAAAGTTCAGAGCCTAACAACTTTTGTGGAAATGAGGAGTGCGTTTTTATAGCTAGGGGGTATTGGTATGATGCACCATGTAAATTAACACTCAGCTTTGTGTGTTTTGACGGTAAGTAACAAAATTTTGTTCTCTATCAACTCTTTCTTGAATATTACTACTATTAATAGTTATCTTTATTTAAATAGGACATTTTTTTTTTTAAGTTTAAAGTCTCAATTTATATATAAATATATTAATGCCCTAATTGAGGAGAGTAAAAAGAAGCAGGCTGCAGATATAGAAATGCTAAAAAAAAGTATTTTATTTTATATATTTATTTTTAACTTGTAAACCATTTAGCTTGTTTATAACTGTTAATAATTATTGAGGAATTTACTAAATACATCTTTAACTTTCTGATTATCTTTCAGGCCTAATTTACATACCTTGAATAATTTTACTTTCATTCTCACAGACAGTATCACTGGATCTGGCAGCTACATTTTAATCACTGTGGCTATGAAGTGGACTGATGCTCAGAGTTACTGTAGACAGAAGTACACAGACCTGGCCAGTGTGAAAGATGCAACAGAAAACTCAATTGTAGGGGGAAAAAACAGTTGGCAGTGGACCTGGATTGGACTCAGCAGAGACCCCTGGAAATGGTCAGACCAGACCACTTATTCTACCCCCATTGTGTGGTTATCTGGGGATAAAAATGATTACTTGCAGAATAAAAGTTGTGGCGTTTTATCTAACAGCATTGGTGATGTAGCACAGTGCTCAGACAGTATGCCTTTCTTCTGTTACTGTGAGTTACATTCAAAATCCGTTTCATATTTTGGCTAATAAATTTTATTCTTAAATTTGTTTTTATTTTTGTATATTTGTTTCTATGTACATTTCTGCCTCCAGCTTTCCCAGATCAACTGCAGGTCATAAGAATGAAGGTCAAGTCCAGTCAGGATGTGAACGATCCTGAAATAATGGCATCCATGATGAAGAAGGTGGGTTTCATCAGCATCATTATACTTCCTATGTAGCATCTTTACAAAGCTCCTTAAAAATCCTCTATCCTGCATTATTCAGTAATAAACTCAAACTCTGTACTTCAGATCAAGCAGAAACTGACAGATCATGGAATCATGGCTGAGAACATCACTGTGAAATGGAGAGAGCAGTCAGATGGAGTGGTCTTTCACAAGGACAAGGAAAATGTGATTAGTTCTCTGAATAACACTAGGCAGCAACATTGCTAGAATGCATCTTTACCTAAGCTTAAGTTAAAAATGATGTCTTTGCATATGCACATTACAGCAAAATACAGCATAGAGTGTGATATTTGATGTGTTTGGATTTGGATTTTTAGCTTAAGTATAAATGACTAACAGTAAAAATTAAATGACCCTCAAAAATGCTTTTAAAAAATAATACATAGTGAGGAATTGTTTGCCTTTTGTTTTAAATATATTTGTATATAAATGGATACTAAATTTATCCTTAATTCAGTGTGGGCTTTTCCTGCATCTATCTAAGAAATCATACAATTTTAGGTTACACTGAATTATTTATATATTTAACTAACTAAATGTTTCCTTCTATAATAAACACTGGTCCTGGGGTGGGTGGTAGATCAGTGGATTCTGGATCCGAAGGTTATTATATATTTAAAATAATGAATAATGCTAAATTGTAGTTTATATCTGTATATAAGCCCAAAAGCCCCTTATTTACATCTACGATACTTGGCAGATGCCCTTATTAAGAGAGACTCACATTAGCCTTGCTCAGGGGCCAAGGAGTCGCCCCTTGGTGTGACTGGGATTTAAACTCATGACCCTCGGTTCCGAAGACCAATGCCTTAACTGCTAAGCTACCATCCCACTATGTAATTCTAGCATTTTCTTTAGTGTTTGAGGGAAATGAGGAGGTGCTAGGAAAGCTTGGGTGAACCCAAAAAAGGGATCTTTATTTTTTTCTTTACTTTTCTACTTTATCTTCATCTAAAATAAGCACCAAGCGATCCCCAGTCAGTTCTAAAAATCTACACAAATAATTTTGAAAGGGTTCAAGACCATGGGTAAATGTAATTTTGTGATGGCATGACATTGATGGATTGAAGTCTGTATCCAAGCCCCTAGGAGATGTGGACCAATAATCCCACTTCTATCAGGCTGCATTGTGCCTGGGTTTTCTAGGGGAAAGAAGAGACACAGCCACAAAGCTGTCTAGCAATGCCAGACATGGCACTGGACTTTTTCTGCACCCCTTCAGTAGTTTGTAATGATATGCTCCAGCACCATTAGCCTGACTACTACTTTGGCACCATACTTCAGAGTAGCACTCATCTTGGGTCAGAGGGAGATGAAAAGATGGTTTTATTGATAACCTCAACAAAAGGGCTCATTATTTTCTTCCAATATTTAACCTCCTTTTTATTTTTTTTATTTTTATTTTTTTACCTCACACACAGGACTTTGTGCTGACCATCTCTTTTACCCTCAAGAACCACTCATAATTATCCACATTATGCCTGTTGCTTATCTCTTAAACACACACAGAAGACTTATTAGCCAAATATTGCACATCTTTACCACTCACTTTCCCAGTCCCTCCTCCTCCAGTGGCCTGAGATCATCAGAGAAATCCTGGTATGATCCAGAGTAGTGCTTTATAATTCATCAGCTTCAATTGTTAGTTTTTGTTAAGCATTTAAAAATAATATGTAGCCTTCAATTGTTGTAGATGTAAAAAGAAAAAAAAAACATGTACAGTAAGAACTCTTAATTAAAAAAGTATTTTTATCTCGCTATTTTCGTTTCTCTGTATGTCTTGAGTATCAGTGTCCAGCATGTGGGACTCAAATGCAGCATGCCAGCAGAAAGCAAAAGTTTTTAATGCAGAAAAAAACATTCCACAAGAGCACAGGAGAGCATTGAGCAATCAGGCAGAGCCAAGATATACACAATCTGAGAATCCAACACCAGCAAACAGTGGGATATAGAGCAGAAATAAAACACAGTCTGAAAATACAACAGCAAACGGAGCAATATAGAAAGGGAACATAAAAAAAAAGTCTAACTCAGATGTATGAACGTGTGCAGAGCTACACACGTGTTTTACCAGTCGAACTCGGCTGTAACAGTTTCCCTCTGAACAACCAATCAGAGGACGGAACAATGCTGACGCTATTCTGGGCCAGTGAGCTGCCCTGTGAGGAGAATCTGAAATCTGATTGGTTAAAGATACAGAGCCGTTGCTAATAGAGACTAAGGTACATTGGCCAGCAGTACTGATTCTGAAGGTTCTGGGCAGATTAGATTTACATGGCAGCACATACAGTAGAGGCTGGAATCTGATTGGACAAAAATCTAACATACACGTACTGGAAGCAGTGCAGCCGAGAGAAATACTATCAAATGAAGAGAATAAACTGATGGGAAAAAATGTATACAATTTCATGGAATGAATATTAGAATTTAGGTTGTAAATGTAGGTCAGTGATAGTGTTTCGGACCCCCCTGACCGCCCACCACTGGGATTTTTGATGTGATGGTAGTGTCGCTTGCACTGCAGAAGTATACAGATGCAGGATGCTATTTATCTACAGTGTGCCAGAAAAAGAGAAAGTGGTAATATATTTACATGTGCACTGTCCATTAACAAAAGTAACAAACTATTTGACAGTTAAACAAAAAAGAACAGACAAAAATAATAACACAAAGATATAAATGTGTATAGGAAACTAACATGCTTTGTGATTGCTTACTGTACACTTGTTTGACAAAATGAAATGAAACAAACAAACAAAAAAAACTCCACCAAACCAACATAACACTGGGCTCCCCTTTTAAAGGGCAGAAACTTCACCCTTTGTGGGAGCACACCCTTACCAGGTAGAATAGTAATTAGTATCATCATGTGTATTACTATTCATAAATACAAACATACACATAATCTTGATTCATAAAAACAAGCAGCTTTTTTTCTGCATTTACATTTACAGCATTTAGCAGTTGCCCGTGTCCAGAGCGACTTACAAAAGTGCTTTGAGTCTCTATTAATGAATAAATCTACACTGGTTCACTAAATTAGAAACTTAGAAACTTAGAAAGTGTTAGTTTAAGTGTTTCAGGAAGATGAAGGTCTTTACAAGTCACTTGAAGATAGTCAGGGACTCTGCTGTTCAGACATCTAGGGGAAGTTCATTCCACTACCTCGGTGCCAGAACCGAGAAGAGCCTTGGTTCCTCTCATGGTTTCTTATTCATACCATCTCAGAAAGTTTTTCCTTGCCACAGTTGCCACTGGCTTGCTCATTAGGAATAAACGTTATATTATAAGGAATATTAAGTTATATAACATTATAAGGAACAAATGTTTAGGCACTAAACTTATATACTTATAAACGCCAAAGTGGAGGCAGCTGGATTGGAATACACAAGCATTTAATCAACAGAAGCAGAGTTGAGACAGGCAAACAGTTTGGTGCACAGAAATGACAGTCAGCGAGATAAACAATGTGCAATAAACATGATGGTTGAATAACAGAGTCAGGTCAAAACATAAAAGGCATGAACATAAATGCCTCAGTAAAGTGAAAGGAGCAAACACAATATTTTGCAGTTTCAGGTAGCACGAGAACTGCTTATATAATGCCAAAATCTAGAAGTGTTCGTAGGATCTGTTAGTGTTCAGAACTTGGGCGATGGTGCCCTCTGGTGGCTTAGCGGGGACTTTACAACTTGGCTGTCACATAACCAATCCCCCCACCCCCCACCCCACCCACCATAGGGGCTGTTCTTCTTTTTCTACAAGGATATCCACGGGGTCTGGGGCTCAGCTGTTTTGAGTGCTCTTTTGTGAAATTCTTCAGTTAATGAGGACTACTTTTATTTTTTATTTTTATTTCAAAGTGTTTTTATTGTTTTAAATGTACATAACACAAACCAACATACATTCTCTTATGTCATACAAGGCATCCCCATCCACAAACCTCATACTTTATACATTATCTCACATATCCCCTTTCGTCGCTGATTGGCATCCAAGGTTCGCACAAATATTGAGAATGCACACAGAACACCCAAAAACAAAACAAAACAAAACAAAAAAACCAAAAAAAACAAAAAAAACAAAAAAAGAGAGAGAGGGGAAAAGAGGAGATGACAACATACCTTTTTTTTTTTTTTTTTTTTTTTTTTTTTTAATCTAAAGAATTAGCATCAAATGCAGTTTCGTAATAATCCAAGAAAGGTTGCCATACATTCTGAAACCTTTCTGCTGAGTTTTGGACTATAGTTCTTAACTTTTCAAGCTGGAGGAAGGACAAAGTTTCGCACACCCAACGTGAGTGTTTTGGGGGTGAGGAAGATTTCCAATTTGTAAGAATTAATCGACGAGCTAACAGTGTAGAAAATGCTATTAATTGAGATTGGCCTCTTGATACCCCAAATTTACCGTGTACCACCCCAAATATTGCAATTATAGGATCTGGATCCATATTCTTTTTACAGATGTAGGTGAATGTATTAAATATCTCAGACCAGAATGTGCCTATGCTTGGGCATGACCAAAGCATGTGAGCCAGAGAGGCAGGGGCTTGGTGACAGCGCGTACAGTTGGGATCCACATTAGTATATATTTTGGCCAATTTGGTCCTAGAGAGATGCAGGCGATTAAATACTTTAAATTGTATCAACCTGTGCCTAACACAGATAGACGATGTGTATATTTTATGTATAGCTCTTTGCCAAATTTCATCCGTCAATTCTGTGTTTAGATCCTCCTCCCACTGTACCTTAAGAGACAGAAGAGATGGGCATTTCATGGCCTGAATAGCAGTATACAGCTGGGAGACACCACCCGAAAGATGAGGCTTGACCGTCAGACAATGATCAAGAGGGCCGATATTTGGTTTTAAGGGGAATGAACGAAACTGGGAACGGACAAAATCACGGACCTGAAGGTACCTAAAAAAATGTGTTTTTGGTAAACTTAATTCATTAACCAAATAATCAAAAGAAACAAACGTGCCATCTACAAAAAGATCTCCCACACTGTTTATGCCTTTTCTAGCCCAGGTGAGAAAGGCCGCATCTATAAGCGATGGCTTAAAAAGAAAGTTTGAGAAAAGAGGCATAGACACCAAAGCTTGTATGTGACCAAAATGTTTCCGAAATTGGGTCCATATGCGTAAGCTGCCTCTTACAATAGGATTGTCCGTGTGTGCACCCACCGCCACTGGCAGTGGAGCACACAGCATTGAGGCCAAAGAAACGGACGAGCATGAATGTTGTTCCATTAGACACCAACTCGGACTACTCCCACCAATAGAAGCTCCATACCATATTACTAATTTGTGAATGTTTGCAGCCCAATAATAGTATAAAAAAATTGGTAGAGCTAGCCCAGCATTCTCCTTACGTCTCTCGAGAACTGCTTTCCGTACGCGAGGTATAGTTTTGTTCCATATAAATGTACTGATATGCCCGTCAAGCTCTTTAAAGAATGATTTGGGTATGAAGATCGGGACTGTTTGGAATAAGTACAAGATTTTAGGTAGCGTTACCATCTTTATTGAATTAATGCGTCCAGCTAGGGACAGGGGCAGATTAGACCAGCGATTAAGGCTCTACTTGATCTGTCCTAAAGCTGGTTTGAAGTTATTTTGGAATAGGTCCTTATATCTACTTGTGACACTTACTCCCAGGTATGTCATGGGGCCCTCTGTAGTCCTGAATGGGTATGAGTCGAAGGATTGATTCCGAGCCAGAACATTAATTTGGAACAAAACACTTTTGGTGAGGTTAATCTTGTACCCAGAGGATTTACCAAATTGAGAAATGGTGTCTAGGCATTCTGGGATTGAAGTCTCCGGATCTGATATAAACATCAGCAAATCATCGGCATACAATGACACTTTATGAACCAGGCCACCCCTCGTGATACCCCGTATATTGTTATTACTTCGCAATGCCGCGGCAAGTGGCTCAATGACCAGATCAAAGAGAAGAGGGGACAACGGACAACCCTGTCGTGTCCCTCTCTGAACAGTGAAATATTGCGAATTAAAGTTATTAGTCCTCACTCTAGCTTGGGGTGCTGCATACAACGTCTGAATCCAAGAAACAAAGACTGGGCCAAAGCCGAATTTGCTCAGAGTTTTGAAAAGGTGTCCATACTCAATTCGATCGAAAGCTTTATGCGCGTCTAATGAGATCACTATTTCTGGCGAGTGAATCGAATGTTTAGAATATATTATGTTAAAGAGGCGACGTAAATTATGAAAAGACTGCCTGCCCTTTACAAAGCCTGTCTGGTCAGGATGCACAATTTTTGGTACTATAGGTTCCAATCTTAAGGAGAGAATCTTTGTAAGTATTTTATAATCACATGTGAGTAGGCTGATCGGGCGATAAGACTCGCATTTAGTGGGGTCTTTGTCCTTTTTGGGAAGCACAGATATTGTGGCTTGGGTCATAGATGTAGGCAGCTTTCCTTGTTTGAGTGATTCATTATAGACAAGGCACAGTAAAGGTATCAACTTAGAGGCAAAAGCCTTATAAAACTCAATTGGATACCCATCAGGGCCTGGTGCCTTTCTATTTTTCATTAACCTAATTGCTTGACTAATCTCAGTTTCAAATATCGGCTGTTCAAGGATGGCCTTATCCTCCTCAGCTATAGTCGGGAGAGTTACATTTTCAAGAAATACATGGTCACTAGGATTTTCTGAAGAATATAAGGATGAATAAAATAATCTGAATTGTTCATTAATGTCTTTTGGGTCAAGCTTAATTTCTCCATCAGCAGTTTGTATTTTTGTAATAAAATTGGTTGCGGAATATTGACGCAGCTGGTGAGAGAGTAACCTACTTGCCCGCTCTCCATGTTCGTAAAAGTTTTGTCTAGATTTCAGAAATTTCTCTCCTGCTTCCGTAGAGGCAAGAAGATCAAATTCAGTTTGTAATGCTATTCTTTAGGCCGAGGAGTGTTGCTGGTCAACATTGTGGATTAGATTGATCAACTCATTGTAGCGTCTAGACCTGTTTTTATTTAGACGAGCAGTGTATTCTATTATTTGACCTCTAATATATGCTTTAAGAGTTTCCCAAAGTATTAAAATATCGGTGTCTGGCAGCTGGTTAGTTTCAATAAAGAAATCAATCTGTGTTGAAATAAAGTCTACAAATGTTTCATCAGACAACAAAGATGTATTAAATCGCCAATTACATTGAATTGGCCTTCTAGCCTGGAGCCAGAGTTCCATAGTGACCGGAGAGTGGTCAGAAATAACAATGCTTCCATAACTGCAAGACTTAATTGATGAAAGCATTTTTTGATCCAGCAAAAAGAAATCTATTCTTGAGTATGTTTGATGAACAGCGGAGAAAAAGGAAAACTCCTTTAACGTAGGATTCTTAAATCTCCATGGATCTACTACACCACTAGAACCGCAAAAAGCATTTATAATAGTTGCAGATTTAGAGGGGGAAGGAGGAGCTGTAAATGCTTTGGAACGGTCTAGAGAAGGTTTAAGAATTATTAAAGTCTCCTCCCAGAATCAGATGATGTGTGCCCGTGTCAGGGATCCACCAGCCACACCTTCACTTATCACTCCAAGCCACTCTCCCACTTACTAATCAGCTACACCTGGCCCTCATCAGCTCACATACTATATAACCCCTGTTCCTCCACCAGCTCATTGTCCGTTCTACAGCTTAGGCTATAGAACTCTGTCGGACTACTGTGCATTGTTTATATGTTTTGCTTCTGCCTGATCACCGCTCTTTCCTGGTTAAGCAAACCTGGGGTTTCCTTTGTTGTTTTTGTGCTTTGCCCTGTGCTTTTCTCATTAAAAGCCTTGTGGAATCTACTTAGGTTTCCGGCACGTTCTTTGCCTGACAGAAGAACGGACCTTTCACAAACCGAGGGGCACCTGACACGGAAGAAAAGAAACCGCGTTACCTCAGCATGGAGGACCAGCTCGCTGCCGCGTGCGGGTCAGCGGAGGACCAGCCCGTGGCCACGTCCGAGTTTGTGAGGGAGCTCACCGCCGCGCTTCGAGAGGCTTTCCGGCCGGAAGCCGCGCACCAAACCCCTCCGTCGTCTGGCAGCCCGATGGCTCTCCCAGCGTCTTTTTCCGGAAACGCGGCGGAATGTCAGGGATTCCTGCTACAGGCGGCCATCTACATCGAGATGCGACCACTATGTTTTCCTAGCGAACGTGCAAAGGTCGCGTTTCTGATTTCGCTGCTCACCGGAAGAGCGCTAGCATGGGCAAGAGCGCTGTGGAGCGCAGCGAGCCCGGCCCTGACGTCATACGCCGCGTTCACGAGTCATTTCGCCGAGGTATTTAGCACCGCCCCCGGGGATATCTCGACTGCTGAGCAACTGCTCAATCTCCACCAGGGGACAGACAGCGTTTCGAGTTACAGCCTCCGCTTCCGCACTCTGGCGGCATCTGCTGGTTGGGATGAGAAAGCGCTGTTGGCTGTATACCGCAGAGGCCTAAATCAGGAGCTCCGGCTGGCGATGGCCACTTATGATGACTCTCTGGGGCTTGAGGCTTTTATTCAGAGATCCATCCGGGTCTCTCAACACCTGGCAGCCTGCAAATCCCCCGAGGTCGAACCAGCACAGGCTATGGCAGTACCAACAACTCCAGAACCAGAACCCATGCAACTCGGATCACAGCGGCTGTCTCGGCAAGAAAGGGAGCGCCGGTGGGCGGCTGGAGCTTGCCTCTACTGTGGAGAGAGAGGACATCGCGTGGCCCAATGCCCAGTGAGGCCTCCTCGTCGGACGGTGAGTACCGTCACCCTTTCTTCTGACATTACTCACCTGTCTACGCTCAGGGTCACCTTAGTAACCCCTGCTCTCTCTCTATCGGCTTCTGCCCTAGTCGACTCAGGATCCGCGGGGAACTTCATCTCCCAGGCGTGTCTAGAACGCCTCCAGCTACGCCGGCAGAGGGGATCCCAGGAACTGGCCGTCCAGACCATCCAGGGACGACCATTAGGGAAGGGCAAGGTGAAGTACTGTGCTCCCCCTATTGTCCTCCAAGTCGGAGTGCTACACCAAGAAGAGATTCAACTGCTCGTACTGGAGGATTCGACAGTGGACGTGATCCTGGGTCGTCCCTGGTTAGCCAAGCACTCCCCCACTTGTTCCTGGGACCCGTGCGACATCCTGGAGTGGAGCCCCGCCTGCCGGCATAAGTGCTTACTTCCACTCCCGACTCCCCTCCGGACCGTCTTAACCCTGGCAGCTACTCAAGTGGAAGGAGCTCCCAAACCCGCTCAGGTAGAGATCCCGCATGAATACCGGTCCTTTTCTGACGTCTTTAGTGAGGAGGCCGCCACTCAGTTACCCCCACACCGGCCGTGGGACTGTGCCATTGATCTAAAGCCGGGGGCTAAGCTACCAAAGGGGCGGGTCTACCCCTTGTCAGCCCCGGAACACCAAGCCATGGAGGGCTACATCCAACAGGCCCTCCGACAGGGCTTCATCACCCAGTCTTCCTCCCCGGCGGCCTCTAGCTTCTTCTTCGTGGCTAAGAAGGACGGGGGTCTGCGCCCTTGCATTGACTACAGGGGCTTGAATGCACAGATCGCCCCGCTTCCATACCCGCTCCCCCTGGTCCCAGCGGCCTTGGAAGAACTACATGAGGCTCGCGTCTTTACCAAGCTGGACCTCCGAAGCGCGTACAACCTGGTGCGCATCCGCGAAGGGGACGAGTGGAAGACGGCGTTCATCACTCCCTCTGGTCATTACGAGTATCGGGTCATGCCGTATGGCCTTTCCATTGCTCCGGCGGTCTTTCAGAACTGTATGAACGAGGTTTTCCGTCCCTTCCTCCATCGGTTTGTAATTGTTTACATCGACGACATCCTGATCTACTCCAGGACGCTGCAAGAACACCACAAGCACGTCACCCAGGTCCTAGACCAACTGCGAGAACACCGACTGTTTCTCAACCTTCCCAAGTGTGAATTCCATCGCTCGGAGATACAGTTCCTGGGTTACAACATCAACGCAGCAGGCATCAGGATGGATGAAAGGAAGGTGATGGCCGTACGGGATTGGCCCGTTCCCACCTCAATCAAAGAACTCCAGAGGTTTCTGGGCTTCGCCAACTTCTACCGCCGGTTCATTGGAGGTTTCAGCCTGGTTTCCGCCTCACTCACGTCTCTCCTGCAAGGAAAAGCCAAGACACTCTCCTGGACCCCGGAAGCACAAAGGGCCTTCGAGGAGCTACGCACGAGGTTCTGTACCGCTCCGCTTCTCCATCATCCTGACCCCCAGCTCCCGTTTGTTGTCGAGGTGGACGCATCTTCCACGGGCGTAGGGGCCACCCTCTCCCAGCATTCAGGGAAACCCCCTCGACTCCATCCCTGCGCCTACTTCTCAAAGAAGCTGTCTCCAGCGGAACAGAATTACGACATCGGCAACCGGGAACTCCTAGCCATCAAACTAGCCCTGGAGGAGTGGAGACACTGGCTGGAGGGGGCTGTCCATCCTTTTATAGTCATCACGGATCACAAGAACCTTCAGTACCTCCGTGAGGCCAAGCGCCTAAATCCTCGCCAAGCACGGTGGGCTCTCTTTTTTACCCGGTTCAATTTCAGCATCACAGAACGGCAAGGCCGATGCTCTCTCCAGGGTGTATGGACCTGAGGAACCCACCGAGCCTGGGCCTATCTTGCCTCCGACGATCATTCTGAGCCCGATCATATGGGAACTAGACGAGAACATCCGCAGGGCCACACGAGGAGAACAGACGCCCCCTGGTTGTCCCGAGGACCGGACCTTTGTTCCTCCGGAGTGTCGACAGGCCTTACTTAGAGCAGTCCACGAAGTCCCCGGTTCAGGGCACCCAGGCAGGAGGCAGACCCTGCGTCTGGTTCAGGGACGATACTGGTGGCCAGGTATGAGCAACACAGTGGCCGAGTTGGTCCGAGGCTGCAACATCTGTGCCATCTCAAAAACTCCCCGACATCTACCAATAGGCAAACTCGTCCCCCTGCCTACTCCACAAAGGCCATGGTCTCATATCGGCATAGACTTTGTCACAGACCTGCCACGGTCGGAGGGCTTCACCTGCGTTCTCGTGGTCGTTGACCGGTTCTCCAAGGCCTGCCGCTTTGTCCCTCTCCGAGGCCTCCCCACAGCTCTGGAAACCGCGGAGGCACTCTTCCATCACGTCTTCCGCAACTACGGCCTCCCTGAGGAGATAGTCTCTGACCGGGGCTCTCAGTTCACCTCACATGTCTGGAGGGCGTTTTTCCGGCTACTGGGAGTCACCGTCAACCTGTCGTCCGGTTACCACCCCCAGTCGAACGGCCAGACCGAGCGGAAGATCCAAGAGCTGGGGAGATACCTGAGGTCATATTGTCATCAGGACCAGGAGGAGTGGAGCCGGTTCCTGCCCTGGGCGGAGTACGCCCAAAACTCGTTGCGCCAAGACACCACAGGTCTCACGCCTTTTCAATGCGTGTTGGGGTTCCAACCCCCACTGTTTCCCTGGTCCGACGAGCCCTCCAACGTGCCCGCTGTGGACCACTGGTTTCGGGAGAGCGTCCGGACATGGGATGCTGCACACACTCAGCTGCGCAGGGCAGTGAGGGAAACCCGGCGACATGCGGATGCGCGAAGGTCGGAAGCCCCCGCTTACAGGCCCGGAGACTGGGTCTGGCTATCCACCAGAGATCTCCGACTGCGGCTTCCCTGTCGGAAGTTGAGCCCCCGGTACATCGGGCCGTTCAGGATTGAAAGGCAGGTCAACGAGGTGGCATACCGTCTGGAACTCCCGCCACGGTACCGGATACACCCCACTTTCCACGTGTCACTGCTCAAGCCACACCATCCACCGACTGCCCAACGCCCCAGCGAGGTCAGGCCCCCTCCGCCTGAAGTATTGGAACAACCCTCGGTCTACACGGTACGGGAGGTGCTGGACTCCCGTCGTCGAGGCAGGGTGCTGGAATACCTCGTGGACTGGGAGGGCTATGGCCCTGAGGAACGATCATGGGTGGCGAGGCAGAACATACTGGATCCAGCACTCCTGGAGGAGTTCCACGCCGCCCATCCGCATCGGCCTGCGCCCCGGGGTCGGGGTCGACCCAGGCGCAGGGTTAGGGCGTCGGGAGCCGCCCCTGGGGGAGGGGGTACTGTCAGGGATCCACCAGCCACACCTTCACTTATCACTCCAAGCCACTCTCCCACTTACTAATCAGCTACACCTGGCCCTCATCAGCTCACATACTATATAACCCCTGTTCCTCCACCAGCTCATTGTCCGTTCTACAGCTTAGGCTATAGAACTCTGTCGGACTACTGTGCATTGTTTATATGTTTTGCTTCTGCCTGATCACCGCTCTTTCCTGGTTAAGCAAACCTGGGGTTTCCTTTGTTGTTTTTGTGCTTTGCCCTGTGCTTTTCTCATTAAAAGCCTTGTGGAATCTACTTAGGTTTCCGGCACGTTCTTTGCCTGACAGCCCGGCTCTGGTATACGGCCAAACAGTTCTTTAAAAAAGTCTGGGTTATCCCAATTTGGAGCGTACACACTAACTAGGACCACCGGCACGTTATAAAGTCTGCCCTGGACAATAACAAAACGCCCGCATTTATCACTAATAACACTGGTTTGTATAAATTGTACATTTTTGCCAATCAAGATGGCTGTACCGCGAAATTTAGAATTTAATTCAGAGTGGTAGACCTGTGATACGCATCCTCTCTTTAATTTAGGAATGTCCGTTGTGCGAAGGTGTGTTTCCTGTAGGAATATTATCTCTGCTTTCAATTTGTTTAAATGTGAAAACACCTTACTTCGCTTTACAGGATGATTGAGTCCCCTCACGTTCCAGCTCACAAATTTAGTCGCAGGCCTATTCATTCCATCTGCAGAACCCATGGCTGATAAAGTCCAACTCAGTGCTATTATGAAAACTCATCTCCAACTCTAAGAAAAAGAAAGAAGGTAAAGGGGAAAGGAACAAGGGCACAAAGACAGAAAAAAAAAAACTGTGCAAAGTAAAAAGAAAACTTTTAAATCACCCATTAACAACACAAACCCCTGCTGGTCCCTCCCCAAATGAGAGACTGCACCCCCCCAACCTCCCAAGCCACTATGAAGTTTCATAGAAAGAAGAAAATAAAACTTACCGAGTGGAGCTGAGGCCCCACACAAACCTTATAATAACCATTTAGCCGAACATCTATAACATTAACAAGATTAATTAGAACCATTACTCAATAGCTCTGTGTACATGGAAAGAAAGAAAAAAAAAAAAAAAAAAAGAAAAGGGTTATCAGTACTTTGTTAGAAAACGATTCTGAGTGAACATGAAAAACCAAGCAGACAAATGAATCATTGTATATAAAGAAAAATAGAAAATAAGTACTTAAATGAATAGATATATAATAACAGGCCTACTTTAAAACAGTCAAATTATCCATACTTGTTCCTACATTAGAAGACAGTTCTGAATGAGACAAAAAAAAAAAAAAAAAACACGCCTCAATCCGCATATGCAACTAGCCGTCAGTACACCCACTGTCCAATGTCACTGAACTGATCCAATGTCCCATGGCATTACATTGCAGCAATATTGATCCCCAACAATAATTGGTTCACTCCAATACTCCCACCAAATATATCGAGGTGTGTAGCCGAACAGACACTCATATTAATCACTCATAAGTCCCCTGACGAAGGTAACCGCCTTCTCTGGGTCAGTAAAGCTTTTTTGCTGAGTCGTAATCCTCAGTTTCGCAGGATACAACAGCCCGTATTTTACTCCCTCGCATTGCCGTAATAACTGTCTCACCTGTCCGAAAGCCGCTCTCCGTCGCGCCACATTCTTCGTGTAATCAGGGAACACTCTGATAGTGTCGCCATTTTCAGATACGAGTTTTGGAGATGTAACAGCCTTTCGTAGAATGCTTTCCTTCTCTTGATAGTAATGGCACTTGACGACAAAGGCTCTTGGTGGCTGCCCATCTCCCGGGGCTTGCTGCAAAGTACGGTGAGCCCTGTCAATAACGGGCGGCTCGTCCAGGCCCATCACTTTTTGTAAAAGTTTTGCAACGAAGGTGCTCGCTGAAACGCCTGCCTCTCGTCCTTCTTTAACCCCAAAGATGCGTAAATTACATCTCCGTGATCTCGCTTCCAAATCCTCAGCCTTTGCCACCAAACTCACCACCTCTTTTTTCAGTTCAGCCACCTGCTGCTCCAGATTAGCGATAGCATCCGAGTGAGTGTTAGCTGCAGTTTCCAAGCCTGCGGTGCGCTCCTCTAGCGCGTTAGCTTTGGTGTTAGCCTGATCGATTGCACCCTTCAGCTCGTCTCTCAAACCACTGATTTGCTTGCGTATTTCTTCATTTTGCATTTCTGCTTTCTCATCCATTTTCGCCAGCAGTTCATTTCTTAATGAATTTATCGCTTGCAATATAGCTGACTGCCCCGAGCTCGTGCTTTCTGCTGGTTCGCTAGCTTTAGCAGCCTTCCTCAGGTCCGGCATGTTTATAGGCGGCTCAACTCAATTAACAGAATAAAAAACAAAAATTCTCACAGTTTACCAGTGCACACAGTGTCTCTATGGCTTCATACACCAAAAAAAGTGTCTTGTCAACGAATTTTAAGGTTCATGTGGGAGAGCTCAGTTAGACACGTCTACATCTCTCCGAGGCCCAACCGGAAGTCCCCGAGGACTACTTTTATATTAGAATATTATTCTCAATGGCCCAGCTCTGTTCCTCCACTCCACATCCTTCCCAATCTATTAGGTATTTTAACTTTCCCTTCCAGTGGCGAGAGTCTATGATGGAGTGTACTATGTAGGCAGGGGCCCTGTCCACCGTGGTGGAAGGGGAGGTAAAGGCAGGCTTAAGAAAGGAGACATGGAAGGTGGGTGAGATATGATACTAGGTAGGCAGGTCCAGGTGATACGCTACTGGGTTGACTTAATGTAAAATCTTAAATGGGAAAATTAATCAGGGGCTTATTTTAACATGGTTGTTTCAGTGTAATGTTCTGAGTAGATAGCCATACAAATTGACCTGGTTGATACTGTGGGTGAGGCCACCACCGATGAGGTTCCCCCGTTGGCGGCTGTCATGCTGCCACTGTCTCTGCCACTTGATTAACCACAGACACCTGTCTCTCATTATGGCTTTACCCATACAAGCCTCCGTTCCAACATCACTAGTGTCAGACCTACTCTATGGCTAAGGTGACCGACCTAGTCCCAGACTTCCAGCATTCTCCGCTGGTTCCGAGGATTACTCAAGATCCGTGGATTATTTACATTCCGTGGATATTTCCCTGTCGGATTATACTATCAAAACTATGAATTAACACATGTGGAATTATATATACATAACAAAAAAGTGAACTGAAAATATGTCATATTGTAGGTTCTTCAAAGTAGGCATCAAGAGAATGCCAAGAGTGTGCAAAGCAGTAATCTAAGCAAAAGGTGGCTACTTTGAAGAACCTACAATATGATATATTTTCAGTTGTTTCACACTTTTTTGTTATGTATATAATTCCACGTGTTAATTCATAGTTTTGATGCCTTCAGTGTGAATCTACAATTTTCATAGTCATGAAAATAAAGAAAACTCTTTGAATGAGAAGGTGTGTCTAAACTTTTGGTCTGTACTGTATATATATATATATATATATATATATATATATATATATATATATATATATATATATATATATATATACAGTGCCCTCCACATTACACTGAAACAACCATGTTAAAATAAGCCCCTGATTAATTTTCCCATTGGCACCCCTGTTTAAGATGTTGTCATGGACTTCTAAAAATTCTCCTTTTTTTTAAAACAACATAGAACCCAAATGCAAAAAAAGAGAAAAATCCAACCTTTCATTTAAGTACATTACTTTGGTGGTAAAAAAATCACACATTTACAAAAAAAAAAAAACTTGAAATCATGTGTGCCACAATTATTGGCACCCCTGATGTTAATACTTTGTACAACCTCCTTTTGCCAACAAGACAGCACTTAATCTCCTCCTATAACATTTCACAAGATTGGAGAACACAGAGAGAGGGATTTTTGACCATTCTTCTTTGCACAATCTTTCTAGATCATCCAGTGTCCTGGGTCCTCTCTTATGCACTCTTCTCTTCAGCTCGCCCCACAGGTTTTCGATTGGGTTGAGGTCTGGGGACTGAGATGGCCATGGGAGGACCTTGGGTTTGTGACTGCTGAACCACTTTTGTGTAGATTTTGCCACATGTTTTGGATCATTATCCTGCTGAAAGACCCAATGACGACCCATCTTCAGCTTTCTTGCAGAGGCCATCAGGTTTTTATTTAAAATATCCTGGTACTTCAAAGCGTTCATAATGCCATGCACCCTAACAAGGTTCCCAGGGCCTTTGGAAGAGAAACAGGCCCACAGCATCACAGATCCTCCACCATACTTCACGGTGGGCATGAGGTGCTTTTCGGCATACTCATCTTTTGTTTTACGCCAGACCCACTTAGAGTGTTTGTTGCCAAAAAGCTCAATCTTAGTCTCATCTGACCAAAGCACACGATCCCAGTTGAAGTCCCAGTACCGCTTAGCAAACTCCAGACGTTTACGTTTGTGAGTGTTAGTGAGAAAAGGCTTTTTCCTTGCATGCCTCCCAAACAGCTTGTTGGCATGTAGAGAGCGTCTGATGGTTGTTTTGGAGACTCTGTGACCCCAAGATGCCACTCTTTGATGCAATTCTGTGACGGTGAGCTTGGGAAATTTTTTTACTTCTCTTACCATCCTCCTCACTGTGCGTTGTGGCAAGATAAACTTGGGACCTCTTCCAGCCTTGTTTGTCACTGTTCCAGTTGTTTTAAACTTCTTAATGATTCCTCTGACTGTAGATACCGGCAAGTTAAGGCGAGTGGCTATTTTCTTGTAGCCATTGCCTGACTTATGAAGGTCGACACACATCTGCCTTACTTGAATGGTGTGTTCTCTTGTCTTTGCCATGTTGACAAATGGGTAAGAGAATTAGGCCTCTGTGTCACGTCATATTTATACCCCAGGGAAACAGGAAATCATGAATTACTAATTAAAAGTCCCTAGATACCCTGACCAACCTTAGCAACTACAGAAAAAAAAAAAAAAAAAAAAAAAAAATTAAATTTTTCAGAGGAATTGTTAGGGGTGCCAATAATTGTGGCACACATGATTTCAAGTTTTTTTTTTTTTTCTAAATGTGTGATTTTTTTACCACCAAAGTAATGTACTTAAATGAAAGGTTGGATTTTTCTCTTTTTTTGCATTTGGGTTCTATGTTGTTTTAAAAAAAAGGAGAATTTTTTGAAGTCCACGACCACATCTTAAACAGGGGTGCCAATAATTGTGGAGGGCACTGTATATATATATATATATATATATATATATATATATATATATATATATATATATATATATATATATATATATAAAATACAGGTAAATGGGGTTATACAGAGTTTAAAAAAGGCCATTTTTTTATGCAAATGGAGGCACACTTTAACTATTCCAAAGCTTTGTTTGTTAGTGTGCAATTTGTAAATAATTTGCTTAAGCATTAAAGTTCTAAAGTCTATTATGCCAAAGAGCAAGTGCACCCTGAAGTGAATGGTTTTGGAAATTGTCTAGCTGACCAGTCCAGAGCATCTGAAAACAGATTTTGTGGGGTGTCCCCAGTATGCAGTGGATAGTACCTATTAAAAGCATGCTGAAGAAAGAAAACCAGTAAACCAGTGACAGGATCATGGATGCTTGAGGCTCAGTAAAATGTTTTGTGTTTGTAATTCATAGGTAAATTGTCATTATTTTCTTTCAGGTAACTTGTTTTTTGAACCAGTGGTTGTAAAAAAAAAAAAAAAAAAAAGGCAGTGTATTTCTTTATACACCTGACAACAACAAAGATCCCTCACACTTTCTTTTATCATTGCTGATTCCAGTGCAATGCATCAGACTACACAATCCCAAATTCCTGCATCTTTGAAAAAGAAAATACGTAAATTGCCCAGAACACAAATGAGATCCCAAGGTATATTTACATAAAGAAATCCAGCATCCAAAATCTGACGTCAGTACTCAGTAAACCTAAATAAATGTATTAAAATTACTCCTCACTCACATCTCAGGGCACTCACTCTTACTACTGCACCTATTAAATAAATGTTCATTATATATTTGTTGATATTATGTTGAAAAATACATTATACAGGTAGTCCTCGAGTTACGATGGTTCAATGTATGAGTTCTTTGATCCTACAATGACAATCATCATAGTCCACGGAGACTCCTATCTGAACTCGTCCTTCAACCTGTCCATCATCACTGCAAACAGGAAAGGGCTCAGAGCCGATCCTTGATGCATACCAACCTCCACCTTGAACCAGTCTGTTGTTCCTACTGCACACTTCACTGCTGTCACACTGTCCTCATACATGTCCTGCACCACCCTCACATACTTCTCTGCCACACCAGACTTTCTCATACAATACCACATCTCCTCTCTCCACCCTGTCGTACGCTTTCTCTAAATCCACAAACACACAATGCAGCTCCTTCTGACCTTCTCTATACTTCTCGATCAACATTCTCAAAGCAAATAATGCATCTGTGGTGCTCTTCCTCGACATGAATCCATACTGTTGCTCACAGATGGTCACCTCTTCTCTCAGCCTGGCTTCCACTACTCTTTCCCAGAATTCATGGTGTGACTGATCAACTTAATACCTCTGTAGTTACTGCAGGTCTGCACATCTCCCTTATTCTTAAAGATCAGTATCAGCACACTCCTTCTCCATTCCTCAGGCATCCTCTCACCTTCCAGGATCTTGTTGAACAACCTGGTTGAAAACTCCACTGCATCTCTCCTAAACATCTCCATGCTTCTACCGGTATGTCATCTGGTCCAACTGACTTTCCACTCCTCATCCTCTTAATTGCTGCTCTCACTCCCTCCTCACTATTCTTATCCACTTCCTACTTCACATCTCCACACCATCCAACCTTCTCTCTTTCATTTTCCTCATTCATCAGCTGCTCAAAATACTCCCTCCATCTTCTCAACACACTCTCCTCACTAGTCAACACATTTCCATCTCCATCCTTTATTGCTCTAACTTGCAGCGCATCCTTCCCAGCTCGGTTCCTCTGCCTGGCCAATCACTACAAATCCTTTTCTACTTCCTTAGTTTCCAACTTCTCCTACAGCTCCTCATATGCCTTTTCCTTTCACTTTCGTCACATCCCTTTTCACCTGCTGCATCTCCTTGTTCTCCTGCCTACTTTTCTCATCACTCTGTCGATCCCAATTCTGTTTCTCCAACCTTTTTCTCCTTATGCTGTCCTGCACTTCCTCATTCCAGCACCAAATCTCTTTGTCTTTCGTTCTATTTACAGATGTCACACCAAGTACCTTTTTAACTGTCTCTTATCACTTTTGCAGTAGTTGCCCAATCATCCAGCACTTCTTCACCACCACTGAACCCCTGTCTGACACCTTACAGTCTCCTTGAGGTTGCATCTCCTACATAGAACATAGTCCACCTGTGTGCACCTTCCTCCACTCTTGTAAGTCACCCTATGATCCTCCTTCTTCTTAAAATCAGTATTTACCACTGCCTTTTCCATCCTTTCAGCAAAATGTACCAAATTTACCAAAATTTTCCTTAAGGAGAGGAATGTGGAACCTCCTCATCACGTTTGTTCCCTTCACCTATAGTGACTGTATGTAACGTAATATAGAGAACCATACATGTCTTGTGTAAGATAATAATGTTATTCTTTGGCTTAGGGGTATATGCTGGGAGAGATGAATAGAGAGCTGGTGATTACAGAGACAAATAGGCAGCAGTACTAGCTAAGTACAACGTGACAGAGACTTATTGCCAGCGATTCAAAACCCTTACAGTACCATCCAGGGAGACTGTTAGAGAGACCTACGATCGTATAAAAGGTGTGTAAAAGAGATGGATGCAACCAGAGACTAAGACTAAGGATCAAATGGGGGACCATTATCCTCGAACAGTATTTATTAATACTTCGCTCAGACATAAGGGTTTGGGTCAAAGAAAATCAACCTCAGACTGGTGAGGAAGTGGCAAGGTTGGCAGAGAGGTACCTGGCTGCACATAGGGAAACATTGTGGATCAACAAGGGTACTGTGGTCAAGGGTAAAATGGAGGAGCCCAATGATAACACTGCAGGGCTAGCAGGGAAAAAGTCTACTGTTGTTGGGCCCTTGATCTGTTTTTACTGCCAGCAACCTGGGCATAAGGCATATCTTTGCCCTTTTGAGAAAACCTACAGAACATGTGTTCTGTTCCTACAGATGACTGTGAATTGTTGAACCACATTGAAAAACATAGACACATTGTACCAGTAACTGTCACACCCACACATTGGTGAAGTTTACTTGTTGAGTTGTGAAATGTTGAATTATGGATATACAATATGTTTGGGATGTATATGTGGTAGTGGGAACAGTCACATGGTTGGGTGGAGCAATTGCAATGATGGCCAGGTTTCGCTTATCAAATTAGTGGGTCTATAAAAGGAGCAGTCGGTGTCTGGTAGGAATGCGCAGCTGGGAGAGGTTTGTGTGGTAAGGACTTAGGTGTCATGCCTGTTTGGTAGCCTGATTGTGTGGAATGGGTTTTAAGGGTGGTTTGGTTTTTTCCTTTAGTGTGGATTGAGGAATCCAGCCATTATCAGGTTAAAATCATCCCACTTCCTCATTTAGAGTTTTGTGGCACATCACAACCTGGTTGAACCGGTAAGTTGGTTAACTGTCGGGTATTAATATTTGATGTCAAAAGATGCTAATTTTGTGCTTAATCCTCTTTAATTAGGAAGTGAGGAACTGAGAGCCATTTTAGTGGGCTGTCTTATCCGGGCTGTCTTCTTCGGGTGTTTTACCAGGCTGCTGTATTACCCGGGCTATCTTACCAGAGCTGTTTTATCGGGCTGGCTTCTTGCTGGGCTACCTTTTGATTGCTTGCTGCTTTGCTTCGCTGCCTGGCTGTCTTGTGGTCTGGGGGTCGCTAAAACACAGACGGAGTGACATACTGCATAGGCATGCATGCTATCTATGTGCCGAGCATCAGCGTGGGACGCATGTACTGGCCATACCGTGCTATAGCTAACGGCTTACTGGATTAGCCAAGGAGCTAAATGCTAGCGTGTTTGTGGACTGTGTGCTTTATTTATATATATGTATATGTGTTAGTGTGTTCGTTTCAGTGCTCCAAACTGTGAGGGTCCGCTGAGAGGTGGCCTGAGAAATTGCTGCTAATCATATATCTCTGTTTATCTGAGGAGGTTGAAGACCTGGATGCTACTCAACAGCTAGCGGAATGCTAAGCGGTCATGTGTTTATTGAATGAGATGTATTGAATGGAATTGACTGTTTTTATTCCTGTTGTACCTTCTTTTGCTGTTTGTCATTGTCCTTTTGTGATTGTGTTTTGTGTGTGGGGGGGCTAAATATATTTTAAATTAAAATGTTATACTTAAAATTTTCCATGTCCTAAATCTCTCGAATTAGACGTGCCTGAATGCCACATATACATGGGGGAGAAATAATTTACCCAACTTCTGACATAATCATAGTTGTGGATAACCAGCCATATTTATTGAGGGTAGGTGTGGTTGACAAACTACCCTATGATGTGGTGCTAAGTGAAGATTTTCCATTTTTTTTAGCCCGCTTGAGCACTTCCGGCATTGCCACCTCCATCACCGAGGAACCTCCCCCTTGCAACCTGTTACACGGAAATGGCGTCCATCTTTCAAACACATATAAGGAAGGCAGAAACCTCCAATGTGCCAAATTGTTTTCAAGGCTTGCCCTGATTACAGTCCAGTGTTTTTTTGGGTTTTTTTTTTCTCCGCCAGTTTAATTCTCTTTCCCTTCCCCGGGATCCGGATTTTTTGATCTCCTTGGGTACACACATCGGCACATTAGGGAGCGCCACCTGGGGCATTGTTAGTAAAAGGCACGGAGGAAGCACCCACGAGCCCCTCTTCCCCCACTCTCTCCAAACCCACCATCTTGGTTCACGTTCAGGCAGGCACGGCAATTGGCTGCCTTCGTTGATTTGGGGGCTGACGCCGAGTTCATTGGCCTCAAGCTTGCCAAGCAACCACAAGTCCCCATGGAACTAATCTCCCTTTTCTCTCTCTATACCCACTCCATTGGTGAAGTCAATCAAGTTTATTTCTTTTCACAACAGACATTGTCTCAAAGCAGCTTTACAGAAATTAACAGTTAAAGTTAATGGTGTGTATTTATCCCTGATGAGCAGCCGTGGTGACTGTGGCAAGGAAAAACTCCCTTAGATGTTATGAGGAAGAAACCTTGAGAGGAACCAGACTCAAAAGGGGAACCCATCCTCATTTGGTGTGACATCAAGAGTTTGATCATAAATCTTTCAACAATACAGGACACTGGAGAGTGAGAACTAACATGAGCACTGGAGTATAAGATTATAGGTAAATGTTCTTTCTACAGTCTTTGGTATAAAAGTAGGAGCTACTGAGCATTTGTGATCATCACAGATCCAGCAACAGCTTCTCCATGTCAGAGCCTTTAAACACTCCAGGAGGTCCAATGTCAAAACTCCACACATGTAGTGGGGATCCAATTGGCACTGGTACATCTCTAGATGGTTCAGGATGTTTCCGAGTTCGGCATCTACTTCTTTAGTCCATAATCTTCACGAGGTGGGACGTGACTCACATGGGTTTTCTTATCACTGCTATGCAGATGACACTCAACTTATCTTTTCTTTCCCTCCATCAGATACCACAGCTTCTGCTCGGATCTCGGCATGCTTGACATACATATCTTCATGGATGAGTGCTCATCAACTAAAGCTCAACCCCAGCAAAACAGAACTGCTGATCATCCCAGGCAATTCATCTCCAGGTCAAATAACACTTCATGACTCTCTGCTCTCCCCTTCAGCCACTGCTCGTAACCTTGGGGTAACTATGGACAATGAACTGTCCTTCCCACATGTTGCTAATGTGTCTCATTCTTGTAGATTTCTTCTTTACAACATCTGAAGGATTCGACCATTTCTGTCCACACAGGCTGCCCAGGTGCTTGTTCAGTCTCTTGTGATTTCAAGACTGGACTACTGCAGCTCTCTGCTGGCAGGTCTCCCCCTGAACGCTATCCGTCCACTGCAAATGATCCAAAACACAGCTGCACGACTTGTGTTCAATCAGCCCAAGTTTTCCCACACCACCCCACTGCTGCGCTCCCTTCACTGGCTTCCAGTAGCTGCACGTATCAGATTCAAAACAATGATACTTGTCTACAAGGCCAAAAATGGACCAGCACCATCTTACCTCAGTGACCTCATCACATCTCGCACTGCACCAGGCTGTCTGAGATCCTCCAGCACTGCTCGACTGGTACCACCTTCTCTCAGAATGAGAGGTAAGTATACTTCAAGGCTCTTCTCTGTTCTGGCACCAAGGTGGTGGAATGAACTGTCCGTACAGCAGAGTCCCTGACTATCTTCAAGCGACGACTGAAGACCTACCTTTTCCTGAAACACTTAAATTAGCACTTTCCAAGTTTGTAGAATTCTAGGGTTATATTTATATTAAGTTTGTACTCTGGTGTACAGTGTAGATTTATTCATTACTAGAGCTTTAAAGCACTTTTGTACGTCGCACTTGATAAGGGCGTTTGCTTAATGCCGCAAATGTAAATGTTAATGTAACTAATCAGAGCCCTGGACGGCAGCCTTTTAGACCAGGCCACTCACTGCACCAAGCCTCTACTCATGTCAGTGGGGAAAACCAAAAGGAGGAATCGACATCAGGAGTGGCTTTCCTCCCTGGTCATCTCCTCATCACAAGCCCCCATCATGCTTGGGTTCCCTTGGCTGTGGAAACACAACACATGTGTAGACTGGATGACAGGGCGTATACTGGATTGGGTTGTGTCTCTGTCTTCCTTTCTATTTCCAGTTTTTTTACACCAAGTACCTTTCTAGCTGTCTCCCTTATTACTTCTGCAGTAGTTGCCCAATCATCCAGCACCTCTTACATCACTACTGAGCTCCTGTCTGACCTCTTCCCTGAATCTCACACTATAGTCTTCCTCCTTCAGTTTCCACCATCTTATTCTTCTTTCAGTCTTCACTTCTTCTTTTACTCTGCTTATTCACCTCCAAAACCATCCTACAGACCACCATCCGATGCTATCTAGCTACACTGTCCCCTGCCAACACCTTAAAGCAGGGGTGTCAAACTCAATTGCACCGGGGGCCAAAACTCAAAGCACACTTTAGGTCGTGGGCCGAACAGAACAAACATTTATTGAACACACTAAATCTCTCTTTCGTGATCCGCATATTTGATTTGGCATGTCTTTTGCTGGATGCCCCTTCCTAACGCAACCCTCCCTATTTATCCAGGCTTGGGACCGGCACTAAGAGTGCACTGGCTTGTGCAACCCTAATGGCTGGGTTAGAATGTGAAGCTTGATCATATTTCATATCTAAGTATCTCTACATAATACACTGTTAGGCCACACTACTGAGATTAATAATGCTGAAATTAAGGCTAAATGCTTAGTAATGCTAGATAATATTGGCATAAGCTATTTAAATGCTAAGTAAAGCTGGCCTAAGCTAATTTTCTAAAAACTTTCTCTACACTGTAAGCTACATCACCATGCTGCAGTGGAATGAAGCCAAAGCATAGTATGGCATTGGACATTTCCTTTGATAGATTACACATCTCTTCAATGCTTGTAACTTCTGACTAGGTGTATATCATTAGCTTCTATGTGAAAGCTATCAAAAAAAAAACCTATGCCAAACCTGAGCTGACATGCTATGTCTTTTGCCCTGGCTCCTGGTACCTGCACCTAAACTGTGCTGCTGGTTCCCCTAAAGGCCTAGCTCATTTCACATGCTTTAGACACATGCTGAGGTGAGATATGAAGCGGAGATGAGTGGTGCTCCATTGGGCAAGCCTTAATGTTAGCTTTAGCTTTGAAAATATGTGTCCGAGTTGTCCTCCACTTTTTCTGCTGTAGTTCAAAAAGTACAAGGAGAAATAAATCTTAAACTAGTTATTTTTAATTGAAGGAACACATTTACATTTTTAAATGCAATTTTTTGATGTAAGTTTGTATGAGGTATTTATGCCCAGCCAGTGTATTACCTGCAGTACACAGTGCTCAGCACTTTACCTGTTTGGACCAGCACTCTGCTGCAATCACCATCAGCTCGTAGGGGTCAGGGTCCTCCTGCTGCGTGGCCGATGATGGTTGCCTTCGGAGTGCTTGCCACTTTTGGCATCTGAGGTGGAGGCCCGTCATTACATCACCCCTGCCTCAGCTCCGAACTCACCTTCAGCAGCATTTTTGCCCAGCATCCATGCATTAAGGCCAAAGGGTCAATCATGTAGGAAACCACCTGTCTGTGCTTGTGCCTGCATTCTCCACCACTGTGGCGACTTGCACCACGCAGGGCTGAACACAGACACGGGAGAGTTAAAATGAGTTGAGGTGTCTTTATTTTGGACCAGAAGTGAGGTTAAAAGGGAAGAGGAATAGTGTTCTGGTGCCCGGGAAAGGAGGTGAGGAGTGGCTGTAGTGGCGTTCTCGACCCGCTCTGATGCCTCAGGTCCTGCCCGGTGTGCTGAATCTTCCGCCATCACCATCTGCTCGTAGGGATCAGGGTCTTCCTGCCGCGTGGCAGAGGAGTCATCCCTCACTTACTCCTCTTCGCTCCTCTTCCGCAACTTCCATCTGCAGCCTGTAATGAGAGAAAGAGGGGGTGAGAGCCGCCATTAATTAGGAGCCCAAGGTTCTCCAACTCACTGATGTCCCAGCTGCTGTTTATAAGCCTTACCGGGCTTGAAGTCAGTGAAGAGCTGCCACTCAAATTGAGCTCCAGCCGTGTTTTGTAAGGACACCACGCCTTCTTGTTTGCTGCGCTGGGATGTGCCACCTCAGCGCTGTCCTTCCGCACCCCGCTGATGGTTGCGTTCGGAGCGTTTGCCCCTTTTGGCACCTGAGGTGGAGGCCTGTCGTCACACCCCCATTTTTCATGAGCTATAATTTTGTCCAGTGTATAAATAACAATGATTAGGAACAAACAACTTATACAACTCTGTTTCAACAACTGAACTATCACCTTAACATAACACAGTTAAATTTGATATAACAGAATGTTATACTTATACCTACTTACATTTCAACAGGTTATAATTTTATTAGGATCATCAGCATTATAATCGAGCTAGAAAAACACAAGTCCTATTCTGGTTATACATAAATTTAACTAGGAAGCATTCATGAATTTGTTTAATGATTTTTACAGATTACATTTTTTTTTTTTTTATTTCAGTGGCAAAAAAGCAAGCAATAAAAGCTACTCCTGTCTATGACCTGTGTCTAATGTGAGTCATATACAATTGACGCAGCAAAAAACTGTTATAATGTAATTTTTGATCATTGAACAAAATTGCGAATGCAGATTCAGAATTCACAGTGAGTGCACAGTGAGCAAACAACTCTGGTGTTTTCTGCAGTGACCATTTAAAATGCTTTGACTGGACATTGCTGTCAGGAATGCAACTGGAGGACAAAAATGCAGGATGCATCCAGAGTATAATTAAATAGTCTTTAATGGAGGGAGGAGGCAGAAAAGTTCAAAGTTCAAAACCATTTTAAAGTTCACAGCTGACAGACAGAGAGCAGTGTGGGCAAAGGCAAAAACACATTCTGAAAAAATAGTACTTCCTTCCCGATACCAGTAAACAGGGCAGTGTAGAACATTTGTAGAGTCAGAATCTGAAACAGTCTAAAAAAATTTAATTAAAAACGACAGGATAGGCTGGCATGCTCTTTAGACAAAGCAAGAGGAATGTCGGGTGGCAGCGGAAGATTCTGAGGGACTTCAGGCGACCTGCCACTGGGTAGATCATCTTGGAGTTTGAGGACCGTTGGACAAGTCAGAAGGCAAGCCTCTTGTGGATGAATAATGAAAAGATATCCTCATCACTTCTCCCTACAGAATTGAGCTACCTACGTTTTATATAATGGAATAAAATTTCTCCTAATTCAGGATGATAGAGCTGTAAAGAATGTATAGTGTATAATAGCATTGCATTCAACCAAAGAATAAGTCTGATAAGTACTTTGCTTAGATACTTTGCATGGATGCTGAATTGTGGTGCACCACATCAAAGGCCAAGTCTGACATAGCAGGCTAGTGTACAGCTTTTAGGTTTCAAATAATCAGAGAAACATTTTAGATTTGTCTCATGTAAAGCCTGTTCATTGTCCATATTAACAAAGAAACAGCCAGATGCTGAAGAATGTTGCTGAGGTTTTAAGGGTGTTGATTTTCATTCCTTATTAAGAAAAATGGAAATGTTGAATGTGAACATATATTCTGCCACATGCCTTCTGTTCTTGGTTCTACAAAATTAAAATCAGTCACTGACTAACCTGTAAAAGGTTGCAGATAAGACAGAGAGCGGACAGTCAGAGGACCTTTTCCTCCATACAATTCCTTCTGAGCTGCCAAGCAGAAGTTTAGTTTTAATGAAACTAAACTAATTCCTTACTTTAATTAGATACTAAACACAAATGTCACTTGCTTTTTCCTTGCAGGCCTCCAACTCGTACACAACCTTCTGGGTGGAAGTGATTTTCATCTGCTTTGAGTTTCAGTAATCCTGTTTAGAGTAAGTAAATATGCACAAGTAGTTTGCATGAGACATTTAACCTGATAGAAGACAAATCGCCAACTTATTCTACCAGATACCAGAAAGAGCTCTTAGAAAGGCATTGAGGTGTGTTAGTGCTACTAAAACTGATCAACTGCCTCCTTCATCATGGCACCTGTTAGTGGGTGGGATATATTAGGCAGCAAGTAAACATTTTGTCCTCAAGGTTGATGTTTTAGAAGCAGAAAAAAATGAGAAAATTAGAAATTAGTATTTGACAAGGGCCAAATTGGGTGTCAGAGCTTCTTCAAAACTGCAGCTCTTCTGGCTCGGATAACTGAGTGTGTTAAAGAAATAAAAAACTGGATGACCCATAACTTTTTACTATTAAATTCTGATAAGACGGAGATTTTGCTCATCGGCCCAAAAACCAGTACACAGAAGCTCCAGCATTTCAACCTGCATTTAGACGGATGTTCTGTAACCACTAGTTCAACAGTGAAAGACCTGGGAGTTATTTTAGAGCAACCTGTCTTTTAAAAATCACATCAACCAAGTTACAAAAACAGCTTCTTTCACCTTAGAAATATTTCTAAGCTAAGAAACATGTTATCTATATCTGATGCAGAGAAGCTCGTCCATGCGTTCATGACTTATAAAGCACTAAATGGTTTATCTCCATGTATCACCAGTCTTCTAACACGCTACAATCCGTCACACTCCCTGAGATCTCAAAACTCTGGGCTTCTAGTAGTTCCTAGAATTGCAAAGTCCACTAAAGGTGGTAGAACATTCTCACATTTAGCTCCTAAACTCTGGAATAGTCTTCCTGACAGTGTTCGGGGCTCAGACACACTCACCCAGTTTAAGTGTAGATTAAAGACGTATGTTTTTAGCGAGTTCTACACATAACACACATCACATCATAACCTTGTGCTCCAGAACATCTGATCACATCACATTATCAACTTGTGCTGTTAATATCATGAACAGCAGCTACGCTAATTCCTCTCCACTGCTTCTCTTTCTCTCCCCATCCCGAGGCTTCCTGAGGTTCCTCCAGCTCCAGTCACCTCCCACCTCATGAAGATTATGGACCTTTTAAAGAAGTAGACGCCGAACTTGCAAACTTCCCGAACCATCTAGAGACGTACCAGTGCCAATTGCATCCCACTTCATGTGTGGAGTTTTGACATTGGACCTCTTTGAGTGTTTAAAGGCTCTGGCATGGAGAAGCTGATGCTGGATCTGTGATGATCACAAATGTTGAGATGCAGAGTCATAATGTGCAGCGCCCCTCAGAGGCTGTAATCCAGTGGTACTGCTCATATTCACTGGTCTGGAAGTGGAGAACAAATCCTTTCCCGTGCTGAGACACGCTAGCTAGCTTCAAGATTGACGACCTCCTCACCACGACTAGCTTTTCTTCTAAATGGATTTTTAATATCTGAGACCAAATCAATTTCTTCTCCTCCAGGGGGACACGTGTGTAGCTCTGCACACACTAATACATGCCTTAGTGTGTGAAGAGCTACACACGTGTTCCCCTCTGACCAACCAATCAGAGGAGGAAAAATGCTGCTAGCTGCCCTGTGAGGAGACTCTGAAATCTGATTGGTTAAAGAAACAGAGCTATTTCTTAAGGAGACTATGTTAAAAATTCCAGGAGAACAGACTTTGAAGGCTCTGTGCAGATTAGATTCACATGGCAGCACATAGAGGCTAAAATCTGATTGGACAAAAAATCTAACATCCACATACACGTACTGAAGCAGTGCAGCCGAGAGAAACACTACGGAATGAAGAGAATAAACTTTTGGGAATAAATTAATACAGGAGGAAGACTGTAGTGTGACTGGGCTGTCATGATAACTACTTTGTGCTGTGCAATATAGTGCACCAAAATTAATTGCGATAAATGATATTATTGTCATTTTCAGACCATTTTATGCTGCTGATTAAATATTAACAGTAAGACAATATAACATCATAATGCAAGCACCTTCTTTCTAAGAGCGTTTTATTCTCAAGAATATTTAGAAATTAGAATAGGAATGTGAAAAATGTATCCTAAATGTATAAAACAAAGAAATAATAAATACACCTTTGTTAAGAAAAAAGTGCAGTAACAAGAACTTGAACAAAACAAAGTAACATGTTTAACAAAGTCACTTTAGACTTTTAAAGTGTCTCACACAGAAGCGCTGATGCCTCAGCAGGTCATACATGCTACCAGATCTGTTTTTAATTTTAAGGCAGATTCTGAGAAAGAAACACCAACATGGTTACCTTGTCATTTCAACCATAAATATCTGACGCAGTACACAGTGAAATGATACAACGTTGTTGTTCCAATTCTCAAAAATGGAGATCCATTGTCAGTGGACAATAACAGACCAATTAGCATTATATCTACAGTGTCAAAAGTTGCAGAGAAACTAATTTCACAACAAATAATAACACATTTAAATACCACTAAATTTTCTCTTCATCCAATGCAATTTGGTTTCAGAATTTAACACTCCACAGAAACTGCTAATTGTTTTTTCATTGAAAATATCAAGCATTTACTGGATAAAGGTGGTGTGGTTGGAGCTGTGTTTCTCAATTTAAAAAAAGCTTTTGACACTGTAAACCATAAAATATTATTAACCAAACTAAGCAAATTCAATTTCTCCTCAGATGCAATAAAATGGATAGAATCATATCTATCGAATCGCTCACAGTCAGTTAGGATCAGTGATTACCACTCACCACCCCTCGTCATGTCCACAGGGGTTCCTCAAGGTTCTATTTTGGGGCCACTGCTATTTTCACTTTATATAAACGATCTCCCTCAGTTTGTGCAGATGTCAATATTCAGATGTATGCAGATGACACAGTCATTTATACACATGGTAAAAACACGAAACAAGTAGCTGAAAAACGTACACAGTCGATGGTCCAAGTTTCTGAATGGTTAAATCAATCCTGCTTAAAACTTAATGTAAATAAAACGGTTTCAATGTTTTTTTTCTAAATCAAACATTGCAAATAATCAGGCAGATATTTATGTGACAGGGGAAAGAATAAAAAGTGTGTCAGAATTCAAATACTTAGGTATCATAATTGACTCTAAACTAACTTTGAAATCACAGATCGGTTCATAAGATCCAACCTATCACTTCAGGCAGCTAAAATGTTCATGTATAGCATGGTTATGCCTCACATCACTTACTGTCTTACAACCTGTTCACAGGCAAATAAAACAACATTAAAATCTTTGTCTGTTTGTAAAGTGACTCCAATCAAAATTGTGGATAAAAAACATTACGATATCATCACTGTGCCATTTTACAAAAGCATAAGTTTTTAAGTTGGGAAAATCATTAAGTATTCAAACCTTTGTCTGTTATATAAAATCCTCCATGGTCTGTTTTCTCCGCCACTTAGTCAGTTTGTAAACATTAAAAATTCCACACAGAGCGTAACACGAGGGTCGGTCCGAGGAGACTGTGTTGTTCCTCTGAGGAAAAGTGTATTTAGTCAGAGTGCCTTTTCAGTTACAGCTGCAAAGGAGTGGAACTCTGTACCTCAGAACATTAGAGAACTCACCACATACACTTTGTTTAAAAAGCATTTAAAAAACTGGTTCTTAGTACAGCAGATCTGTCAGCATTAATAAGAAGAGGTGTTTTTCCCCTAACCCAACCTGCTGTTTTATAGTAAACTTGTATATTGTATTTTGCAATAAGATTTGAAGAATTATATCTGTTTTACTATTTTTATATATTTGTATTGTTCTCTGTAATTCTTTGTTTTTAGGTTGACAATTTTAAGATCTGTCCAGGGACAACGGATGAAAAATAGCCTTTTGGCTAATTCTGGTGCATTTACAGTAATGTTAATTAATGTACACTGTCCCTGTCAAATAAATAAATAAATAAATAAATAAATAAATAAATAAAATAAATGTTCCTCCTGAACCCTGGTGCTACATAAACAACAATCACAGAAAACACAGGGTTAAGGACTAGTAAGTGTCCTCATCACATAAAGTGCATCGTGTGCAACCTGGTGCAAACAGTGCATGACAACACAAGACAGTGTAAGACAAATACACAAAACACAAAATAGCACCACCAGTAAACCTGTTGTATATTACACACTGCGGTGTGTAAAAGAGTGAAGTGAACATTGTATTTAACAAAAATGTAAACAAAATGCAGCAATCAAAAAAAAAAGCAGATGTGCAGAAACGACATGTAAACAGTCTGTAGTAATGAAGTGATGTCATGTGGGTGGTGCTGAAGACATGGATGTGTGAACTGAGTACGAGTGTGTGTGACAGATCAGTCACACGGTTTTGTGTGTGTGTGTGTGTGTGTGTGTGTGTGTGTGTGTGTGTGAGAGAGAGAGTGAGAGTTCATTTTAGTTCAGTTCAGTTCTGTATTGAGGAATCTGATGGCTTGAGGGAAAAAACTGTTACACAGTCTGGATGTGAGGCCCGAATTCTTCGGAACCTCTTTCCTGATGGCAGGAGTGTGAAATGTGTGTTACATTGGGTGTGTGTGTGAGGGGTGTGTGTGGCTTAAGGCAGGATCTTTCTGGAGTAACAATGTTACCAGCTGTGCTAAACAGTGGTTCTGAGCTAGTGCTTGTTGCACAAATGCACATGTATTAGTGTGCTAACTTGGCTATTAGGGGAAATCTTCTATGGTGCCACCACATCAAGGGATCAGATGATAAATCAAGTGCTTTTTCCTGGAGAAACTTGGTCAGCTCCACATCAGCCTGCATTCTTTTTGGAACCAATGCCTGAGTCTGGTGACTTGTAAGTTGGGTTCTTCTGTTCTGGAGAAGGTCACACAGCCTCTTCTTCTTTGTTGCTGGAGGTTCAGATTCAGATCCTTCATTTCCCCCTGCAGCTTTAACACAGCTTTCGCCAATGGCACTTTCTCTTTTATCTTCTTCACTGTTCATGTCTAGCAGTTCTTGCAAGAGCTTTTCTTTTATATCCTTCAAGACCTCTGCATCCTCCATGGTACCACGATACCTTGGATCCAAGATGGTAAAAAGTTCCAACACAGACTTGACTGAGGACACAGTGACATATTTCTCCACTGAGAAGACATCTGTGAAATCAGCCACTGGCTGCATTAATGGATTCCAACACAGAAACCTCCTGCCAGGTTGGGTTGAAGATCTTCAGCCAGGACACGTCTTATGAATGACTGGGAGTTGCTCCAGCACCCTTTCTATAATTGTTTTTTTTTGTGCCCCATCATGGGACATCCTGTGGAAAAGATTTATTGCTTTTTTTTATTAGTTTGTCTGTTCTAACATTATTCAACAAATATAAATTTTGAATTCCCTTCAAAACATTTTTACATGGTTATTATAATGTGACCAATTATTTAATACATACATACAAACAGGCCCCAAAGTAAACCATAAATCTTAATAAAAACATTTTAATTGTTTATATTAACCATTTAAATATTTTGTGTTGTATAACAAGTTATCATCACTCACCAGTACGAGATTGTGTGTACGTGTGTGTGTGTGTGTGTGTGTGTGTGTGTGTGTGTGTGTGGGGGGGATGATTGTATAGTGTGTGAATGAAACACTTACCGATCATTGGACAAAACACCTGTCATTCAAGATATACAGGAAGTACAACAGTTTCTCCTCGCATGCCAGTGTTTACTACTGTTATTTTCATATATTTAAAGGTCCACTAATCAAAATAAAAAATAGTTTATAAATGGAGTAAATGGAGAACTTTACACATGTACAAGGAACAAAGTTCTAAAATTTCATACTTCCTGTATATCTTCAGTGACAGGTGTCTCGTCCGATGATCGGTAAGTGTTTCATTCACACACTATACCTCCCTTTTCCACTTTGTCTGACTCGTCGTTGTGTTTTTAGATTTGTTAATTTGTTTTTGCATTATTAGTGTTTTCTAATTTGTTTTCTGATTTGTTAATGTGTTTTGCACTTCTCAGACACCGTAATACAGGCCATTTTGCACTCATCAAATTTCATCTGCATTCTGGTTTTGGGGTATGTGTCTGATCTCTAAACACTTTAACTGGAGAGTCCATGCAGCTGTTATGTAGTGTATGGCTCATGGGCTCATATTTAAGCTTGAACACATCTGTAGTGGCAGAATAAAAGATGTCTTTAATCTCCTTCAGAAAGGCTCTTTTACTGTGTTGTACGAGGATTGAATGGCAGTTTGGAAGATGTACGTTTTCTTTGGCAATTTGTTCTGTTTGTCAAAAGTTTGGAGCATATTTTTAAATGCTGGTTTTTCGACATGTTTAATGGCTGCATCTCTTTGGCGATATAACGAGTTACGCTATCTGTGAACGTGAGCCATTTCACACGGTCAAATTGATATTTGCACCTTTGGGAAAAGGCATCTGTAACAGATAACTGTGTTGAAGACCCCGCTCCAGCTCCAGCTGTGGTTATTGTTCCCAGATTGAAAAACTGAGTGGAATGGTTATGTTTAAGGTGAGATTTTACTTTATTTGTATTGCCTCTTTTCACTGCCACCGTTTTTAAATAAAGTTGACAACCCTAACCCTAACCCACGTTAATTGGCTCCGCTCTCTCATTCGGCTTAAAGCCAAAATGTTCCCACACCAGAGCTGAAAATTGCAGCTTTGTAAGCAAGTCAATTAGGACTTACTGGCTGTAGTTGTCATAAAACACGCTTCACGCCTTCACTTCAACTGTGTCTGTCTGTTCTCTGTGTGTGTGTCTGTGTGTGTGTGTCTGTGTGTGTGTGTCTGTGTGTGTGTGTGTGTGTGTGTGTGGAGACGCTGCCTGAGCCCCGTCTCCACTACAGAGAGCAGAAGAGATGAGGCAGCGCAATCGACAACATGTAAAAATTAATATAATCATTATTTTTAATTATATAAAAAGTTATCATTCATTAAAGGCATAAGTGTGAGGTTCAGGGAAGAGGTCAGACAGGAGCTCGGTGGTGGTGAAGAGGTGCTGGATGATTGGGCAACTACTGCAGAAGTGATAAGGGAGACAGCTAGAAAGGTACTTGGTGTAACATCTGGAAATAGAAAGGAAGATAAAGTCAAATTTATTTCTATTGCGCTTTTTACAACAGACACTGTCTCAAAGCAGCTTTACAGAATTTAACAGTGAAGGTGAACGGTGTGTGTTTATCCCTGATGAGCAGCCTGGTGACTGTGGCAAGAAAAAAAAACTCCCGTAGATGTTATGAAGAAGAAACCTTGAGAGGAACCAGACTCAAAAGTGAAACCCATCCTCATTTGGGTGACATCAAGAGTGTGATTATAAGAGACGTGGTGTTGGAATGAGGAAGTGCAGGAGAGCAGAAGGAGAAACAGGTTGGAGAAACAGAATTGGGATCGACAGAGTGATGAGAAAAGTAGGCTGGAGAACAAGGAGATGCAGCAGGTAAAGAGGGATGTGGCGAAAGCCAAGAAAAAGTCATATGAGGAGCTGTAGGAGAAGTTGGACACTGAGGAAGGAGAGAAGGAGTTGCATTGTGTGTTTGTGGATTTAGAGAAAGCGTACGACAGGGTGGAGAGAGGAGTTGAGGTATTGTATGAGGAAGTCTGGTGTGTCAGAGAAGTATGTGAGGGTGGTGCAGGACATGTATGAGGACAGTGTGACAGCAGTGAAGTGTGCAGTAGGAACAACAGACTGGTTCAAGGTGGAGGTTGGACTGCATCAAGGAATGGCTCTGAGCCCTGTCCTGTTTGTTGAAGGACGAGGTCAGACAGGAGTCTTCGTGGACTATGATGTTTGCGGATGTTATTTGTGGTGAGAGTAGGGAGCAGGTGGAGAAGAGCCTGGAGAGGTGAAGATATGTGCTGGAGAGAAGGGGAATGAAAATCAGTAGGAGTAAGACAGAGTACATGTGTGGTGAAAGTCAAGGAAAAGGCATATAAGGATCTGTATGAGAGGTTGGACACTGAGGAAGGAGAAAAGGATTTGTAGCAATTGGCCAGACAGAGGAACCGAGCTGGGAAGGATGTGCTGCAAGTTAGAGCAATAAAGGATGGAGATGGAAATGTGTTGACTAGTGAGGAGAGTGTGTTGAGAAGATGGAGGGAGTATTTTGAGCATCTAATGAACGAGGAAAATGAGAGAGAAGGTTGGATGGTGTGGAGATGTGAAGCAGGAAGTGGATAGGATTAGTAAGGAGAAAGTGAGAGCAGCGATTAAGAGGATGAAGAATGGAAAGTCAGTTGGAGCAGATAACATACCAGTAGAAGCATAGAGATGTTTAGGAGAGATGCAGTGGTACAGCATTTTTTAACAAGATAGTTTAATAAGATTCTGGAAGGCGAGAGGACATGTGCAGAGGACGGACGTGGGGTATATCAGTAGAAGAATGCAGAGGATGGAGCTGCCAGGAAGAAGGAAAAAAGGAAGGCTGATGTGGTAGTTAGTTTGAAGGAGGCAGATGTAGAGGACAGGTGACGGATGTGGAGACCTCTAATGGGAGCAGCAGATTGAAGAAGGAGAATAATTGAACAATAATTAAAAAAATAAATACAATTGTGAAAAGTTATTTTATACAAACCATTTAATTATAATAACAGAAACAGAGGCATATAAATGGAGAAAGGGCAGTTCTGTCTTTTTAGAGCATTTGAAACACTTAAAAAATAATAATAATAATAATAAAAATAATAATACCAATATCAAGAGTCTACAAATGCATACAAAGTCTCCTAAACCAGTAACCCCAAATAAGTCTATTAGTCCATAGATGTCAGGATTTGCTGGCAGGAAGGACCCATAAGGACCCAGGATGCCACCGGAAGAACAAAACCAGGTCAGAATGGGTAGCACAGGCAGGAAAGATAGAATGACAGAATACTTAAAAGCACTAGGTCACGGCACTCTCAGCGTTAATGCTGAGCGTCTGTGGCGCGGGGAGCACTAAGCAGGGGGCGGATCTGATGAAGTAAAGCGAGTCCGAAACCAGTCCGACGTCAAGAGCCGGAGAACAGAGTAATAGAGGAAAAACCAAGCCTAAATCAAGGGGAGGAAAAAAAGTCAGAGAAACCGGGAGATCCGAAACGGAAACTAAACTTTCCACCAGGGGAAATAGAAGGCTGGAAGGTTTTAAACAAAGCGCGGAGCCAAACAAGACAATCTGGCAGCAAGCACATGCAGCCGGCATTTATTTATACAGAAGCAAGATGCCGCCGGCTGTAAGATGGCGCCGGACCGGAAGCGGACATTGCGACTGCGGAAATGTTTGACAACAGATCCAACATTAAGTAAAATCCTTTCTACAGAGAGATCAGTCTTTAGAGTAGGATCTGTGAAAGCAGTTTTTAGGTGTAATAGTAAAGCATCAGTATCAGCAACAATTTTCCTGTAGTTGACCACAGCTTATGAGAGAATTAACAGATGGTTGCTAAATGAACAATGGCAGATAGGAGACAATTAGTCCCTTTGGTCCCATTTCTCTTTGTTACTGTGCTGTTCCTCTCTCACACAAGAAACCCTATGTGAGTATTAGAACAAATTGTTTCTTAAAACAGGACACCAACAACAGACAGCAAAGTAGAAGATATCCCATGTGCTTAGCACACTACTTCCTGCCCAATCCCCTTCTACACAAGCACCAAGCCTACTGAGTGATAGAGTTAACTACAACAACGACAGAAACTACTAGGAACTATTGTTATAATTTTAGCATAAGTGATATAATCACTTGTTTTAAAGTCAGACTCTATCTTGTTTTTTTCACAGTCCAACAAGTTTAATGTTGGGTTTTTATGACATGGATTACCAGCATGTTGCAATCAGCACAGATTACAGGTTTTGTAAATACTTATCTGTGCTGATAAGTCTGGCAGAAATTCCTCTTCCGCATCTGCCATTTTTGCCTGTAGTGAGAGAGTATAGGGGAGAGAGCCGCCATTAGTCGGGAGCCAAAGGTTCTCCCTCTCACTGTCCTCCCGGCAGCTTTTTATAGGCACCACTGGATTTGAAGACAATGAGGAGCCGCCACTCTAATTAAGCTCCAGCCGTGTCTCTTCAGGACCCAACACCTCCTTGTCCTCCACGTTGGGCTGCGCCGCCTCAGCGGTGTCCTTCCGCAACCTGCTGGCAGTTGAGTTTGGAGCGCTTGCCCCTTCCGAAACATGAGGTGGAGGCCCATCGTCACAATATATAAACTATTAAAGGATGTGATTTGACTATGCATATACCTTACACAGATACAACTAAATATCAGGTCAACACACTGCAAACCATTTTAGATAGATAGATCAAATTATCTAAACTAATCTAAACCATATTTTTACACACAGATGTTGTACTGGATCCATGATAATCCACAAAACCTACAGTTATTGATGCACAAATATCATCTGAAGTGAGTTTGATTATTGTGTCAGAAACATTCGATCCACAATATGTTCGACATCTCTGACCAAACAATGGTGCCTAATTAGTGAAGCCCATGAATGTGTGGAATATTGGAATCGGAGGAAATGGTAACCTTTATGGCTTTAAATAGTGTGAAAGTGTATTCCTTTAGTCAACAATTAAATACTGACTAGAAACACTGACTGTTCAGGTTATTTTATATATCAAGATTAGACTGTGACACAGTATAGGAGCAGCATATTTGTGTTGTTAAATTATAGGTAGATTTTATATATATATATATATACACAGTATATCATTTTTTTTTTTTTTACAAGTAGATTTTTTTTTTTTTTTTTTATCTGTTCACTGATTACAGTGCTGTGTGTCTTTTCAGACAACAAACTCAAATATTCTTAAAAAAAAAAGTATGTAAAGTGCCCAAAACACAAATGAGTTCTTAAGCTATATTTACATAAAGAAATCCAGTATCTATCTATCTATCACAAATCATGCTTACTTCCCTGTGATATTAGATGTCCTGCAAGTCAAATAGCTTTTATTGTCATTTCAACCATAAATATCTGACGCATTACAGAGTGAAATGAAACTGCGTTCCTCCTGAACCCTGGTGCTCCATACAACAATAATCACATAAAACACAGGGTTAAGAACTAGTAAGTGTCCTCAACACAAAGTGCATCGTGTGCAACCTGGTGCAAACAGTGCAAAGACAACACAAGACAGTGTAAATACAACACAGGACAGTGTAGGACAAGTACACAAAACACAACATACAAAAGAGCTCCACCAGTAAACCTGTTGTATTTTACACACTGTGGCGTGTAAGAGACATAAAGTGAACAGTAGCAAAAAAATGTAAACAAAATGTTGTGCAAAAGAGAAAACAGTGCCTTCAGAAAAGACCTAGCAGAACCCAGAGGGATGAAGGGATACCCATCTAGTGTCTGGAGAGGTCTGGTCAGAGGTGGTAGCTCAGTGATTAAGGCATTGGGCTTTGGATCAGAAGATCACAGGTTCAAATCCCACTGCCACTGCTGGGCCCTTAAGCAAAAGCCCTAAGACCCTCCTCTGCTCGGTTGTAAGTCACTCTGGATAAGGGCGTCTGCCAAATGCCTAAGTTACTCAACTGAAAACAAAGGAACTGGGGGAGGAAAAACGGCAGCAGGTGCTCTGGACTATTGAGTCAAAGTCTGAATGTTTTGGTCATAGCAGGAGGCAAGTTGTTTGCTGAAGGACTGGAGAGAGGCACAATAATGAGATTTTGCAGCCAATAATGAATCATAGTGAAAGTTTCCTGCAAGTTTGTCTGCTTTTAATCTCACTATTTCTTTGCATGATTACATACTTTTAATTAAACCAGGTCCTGCTGTAATCCTCATTCTCTATACTTCACTTGTGTTTTAGTTGCAGTCTCCCACTCATCTGACTGTATGGGATCTATTGCAATTTCCATCTACTTTGAGTTCCAGTAATCCTGTTTATAATAGATAAATATGCACACAGTTTGCATAACACACCTGTTAGAGAAGTGAAGAAAAGAGTGCAGGCAGGGTGGAGTGGGTGGAAAAGAGTGATAGCAGGAGTGATTTGTGATAGAAGAGTGTCTGTGAGAGTGAAAGGGAAAGTTTATAGGACTGTGGTGAGACCTGAGATGTTGTATGGTTTAGAGACAGTGGCATTGAGTAAAAGACAGGAGGTGGAGCTGGAGGTAGCAGAGCTGAAGATGTTGAGATGTTCGTTGGGAGTGACGACGATGGACAGGATTAGAAATGAGTTTATTAGAGGGACAGCGCATGTAGGACGTTTTGGAGACAAGGTGAGGGAGGTGAGATTGAGATGGTTTGGACATGTGCAGAGGAGGGACATGGGGTATATCAGTAGGAGAATGCTGAGGATGGAGACACCAGGAAGATGGAAAAGAGGAAAAACAAGGAGGAGGTTTATGGATGTGGTGAGGAAGACATGCAGGTAGTTGGTGTGAAAGAGGCAGATGTAGAGGACAGGTGACAGATGTGGAGACCTCTAACAGGAGCAGCTGAATAATTGAAACATTTTTTTTTATTAAATAATAAAAAAGAGGAAGATAAAAGAGGAGAGGGTGGTATGGAGATGGATGATCTGCTGTGGCGCCCCCTAACGGAAGCAGCCAAAAGAAGATAAAGTAGTTTGCATAAGACACCAAGCCTGTTGAAATAAATAGCTGGCTTAGATTTCAGAACCTTCAGAAAGACAGAAAGGTTTGTTAGTCCTGCATGGCTGATCGTCTGCCGCCTTCAGAATTCAGGTACTTTATTTCATTTTCTACTCTGTTAATTGATCTACTTATTATTTATTAATCAGGGAAATGTTTTTATCTTGTTAATAGATTTATATTTAGTATAAGTAAATGCCAGATTTCACTGTAAAAGTACAGGGAGTGCAGAATTATTAGGCAAGTTGTATTTTTGAGGATTAATTTCATTTGAGGATTTAATTTGAACAACAACCATGTTCTCAATGAACACAAAAAACTCATTAATATCAAAGCTGAATATTTCTGGAAGTAGTTTTTAGTTTTAGCTATTTTAGGGGGATATCTGTGTGTGCAGGTGACTATTACTGTGCATAATTATTAGGCAACTTAACAAAAAACAAATTTATACCCATTTCAATTATTTATTTTTACCAGTGAAACCAATATAACATCTCAACATTCACAAATATACATTTCTGACATTCAAAAACCAAACAAAAACAAATCAGTGACCAATATAGCCACCTTTCTTTGCAAGGACACTCAAAAGCCTGCCATCCATGGATTCTGTCAGTGTTTTGATCTGTTCACCATCAACATTGCGTGCAGCAGCAACCACAGCCTCCCAGACACTGTTCAGAGAGGTGTACTGTTTTCCCTCCTTGTAAATCGCACATTTGATGATGGACCACAGGTTCTCAATGGGGTTCAGATCAGGTGAACAAGGAGGCCATATCATTCGATTTTCTTCTTTTATACCCTTTCTTGCCAGCCACGCTGTGGAGTACTTGGACGTGTGTGATGGAGCATTGTCCTGCATGAAAATCATGTTTTTCTTGAAGGATGCAGACTTCTTCCTGTACCACTGCTTGAAGAAGGTGTCTTCCAGAAACTGGCAGTAGGACTGGGAGTTCAGCTTGACTCCATCCTCAACCCGAAAAGGCCCCACAAGCTCATCTTTGATGATACCAGCCCAAACCAGTACTCCACCTCCACCTTGCTGGCGTCTGAGTCGGACTGGAGCTCTCTGCCCTTTACCAATCCAGCCACGGGCCCATCCATCTGGCCCATCAAGACTCACTCTCATTTCATCAGTCCATAAAACCTTAGAAAAATCAGTCTTGAGATATTTCTTGGCCCAGTCTTGACGTTTCAGCTTGTGTGTCTTGTTCAGTGGTGGTCGACTTTCTGCCTTTCTTACCTTGGCCATGTCTCTGAGTATTGCACACCTTGTGCTTTTGGGCACTCCAGTGATGTTGCAGCTCTGAAATATGGCCAAACTGGTGGCAAGTGGCATCTTGGCAGCTGCACGCTTGACTTTTCTCAGTTCACGGGCAGTTATTTTGCGCCTTGGTTTTTCCACACGCTTCTTGCGACCCTGTTGACTATTTTGAATGAAACGCTTGATTGTTCGATGATCACGCTTCAGAAGCTTGGCTATTTTAAGACTGCTGCATCCCTCTGCAATATATCTCACTATTTTTGACTTTTCTGAGCCTGTCAAGTCCTTCTTTTGACCCATTTTGCCAAAGGAAAGGAAGTTGCCTAATAATTATGCACACCTGATATAGGGTGTTGATGTCATTAGACCACACCTCTTCTCATTACAGAGATGCACATCACCTAATATGCTTAATTGGTAGTAGGCTTTCCAGCCTATACAGCTTGGAGTAAGACAACATGCATAACGAGGATGATGTGGTCAAAATACTCATTTGCCTAATAATTCTGCACTCCCTGTATAATGAAACTATTAAATTAAATTCCATTTTATTTATATTGCTTTTAACAAAGAACATTGGTATAATGCACATCACTTTTATTTTATAACTGTACATTATAGTCAAGTGTATAAGAAATTCTAAACTTATGTAAAACATATGAGTACGAGCATCAAGTCATTTTAAAAATGTATTAGATTATTTATTTAAATTCAATACATTTTTATTTGTGTTGCGCTTGGAGTATGAGTATGTTTTTCACACACACACACACACACACACACACACACACACACACACACACACACACACACACACACTTACTTTTTTAATCATTTCTCCTATAAAAACAAACGGGCAATATAACCTATAACATGGTATACAACTATAAAGGGAGATATATTGTAACTTACAGATGTAAGCATCTCCATGCAGATCTCCAAGTCGCTGTTGTTACTCCGCCCACAAGAATATTTTCCACATCGCTGCTTTGTGAAAATATAATTTTTTTCTTTTTTTTTTGTTAACAAAGTCCAGTTAGCACGAGCTATAAACAGCTGTTTGTGCCAAACTGAGAGCTGCATCACTTCCTGGTTTGTGTGCATGTGTGCTTCTCTGACCAGTAAGAGTTTATAAAGAGTAATAAAACTAAGATTCACACACGTGGGGAATAAAATCCTCCCATATATCGTTCGAATCCTGCACTTATTGGCTACATTTTTTATCAATCATTTTGTTTCCATAATGCTACTGGCTGGAAATAAAAGGTTTGAAATGATAGATGGTGCAGAATAAAAACGTCACCTGGGCACCTGTCCGTGGAATAGACTCAAGCCTGTGTCAGTGAACAGGTGAGTGAGGACCCAAATGCAGGGTCTGAAACAACGGCAAATGGGGTGATGCAGGGAATGACAAAACCAAAATGGAAAACAGTCTGGAAAATCCAATAGCCAGCAAACTGAGCAAAAAAAGGGCAGAGCAAAAACACTAACCAAAAAACAGTCCAGAGTTCAAAACCAGAAACAAAGCAGAACAGGGGCCAGGAGCAGAATCCAGAGCAGGCAGGGTGGCACGAATAATCCCAGGGACTTTAGGAAGCCTGTGAGGTGATCTAGCCCTGAACTAAAGTCTTGGGTGTCCTTAAATACTGGGAGGCGTGGGAAAAAGGGCAATATGGCCGCCGACCCGGAAGTGCCGGTGTGGAAGTGTGTGCCATGTGCCTGGAAGATCCCGACAGTCCGAGAGTGTCTGTGTGAGGTGTGGTGTGGTATAAAGTGCCACTGTGCTGTGCAAGTCCTGAGATTAAAGTGATTAAAGTGTCGTAGAGCAAAAAGAAATAATGTGCAGAAAAAGTGTGAAGATGGAGAGAGTGGACCAGTTTTAGATCCTGGGTGTTTCCTGGTTCAAACTTCGAATGGCCTGTGGGAAGAAGCTCCGCCTCATTCTCTCTGTGTTTGCTTTCAAGGACCGAATGTGTTATCATTAGCACAACAAAGAAAAGAGTCCAAAAGAGTTGTTGAATGGCTGAGGTGCTTCATAATCCTCCTGGCTCTGGTCCGGCACCGCATGCTGTAGATGTCCTGCAGGTCAGGGAGCTTTTTGCGGATGGTATGTTCAGCTCTTCAGATGGTACAGACACTGCCAGGCTTCTTCACCAGGGTGTTGATGTGACAGAACCAAGACAAGTCCTGTGTGATGTGAACACCTTGGTACCGGAAACTGTCCACTATCAACTCCTTAGTCTTGCTGACGTTCAGGAGAAGGTTGTTTTCCTGGCACCATCTCTCCAGGTTTTTAACCTCCTGTGGGTAGGCTGTCTCATCGTTGTTGAAGATCAGGCCCACCACAACAGTGTCATCAGCAAACTTGATGATAGTGGTGGAGTTGAAAGTGGCCACATAGTCATATGTGTAAATTGAGTACAGCAGGGGGCTCAGAACACAACTCTGGGGAGCTCCAGTGCTGAGGGTGAGGGTGGATGAGGTGTGTTTGCCCACCCATATGGCTTGTGGTCTGTCTGTCAGGAAGTTAGAGATCCATTGACACAGTGGCAGGCTGTGAGCGTGGAGGGAATTATGGTGTTAAGTGCTGAACTGTAGTCCACAAACAGCATCTTTGCATAATTTCTTTTTCTTCAGTCCAGGTGGCTAACCCAGCCATTAGGGAGGCACAAGCCAGTGCATTCTTAGTGCCGGTCCCAAGCCCGGGTAAATGGGGAGGGTTGCGTTAGGAAGGGCATCCAGCGTAAAAGATGTGCCAAATCAAATATGCGGATCACAAATGAGAATTTCATACCGGATCGGTCGAGGCCTGGGTTAACAACGACCGCCACAGGTATCGTTAGCCGACAGGGTACCGGTGGAAATTGGGCTACTGTTGGCCGAAGGAGGAGAAGGAGAGGAGGAAGACGTCTACAGAGACGGCAGGGAAAGGAGCAGTGGAGGAGAGTGGAGGTTCGGGTTGGTACTTTAAATGTTGGTACTATGACGGGTAAAGGGAGAGAAGTAGCTGATATGATGGAGAGGAGAAAGGTAGATATGCTGTGTGTTCAGGAGACCAAGTCGAAAGGGAGTAAGGCCAGGAACATTGGAGGTGGATTTAAACTGTTTTATCATGGTGTGGATGGAAAGAGAAATGGTGTAGGGGTGATTCTGAAGGAAGAGTACAGTAAGAGTGTAGTGGAGGTGAAGAGAGTTTCTGATAGGATGATGATCATGAAGGTGGAAGTTGAAGGGATGATGATAAATGTCATCAGTGCCTATGCTCCACAAGTTGGCTATGAGATGGAGGAGAAGGAAAGATTCTGGAGTGAATTAGATGAAGTGGTAGATGGTGTACCTAGGAAAGAACGGTTGGTGATTGGGGCAGACTTTAATGGGCATGTAGGTGAAGGGAACAGAGGTGACGAGGAGGTGATGGGTAGGTATGGTTTTAAGGAGAGGAATGTGGAAGGGCAGATGGTGGTAGATTTTGCTAAAAGGATGGAAATGGCAGTGGTGAACACTTATTTTAAGAAGAAGGAGGATCATAGGGTGACGTATAAGAGTGGAGGAAGGTGCACACAGGTGGACTATGTGCTATGCAGGAGATGCAACCTGAAGGAGATTGGAGACTGTAAGGTGTTGGCAGGGGACAGTGTAGCTAGACAGCATCGGATGGTGGTCTGTAGGATGGTTTTGGAGGCGAAGAAGAAGAGGAGGAGAGTGAGGACTGAAAGAAGAATAAGATGGTGGAAACTGAAGGAGGAAGAGTGTAGTGTGAGGTTCAGGGAAGAGGTCAGAGAGAGGCTCAGTGGTGTTAAGGAGGTGTTGGATGATTGGGCAACTACTGCTGGAGTGATGAGGTAGGCAGCTAGAAAAGTACTTGGTGTGACATCTGGAAATAGAAAGGAAGACAAGGAGACGTGGTGGTGGAATGTGGAAGTGCAGGAAAGCATAAGGAGAAAGAGGTTGGCAAAACAAAAGTGGGATAGACAGAGTGATGAGAAAAGTAGGCAGGAGTACAAGGAGATGCGGCAGGAGGTTAAGAGGGATGTGGCGAAAGCCAAGGAAAAGGCATATGAGGAGCTGTATGAGAGGTTGAACACTAAGGAAGGAGAAAAGGATTTATACCCATTGGCCAGGCAGAGGGACCGAGCTGGGAAGGATGCACTGCAAGTTAGAGCAGTAAAGGATGGAGAGGGAAATGTGTTGACTAGTGAGGAGAAGGTGGAGGGAGTATTTTGAGCAGCTGATGAATGAGGAAAATCAGAGAGAGAGAAGGTTGGATGATGTGGAGTTGGTGAAGCAGGATGTAAATAGGATTAGTAAGGAGGAAGTGAGAGCAGCGATTAAGAGGATGAAGAGTGGAAAGTCGGTTGGACCAGATGACATACCAGTAGAAGCGTGGAGATGTTTGGGAGAGATGCAGTGGAGTTTTTGACCAGATTGTTTAACAGGATTTTGGAAGGTGAGAAGACGCCTGAGGAATGGAGAAGAAGTGTGCTGGTACCGATCTTTAAGCATAAAGGAGATGTGCAGACCTGCAGTAACTACAGGGGAATTAAGTTGATCAGTCACACCATGAAGTTATGGGAAAGAGTAGTGGAAGCCAGGCTGAGAGAAGAGGTGACCATCTGTAGGCAACAGTATGGTTTCATGCCAAGGAAGAGCACCACAGATGCCTTATTTGCTTTGAGAATGTTGATGGAGAAGTATAGAGAAGGACAGAAGGAATTGCATTGTGTATTTGTGGATTTAGAGAAGGCCTACGACAGGGTGCCAAGAGAGGAGTTGTGGTATTGTATGAGGAAGTCAGGTGTGTCAGAGAAGTATGTGAGGGTGGTGCAGGACATGTATGAGGACAGTGTGACAGCAGTGAAGTGTGGATCGGCCCTGAGCCCTTTCCTGTTTGCAGTGGTGATGGACAGGTTGACGGACGAGGTCAGACAGGAGTCTCCCTGGACTATGATGTTTGCGGATGATATTGTGATTTGTTGTGAGAGTAGGGAGCAGGTTGAGAAGAGCCTGGAGAGGTGGAGATATGCGCTGGAGAGAAGGGGAATGAAACTCAGTAGGAGTAAGACAGAATACATGTGTGTGAATGAGAGGGAGGGCAGTGGAGTGGTGCAGTTGCAGGGAGAAGAGCTGGAGAAGGTGGAGGAATTCAGGTACCTGGGGTCAACAGTGCAACGTAATGGAGAGTGTGTTAGAGAAGCGAAGAAAAGAGTGCAGGCAGGGTGGAGTGGGTGGAGAAGAGTGACAGGAGTGATTTGTGATAGTAGGGTATCTGCAAAATTGAAAGGGAAAGTTTATAGGACTGTGGTGAGACCTGAGATGTTGTATGGTTTAGAGACAGTGGCATTGAGTAAAAGACAGGAGGTGGAGCTGGAGGTAGCAGAGCTGAAGATGTTGAGGTTTTCGTTGTGAGTGACGAGGATGGATAAGATTAGAAATGAGTTTATTAGAGAGACAGCCCATGTAGGATGTTTTGATGACAAGGTGAGGGAGGCGAGATTGAGATGGTTTGGACATGTGAAGAGGAGGGACATGAATTATATTGGTAGAAGAATGCTGAGGATGGAGCCACCAGGTAGGAGGAAAAGAGGAAGGCCAAGAAGGAGGTTCATGGATGTGGTGAGGGAAGACATGCAGGTAGTTGGTGTAAAAGAGGCAGATGTAGAGGACAGGGTGGTATGGAGACGGATGATCCGCTGTGGCGACCCCTAATGGGAGCAGCCGAAAGAAGAAGAAGAAGAAGAAGGTGGCTCATTGTAGTGTGGAGGAGATGAGCAATGGCATCCTCAGTAGAACGGTTCAGGCGGTACGCAAACTGTAGAGGATCCAGTGTGTCTGGTAGTGATGCAGTGATAAAGTCTCTGACCAGTCTCTCAAAGCACTTCATCACTACTGAGGTCAAGGCTACAGGGTGGTAGTCGTTGAGGCAGGCGGGATGGGGCTTATTCGGGACAGTAACAATTGTGGACTGTTTAAAGCATGAGGGGACAACAGACTGTTCCATTGAGAGGTTGAATATCTCAGTGAACACCGGTGCTAGCTGGTCAGCACAGGCTTTCAGAAACCGACATGTGATGCCATCTGGTCCTGCTGCCCTCCCTGTATTTACTCTCTTGAATGCCCTCCTCACGTCATGCTCTGAGATGGTGAATGTGTTTACCTCTCCAGCTCTCTCGGTGTGCATGCTGGTTGTGCCGCTAGCGTTGCAAGCGTGGTTAGCTGCAGCCTCGAAGCAAGCGTAAAAGATGTGTAGCTCGTCTGCCAGAGAAGCATCGGCATTCCCCATTCTAGATGATGGTGCTCTATAGTCTGTGATGTTTCTTATTCCCTGCCACAGGCTCCTAGAGCCACCATGTTGGAACTGTGACTCCTGTTTCCTACCGTAGTGCCGCTATGCTTTCTTCACCGCTCTGCGAACACTGTAAGATGCAGCCTTGCAGACTCGTCCATGTCCCCGGTGGCGAGCCTCGTCTTGTAGGCAGCGGAGTGGGATCTCAGAGGGTCGCGGATGGTTTTATTGACCCATGGCTTCTGGTTGGGAAATGTTCCGATGGTGGTTTTCTGCACATAATCATCCGCTAGTTTCCCAATGAATCCCACAACCGCTTCTGTAAACATGTTGACGTAATCAGAACTGACCCTAAACATGTCCCAGTCTGCGTCATCCAAAGATTGCAGAGCGGCCACCAATTGGTCAGTCCACCACGTGACCTCCCTCTGAACTGAAGCTTCCTGTTTCAGCCTTTGTTTGTTTGGCACCATCTTGCTCCCTACGAGCTATATTTGTTTTTTTACCAGCAAGATGTCGCTTTTTATGTGAAAGTTATTTACAAACATATACAAACAAAATATATACACACAAACACCATCCGAAGTTCTGTGTAAACAAAAGAATACCCATATAAATTACAACACTTTTGTTTGGTTGAAGCAAATACATTCGTTATAAGTTTTCCATTGAAAAACAGTGACCTGAAATCGCTGCTTAAGGCTTAGAACTTTAGAATGATGTATAGTTAGTCGTTACTCTTCTCCCTTTTTATTTAATCTATCGCTAAACATTAACACCTGAGAACACTGGGAAATCGGTCACGTGGGCACCGTGCTGACGACTAAGAGGTTAAGACCTGTGCAGACTATCTGTGTGGCATATTGCTGTACATGTTGCTGGCCTGAGCCTGAAGCTGGGGAAGGTGCCACAGCTATGGAAAACATCCTGTGTGGTGCCTGTACGAAAGACGTCATGCCCAAAAGACTTTGGGGACTACCGACCAGTAGCACTGACCTCGCATCTGATGAAGACATTGGAGAGGCTGGTGCGTATTTATCTCCGACCTCTGGTGAGTTAATCAATGGATCCACTTCAGTTTGCCTACCAACCTGGCACTGGAGTGGAAGACACTGTCATCTTCCTCCTAAATCTGGCTATTTCGGACTTGGAAAAGGCTGGGAGCACAGTGAGAGTAATTTTTTTTTAACTTTTTTAGTGCTTTAAACACTATCCAACCTGCCCTCCTGAGGTACAAGATGGTGTACATGGGAGTGTACCATCATCTGTCTATCTGAATATTGGACTACCTCACAGACCGACCACAGTATGTGAGGATTTGTGACTGTGAGCCTGATATAGCTGACACAGTTGTCTGCAACACTGGCACCCGGTAGGGAACAGTTCTAGCCCCATTCCTTTTCAGGAAACTGTCACCTGCGGAGGTTTTCTGATGCCACCGTCGGTCTGATCATGGATGATGATGACATGGAGTACAGAGGACTGATCCAGAACTTTGTGGACTGGTGCCAACGGAGCTGCCCCAGATAAATGCGGGGAACACCAAAGAACTTGTGGTGGATTTCTGTAGGCACAAACAAACTTTATTATCACCAGTAAACATTCAGGGAAAGGACATTGTGAGAGTGGAATTACAAATACCTAGGCATCCATCTGAACAGCAAACTGGACTGGACAGTTTATACTGAGGTCATTTATAAGAAAGGACAGTGCAGACTCTTTCTGCTGATGAGACTAAGGTCTTTTGGAATGCAGGGAGAGCTACTGAAGACCATTTTTGACTCTGTGGTGGCCTCAGCCATCTTCTATGGTGTGGTCTGCTGGTGCAGCAGCATCTCTAATGCAGACAGGAAGAAACTGGACAAGCTGATCAGAAAGTCCAGCTCAGTCCTGGGGATTCCTCTGGACACTGTACATGAGGTGGGAGAAAGGAGGATGGTAGCTAAACTATTAGCGTTGCTGGAGAACGTCTCTCCTTTGATAGCGTAACTACTTACTCGTGGTCTCTTTTTTCTTCTTTTGTATTTATTTATTGTTTATATACTGTATTATGTTTCTACTGATTCTACTTTTTAATTTTTTAATTTTTGCACATTTCTTTTTTTTTTTCTTTGCTGCTGTCACAGAGAAATTTCCCCACTGTGGGACGATTAAAGTTATATCTTATCTTAAGTAGAGGACAGTGGGTATGGAGACAGATGATCCGAGGTGGAGACACCTAACGGGAACAGCCAAAAGAAGAAGAAATATCATTATTATTATAAGATAAAATAATATATGATAATATATGTGATATATATATATATAGTGAGGAAAATAAGTATTTGAACACGCTGCTATTTTGCAAGTTCTTCCACTTAGAAATCATGGAGGGGTCTGAAATTGTCATCGTAGGTGCATGTCCACTGTGAGAGACATAATCTAAAAAAAATATCCAGAAATCACAATATATGATTTTTAAACTATTTATTTGTATGATACAGCTGCAAATAAGTATTTGAACACCTGTCTATCAGCTAGAATTTTGACCCTCAAAGACCTGTTAGTCTGCCTTTAAAATGTCCACCTCCACTACAATTATTATCCTAAATTAGATGCACCTGTTTGAGGTCGTTAGCTGCATAAAGACACCTGTCCACCCCATACAATCAGTAAGAATCCAACTACTAACATGGCCAAGACCAAAGAGCTGTCCAAAGACACTAGAGACAAAATTGTACACCTCCAAAAGGCTGGAAAGGGCTACGGGGAAATTGCCAAGCAGCTTGGTGAAAAAAGGTCCACTGTTGGAGCAATCATTAGAAAATGGAAGAAGCTAAACATGACTGTCAATATCCCTCGGACTGGGGCTCCATGCAAGATCTCACCTCATGATCACCTCAGGTCTCAATGATCCTAAGGAAGGTAAGAAATCAGCCCAGAACTACACAGGAGGAGCTGGTCAATGACCTGAAAAGAGCTGGGACCACCGTTTCCAAGGTTACTGTTGGTAATACACTAAGACGTCATGGTTTGAAATCATGCATGGCACGGAAGGTTTCCCTGCTTAAACCAGCACATGTCCAGGCACGTCTTAAGTTTGTTAATGACCATTCGGATGATCCAGAGGAGTCATGGGAGAAAGTCATGTGGTCAGATGAGACTAAAATAGAACTTCTGGGTCATAATTCCACTAAACGTGTTTGGAGGAAGAAGAATGATGAATACCATTCAAAGAACACCATCCCTACTGTGAAGCATGGGGGTGGTAGCATCATGCTTTGGGGGTGTTTTTCTGCACATGGGACAGGGTGACTGCACTGTATTAAGGAGAGGTTGACCCAGGCCATGTATTGCGAGATTTTGGGGAACAACCTCTTTCCCTCAGTTTGAGCATTGAAGATGGGTCGAGGCTGGGTATTCCAACATGACAATGACCCGAAGCACACAGCCAGGATAACCAAGAAGTCACTCTGTAAGAAGCATATCAAGGTTCTGGCATGGCCTAGCCAGTCTCCAGACCTAAATCCAATAGAGAATCTCTGGTGGGAGCATAAACTCCGTATTTCTCAGTGACAGGCCAGAAACCTGACTGATCTAGAGAAGATCTGTGTGGAGGAATGGGCCAAAATCCCTCCTGCAGTGTGTGCAAACCTGGTGAAAAACTACAGGAAACGTTTGACCTCTGTAATTGCAAACAAAGGCTACTGTACCAAATATTAACATTGACTTTCTCAGGTGTTCAAATACTTATTTGCAGCTGTATCATACAAATAAATAGTAAAAAAATCATACATTGTGATTTCTGGATTATTCTTTTTAGATTATGTGTCTCACAGTGGACATGCACCTACGATGACAATTTCAGACCCCTCCATGATTTTTAAGTGGGAGAACTTGCAAAATAGCAGGGTGTTCAAATACTTATTTTCCTCACTGTAGGCAGGTGCTGGTCTGTACCTGTGGTTGGCCCAGCAGGCATAGGAGTGGGAAGACCTGAGTAGAGCAGCCCGGGTCTTCTTCCAGGCATGGCAGCAACGACTGACCAAAGGCACCTGCTGGTAACCATAAGCGCCTGGAAAGGAGAGAGACCAGTGGCTAAGGACGGCAGAGTATTATGGGCATATTCAGCCCATATCAATTAGAGGCGTTGTCATCGGTGCAAAGGATGCGAAGGGCCGTCTCCAGGTCTTGGTTTAGCCTTGGCTTAGCTTGCCCGTTGGTCTGCTGGTGAAACCCAGAAAATAAGCTGACTGAGATACCCAGGACATGGCACAATTCTCTCTGTTGATTTGTGTAAAGCTGCTTTGAGACAATGTCTGTTGTGAAAAGCGCTATACAAATAAACCTGACTTGACTTGACTAAAAATTGGCAGTAAACTGTGGGCCCCGATCCCAGATTATATTACTTGGAAGGCCATGGAGCCGGAAAAAAAAATCTGGGGTTGGCTGCCCCGATGTAGCTCTGTGCACCTTGCGTTCAATGTCCAAGCGAAGGGCTTAGACGGAAATGGACAGAGGAAGAATATGACTTGATTCTTCCCCTCCCTCCTCATCGCGGGAACCCAGCCAGGACAGGGCGTCCGGTTTGCTATTTTTGGAGCCCGGACAGTAGGACAGAGTAAAGCAAAATCGTCCAAGAAATAGCCCCCACTTGGCCTGCTAGGGGTTGAGGAGCTTGGCTGCTCGTAGATACTCCAGGTTCAATTCAATTCAATTCATTTTTATTTGTATGTCGCTTTTAACAATGAACATTGTCTCAAAGCAGCTTTACACAGATAATGTGGTGATTAAAAGTAAATATGTTCTTTGTAAGTACGTTTGTCCCTGATGAGCAACTGTGGCAAGGAAAAACTCCCCGAGATGGCATAAGGAAGAAACCTTGAGAGGAACCAGACTCAAGTGGGAACCCATCCTCATCTGGGTTGCTCCGAATGTCAATTTGAAGCAGATATACAATGTTGCGGGGTACAGTGATGACGATCAGAAGCGAACTGTATCCTGAGTCAGTGTAGCAGACTGTTGACATTAACTACAGTTCAATCCATCCTCAAAGCTCCCGTTCTTAATCCGGAATTTCATGGAACCACCCAAGGTGTTGATGAGAAACCGTCCCAAGCTGCACAGAGTGGCCTCCAGTCGAAGAGAACACTATCCAGAGGCAGGCCTGGACGAAGTGGGAAGATCAACGGAGGGGAGAGGGGCAGGAACAGTGTTCACTGGAGCCTCAGGAGCATGTTTAACTCGACCGAGAGAGAGAGAGAGAGAAGAGGGTGACAGGAAGAGAAGGATATGGATTATTATGTGTCCTTATTGTTGTATGAAAGTTAATGTCACTGTGCAGTTTGGACTCCGGCAAGACTCGCTATGGCAGCATAACTAAAAGGGAGAACCAGAAGGTAACACAGACATAAGGGATCTCTGGGATAAGAGACGACCCACCACACCACCGTCAACAAACCTGAGTGAACGTGTGAATGTGAGGGGACGACAACATACAAATATCCCAGTTCACCAAACACTCTACATCCATGTTCCCTCCAGATCTGAGCCTTTACCTAAGAAAAAAAATCTACTGATAAAAGGTTTGACTAAATAAATACGTTTTCAACCTCGACTTGAACACTGAGACTGTGTCTGAGTCCCGAACACTGGTTGGAAGGCTGTTCCATAACTGTGGGGCTTTATAAGGGAAAGATCTGCCCCCTGCTGTAGTCTTCATTATTTGAGGAACCAACAAATAGCCTGCACCTTTTGATCTAAGTAGGCGTGGAGGATCATACTGGTACAGAAGTTCACTCAGATACTGTGGTGCGAGACCGTTAAGTGCTTTATACGTCAGTAGTAGTATTTTATAATCAATGCGAGATTTAATTGGGAGCCAGTTTAAATTGATTAAAACAGGGGTGATGTGGTCATATTTCCTAGATCTAGTGAGGACTCTTGCTGCTGCATTCTGAACTAACTGAAGCTTATTTATGCACTTACTCGCACACCCAGACAGTAAAGCGTTACAGTAGTCTAATCTAGAAGTAACAAAAGCATGAACTAGTTTTTCTGCATCCTGTAATGACCTCATATTTCTAATTTTAGCAATATTTCTAAGGTGAAAGAAGAAGATCCTGGAGATATTATTCACGTGAGACTCAAAGGAAAGACTAGGGTCAATAATCACACCAAGGTCTTTGACAGCCGTACATGCTGAAACAGAAACACCATCCAGAGATGCCACGTAATCGGAAAGTTTACTTCTAGCTGCATGTGGTCCTAGTAAAAGTACTTCCGTCTTATCTGAGTTGAGCAGAAGAAAGTTATTAAGCATCCACTGTCTAATGTCCTTTACACACTTCTCAACATTGTTAAGCTAAACTCTCTCATCTGGCTTTGCTGAAATATACAGCTGTGTGTCATCAGCATAGCAATGGAAGCAAATACCATGTTTATGTATAATTTCACCAAGAGGCAGCATATATAAAGAGAAAAGTAGTGGGCCTAAGACAGATCCTTGAGGAACACCAAACTCTACCTCATAGAGTGTGAAGAACTCACCATTTACATCAACAAACTGATAGCGATCAGTCAAATAAGACCTGAGCCAAGAGAGAGCTGTTCCCTTTATTCCAACAACGTTCTCCAGTCCAGCAAGCAGGAGATGATGATCAATGGTGTGAAAAACTGCACTGAGGTCGAGCAAAACAAGTAAGGAGACAAAACCCTGATCAGAGACCAATAACAGGTTTACCATCTTAACTAGCGCCGTCTCTGTGCTATGATGAGGCTGAAATCCTGACTAATACATTTCAAAAATGTTATTCATAAGTAGGTGTGAGCAGAACTGCTGTGCTACAACCTTTTCTAAAATTTTGGATATAAAGGAGAGATTTGATATTGGTCTGTAGTTGGACAACTAACATGGGTCAAGGTCAGGTTTCTTAATAAGGGGGTTGATAACTGCCAGTTTGAAGGATTTTGGTACATAACCAGTGCTAATGGAAGAGTTTATTATTTTTAAAACAGGTTTAATTACCTCTGGAGCTATCTGTTTAAAGAAACTTGTAGGCAAGGGATGGAGAATGCAGGTTGATGATTTTGATGAGGAGATTAATGAAATTAAGTCATTCTCATGAATAGGAGTAAAACTTTGTAGTTGATTGTCTGCTATAATTACGCTGCCCCCTACAGGGTTACTTGTAAAATAATTTGGATTTATATTAACCGTCTGGATTTCTTCCCTGATGTTTTCAATTTTATTATTAAAAAAGTTCATGAAATCATTACTACCTAATGATGGTGTGCATGTGAGTGCAGTGCTTTTATTCCCTGTTAATTTTGCTACCGTGCTGAATAAAAATCTAGGATTATGCTTCTTATTTTCTATGAGGGTGGAGAAATATGCTGATCAGCAGCACTAAGAGATTTTCTATAATTTAGGAGGCTCTCCTTCCATGCTATTTGAAATACTGTTAATTTTGTTTGACGCCATTTACGTTCTAATTTCCGAGTGGTCTGTTTTAAGGTGCGCGTATGATCAGTATACCACTGTGCTAATTTTTTCTCCCTGATCATTTTGGTCTTAAGGGGAGCTACATCATCTAGAGTGTAACATAACGTTGATTCTAGGTGTTCAGTGGCCCAATCGAGCTCTGTGGGGTCTGACGGAGATCTAATTAATATCGTAATTTCTGGAAGATTATTAATAAAACTCGCTGCTGTAACTGACGTGAAAGTACGCTTAACACGGTAACGTGGTGAGGTAGAAATGCAATGACTGAGGCAGATTTTAAAAGAGATTAGATAATGGTTTGAAATAGCTTCAGACTGTGGAATTATGACAATTTTTTATTTTTAATCCAAATGTTAATAACAAATCGAGAGTGTGTCTCCACTATGAGTGGGTAATATAACATTCTGATTAATTCCAACTGACTCTAGAATGGACACAACTGCTGCTATTAAGGAGTCTTCCTGATTATCAAAATGAATATTAAAGTCACCAATAATTAATGCTTTGTGTAAAGAAGGAGCTAAGTCGGTAAATAAAACTGCAAATTCTATGAAAAAAACAGAGTAGGCCCCTGGGGGTCTATAAATAATAATTAGTGGAATTAACTGACTTGACCTGCTTTTGGACACTGAATATTTTATGTTGGTGTAAAGAACTTCAAATGTTTTACATTTGTGTTTAGTCTTTTGTGTGACGTTTAGATTATTATTATAAATAGCTGTGACTCCGCCTTCCCTGCCATTTAGACGGGGTTGGTGTATGTAACTATACCCAGGAGGACTCGCTTCATTTAGTGCTACATATTTATTCGATTTAATCCATGTTTCTGTCAAACACATTATATTAAACTCCTGGTTGGTAATAATTTCGTTTATAGTCAGCGCTTTTGACGTGAGAGATCTAATATTCAGCAATCCTAGCTTTAGATCAGAGGAGCTGCTGTGCGTTCAGTCCTATTTAATTTAATGTTAATCAGGTTACTTAAACAGACTTTCTGATAATTCCTATATTTTGGTTTTGCTCGGGGGACAGACACAGTCTCAATATGGTGGATCCTGAGTGACGACTCTGTGCAGCTAGCAGACGGTCGGCTTACCCTGTCTGTCTGCTCCCTGGCCTTGGCTCTAGACAGTCACTTGTTAACTAGTGCTGTTCTGAGACTATTACCTATACTACAAGAAATGAGAGCAGCACCTTCCCGGGTGGGATGGATACCAGCCCGCCCTAACAGGCCAGACTTGCCCTCAAAAATGCACCAATTATTAATGAAGCCCACATTGTTTTTGGAGCACCATTTGGACATCCAGCAGTTCAGCGACCATAACCTGCTGTAGGCTACATCGCCACGTCGCATTGGGATGGGGCCAGAGCATATTACAGCATCGGACATTGCCTTCGCTAATTTACACACCTCTATAATATTACTCTTAGTAACCTCTGACTGTCGAAGGCGTATATCATTAGCTCCTGTGTAAAAAACTATTTTAGAGAACCTGTGCTTTCCTAAGAATCTCAGCTGACCTGCTATGTCCGGCGCCCTGGCTCCCGGTATACACATAACCTGTGCTGCTGGTGCCCCTAAAGGTCTAGCGAATTTCACGTGCCTCAGAATGGAGTCTCCTAAAACCAGAGCTCTTTCAGGTTTCTCAGCGGGTGCTTCACTGAGGAGAGCAAACCTGTTGGACACATAAAGCGGAGAGGAATGGTGCTCTCGTGGGCAAGCCTTAGCGTTAGCTTTGGCTTTGCGAGTATGCCGCCGAGTCGTCACCCATTCGCCCCGCTGCGAGGGCTCTAATGCCGGAGTCGGGGGAATATTAACTTCACCTAGGTCATCCAGACTTTACCCTGCAGAACCTGGACTGCTCTCACACTCACTACTTCTCTCTAGACTCTGGATGCGCTCCTCTAATGCTAAGATCTTTTCCGTCAAAGAGCAAACTAGTTTACACTTCTCACAGATAAAATTATCACTAACAACGGAGAAAGACTGACTAAACATGTCACACTTCACACACTGAATGAACTGGATGTTCGCCATAGCAGAGAAATTACGTACCTTAATGTGATTACTGTAGTGTGTGTTCGTAGTTCTGGTGGGAATGTCCTCCACTCACTGCTTTCAAACCCTCAAACAGGGAAAAAAGCACTCTTCCCAAAGCAAAAAAAAAATAGACGAGACGGAGCCAATGGAAAGTGAAGGATGCAGGAAATTAAAACTATATTTTGATATTTTAAAGTGATGAAAGCGATAAAAAACGAACTGTAAAAAATGTTTAAACGCCGATACAAACAAAATTCTCGGCAAACAGTTCAACAACAGGAAACAGGAACTGACATCACCAAACAGGAACTGGTTGCGGTGGTCTGTCCACACAATGAATGGGTGTTCGGCACCCTCCAACCAATGCAGCCATTCCTCAAGCACCAGCTTGACTGCCAGCAGCTCGCGGTCCCCGATGGAGTAGTTCTGTTCCGTGGGATTAAGTTATCGTGAGAAGAAGGCACCATGATGGAGGCGGTTGTCAGTGGCTTCTCTCTGAGACAGGATGGCCCCCACACCCTTGTTGGAGGCATCAACCTCCACGATAAATTGCCAGGAAGGGTCAGGCAGATTAAGGATAGGGGCAGTGGTGAACCGGGTCTTTAATTCCAGAAAGGCCTGTTCCACCTCAGAATTTCAAGAAAATGGCTGACGAGTGGAGGTGAGTCGTTGTAGGGGGGCAGTGATGGTGCTAAAACTGCTGATGAACTTCGCAAAGCTAAGGAACCTCTGTAGTTGTTTGTGGTTTTCAGGTTTGGGCCACTCCTCCACAGCTGAAATCACATTCCCCGCAGATAGATGAAACCCAGAGAAGATGTGCTAGGCATGTGAAACTCACATCTCTCAGCCTTAACATACAACTGGTTCTGAAGCAGACGGGTGAGCACAGCGCGTACATGGCAGTGGTGTTCCTCCAGGGAGCGAGAGTAGATTAATATGTCATCCAGGTAGACAAACACAAAACAATGGAGCATGTCCTGAAGGATGTCGTTGACCAGGGCCTGAATGACTGCTGGGGCATTAGTGAGGCCGAATGGCATGACCAAGTACTCATTGTGGCCTATGGGTGTGTTAAAGCAAGTCTTCTATTTGTCCTCCTCCCAGATGTGTACGAGATGGTACGCGTCGCAGATGGTCTAGCTTGGTAAAGATAGTAGTCCCTTGGAGGAGTTCAACGGCCAAAGACATCAAGGGCCAGGGGTTCTGATTCGTAATGGCCCCAGATTCAATACCGAGCCCTCTCTTTTGCTGGACAGCTGGCCGCCATGTGCCCTGCCTTGCCAAAATACAGGCAGAGTCCTTGAGAGCGGCGCCTCTCCTTTTCACTAGTGGAGAGGTGGCAGCGGCTAATCTAAATGGGCTGCGGAGGTGGGGTTGGTGGAGTCTTGAAGCGAGGTGGGTTGGGAGGTGGACCAGGATACCATGGTCTAAAGCACCCACCCTTAGAGTGGAACTCTCTCATCTGCCGGTTGATTCTGGTGGCCAGGCTGATCAGGGTGCCTAGGCCCTCTTGGAGATCTAGGGCCGCAAGCTTATTCTTGATCTCAGCATTGAGTCCCCGGATGAAGGCTTCGTAGAGAGCTGTGGAATCCCACCCAATCTCTGCCCCGGCGGTGCAAAAGTCTGTGGCATATTTAGCTACGGATCGCCTGTCTTGGGTGGTCTATAACAAAGACCGGGGGCATCCTGCCGGTGGTGATGGTGGTGGTGGGGGGGTCTTTGGGGAGTGAAAAATCTTGCGTAGCTCCTCGGAAAATGCACAGTAGAAGGCACAGACCGAGGACTGGCGTTCCCACTCTGCCATGGCCCACTGTTTGGCCTTACCCGAAAGTAAGAAGATCACATAGGCCCCCTTCGTGCGTTCATCCGAGAAAGACGATGGTTGAAGCTGAAAATTATTTCACAGTTCAACAGGAACGGCCTGCACTCCCCCGGTTGTCATGCAAAGCGTTCAGGTGTTGGTAGATGAACCTCACACCCAGGTGCCAGTGGCAGGACGGGCGCCAGGGTTGCTGATGTAAGGGCATGAGCAGTAGGAGTTTCTGAAGCAGAGGCTGGAGCTACAGGGGCTTGATTGTGGTCAAGGGCCAAATCACAAATTGCATTTGCCAGTCCCTGTATCTGTTGGTGCTGGGAGGTGGTGATCTGCACCAGAAAGGAAAGCTGAGTCTGGAGATCGTCCGCTGGGTCCATGTCCGGCAAGATTGTACTGTCAGGGTGTGGGTAGTAGGACCCAAATGCAAGACGCCAGCAAGGTACATATTTAAAGTCTTTAATAACAAAAAAATAATTTCAGGCAAGCACAATGTCCTTGCAGAACAAAAGGCACAAAAACAAAGTGTCCAAAAACTTACGACTGCCAGCCAGAATTGGTCCACTTGCAAAAAACACAAACAAAGCGTCCGAAAACTTACGGCCACACTGTGGCGTGCGGTGGTAATGCTGAGTGAGAGAACCAGTATGTGTCTGAAAAATAGAAAAATCAAAAACAAACCGGAAGCAGAAGCAGGAGCTGCAGAAGAACCAGAAGTGCGTGTATGTAATCTCATGGTAATCTCATGGTAGGCATCAAGTGATTTTCAGATGAAGAGAACTCCAAGCAACACCTGTAGATATTTATCTAAATATAGTATACTTTATTTAAAAAATAGATACTATTCTTTTAAATTAAAACTAATAAAAAAATAAAGCATAGTAATGGTCATTATTGTCTTAATTTTACCCAGCCATTATGGTTGCACAGTCAGGTCACTCTTGGTGCCGGTCCCAAGCCCGGATACATGTGGAGGGTTGCGTTAGGAAGGGCATCCAGCGTAAAACGTGTGCCACATCAAACATTTGGATCACAAACCAGACTGTCTTAATTTTCTTATTTTTGAACGTGAGATATTGTTTATTCCTCCTTCCAGGGACAAGCAGTTCGCTGTTTTGGAAGTGAAGTGCATGTTAAGGTATGCACCAGATTAAACTACGTAAGATATAATGTACTGTTATTAGGCTTTTGAAGACAGTTGTTCCTGTTTTCTAAACTTATTGTAATTAACAGGACTTGGAGGTGGTGTGACACCACATGCTGGAAGTACAATCTAAAAACAAATGCTAATCTGACCAGAGTCAAACAAAGTAATCTACAGTCATTTCAAAATCAGATATTTAATATGGAATTCACTGTTATATTTTACTGTGTTCATACAGTAAAACTGTTTATGTGTATTCGTTCCAGTTCTCAATTCAAGTAAAAATTCATTACACTGTAACCATTCTCGAACACAGTTAGGTGTTAATCACATTTCTTTTTTCTTAGTGAGTTCCGCAGAGGAATAGCAGTGATGGATCTCCGTCTGTGTGTACTCCTGCTGATTCTTACAGGTGAGGACAAAATCTTGTGTGTTTGTAAAATATCAGAGTAATGACTATATTTAACATTAAGTAAATGTTGTGGATTGTGTTATTTAAATATTAAAATGTGTGAATCTCTTTCAAGATGACACTGAGCTAGTAGCAGGTGATTACAGCAGCTCCTGTTGATGTAGAAAATAATGATTCTACTCACATATCCCATTTTCATTTATTCAAACTTTCATTTTTGTACTAAAAGTGATGTTTTAGTTGGTATAGGAAAAAAACAGCTGTGAAGGAGCTGTGAACAGAAGCCTAAACATCATGTTACTGTTAGTGCTGTTCCAGCTCAGACTTCTGGAGTCGTCTCTGGATCCCCTACAGTTTGAATCCCAGCCACATATAGGCATGGATGGTTCAGTCTTATATCTACTGCAAAATGGCAATGCAACACCACAATGATCAGAATCGCCTTTTCTGCCACACTTCTGACCTAGTGGTCATGTGCACCAGGAATGATCAGGTCACTATTTCTCACCAGCTTCTTTGTATGGTGCAGGAAACAACATTTGCTTCTCAATGCATTCAAAATCAAGGGGATGGTAGTGAACAATGTGAGGAACAGAACACAACCAACACCATTACCATCACCATAGAGTTCTTCTGGGCTGAAAGTTCAAGTTCAGAGGCTTTGGACAGAAAAGGGATGAGCAAACTCTATTCCTGTTTACTGCAAGATTTTAAAGCTGTTTAAAGTTCTATCAGTCTGCAGTAGCCAGTGTAGACTTCTTTGCAGCAGGTATGCTGAGAACATAGTATCAGAGCTTCGGATGCAAAAAAACAACCCAATAAACATATCGAGAAGCTTTTCTCTGTCCTAGGCTGCTCTCTTGACAGTTTCCAGGTGGTGATGGACTTAATCATATCAAATCAAATCAAATTTTATTCATCACATACACATACATACAGGGTACGACATGCAGTGAAATGCTTTATACGACGGTCCGGCAAGAGGGGAATAGGGTGGGGAGAAAAAAAACAAAAAAAAAAAAACAATGTTTTACAAAAAACATTGTTCTATTCTTTTAAAGCTTATTAAAGCCACTGGCTTGTTCATCAGGGACAAACTTACACTTATAAAGAACTTATTCATTTTTATCACCAAATTATCTGTGTAAAGCTGCTCTGAGACAATGTTCATTGTTAAAAGTGCAATACAAATAAACATGAATTAAATTAAAGCTCCTTTAGCAGAAAACGTACTCAGCTCCACTGTTGAAATGAGCAGTGAAAGAAGTTCTGTATCTCTGTGATGAGACACTACAGTGCTCATTCTAGAAGTCATTCTTATGACTGTTTATTACTGTTTACATTTGCCAAATACATGTCTAAATGTTCCTCTGAATTACGATGGCAATGCATTTCAATAGGAAGGCTTAAACATAAAAAAAGAAGATCTCTCTCCAGTCGTTTATTCCTGCTAAGTTTGGTAGCTGTCTTAAAGATTCTCCATTTGTCAATAGTCCTTTTTACTAGAATATTGAATCTTGAATTGCATGGAGATGGCCTTATTACCCTTCCCAGATTTATAAGCAGCATCAATCGCTTTTCTGAGTTAATGGCTGATGTGTGTTCTTCTTATCCTGATGTAAACACTCGCCTGCATTTTTTGGAAGGTGCTGAGGACCACACAATTGTTATACAGGCCCTAATCATTAAAGAATACAGAATTTGAGGAGGGTGAACTTTCTTTCACCATCACTGTTCTTATAAAACTAAACATTTTAAGTACAACACGCAAAATATCCACAATAAAAAGAACAAAAAGGTAAAGGTAAAATGTATAAAAAAAATTTCTTCACAGGAATTGTTCCTCTTGCCCTGTCTGTTGACCGCAAATACTATCTCATCCAGCAAGGGAAATCATGGAGTGATGCTCAAGCTTACTGCCGAGCAAAATACACAGACCTGGCTACCATCGACACCAGTAACGACACGGTCAACATTCAGAATGAAGCAGCAATAACAAGTTTCATTTCTAGCGCTTGGATTGGACTGTTCACTGACGCCAGGATGTGGCAATGGTGCCTTGGAAATGAGCTGATGGGAAGTTTTACATCCTGGAAAACTGGAACCCCTGACAACTCGCATGGAAATGACTGGTGCGGTTTTATATATTTTAATGAATGGAACGACGCACCATGTAATGTGATGATGAGGTCTGTGTGTTTTGATGGTGAGTAATAGTATTTTAAAATTAGTTTATATATAATAATATCACTAATAATCTCTATTCACGTTGCACTTCAAATCTGTCATTTCCAATAGTGGGATATGATAGTGAGACAACTTTATTTTTATTGTCAGTTTATTTTTTTTTTGTTTATATTGTCAAAATGTTTTTTTATATTTACAAAGATCTTTTTTTATGTTCACATTTACTATTTAATATATATATATATATATAAATTATGAACTTATTTTTACATCAAATCTTTAACCAAAACTTAAATGATTCAGAATTTAGAAATGTGTATGTTTTATATAAAGAAAGGCCATGCAAATGCGCTAAAAGGAATAGTTTATTGATATAAATAGGAAGGTAAACAAATTCAAATTCTTAACAGCACAAATATGAAACAGAAAAAAGTTGCGTGTTTAGCAAACCATGTGAATCATTGGAAGACACGAATGTTAATGAGATTATGAGCAATAGTCAAATGAAAATCTAAAAACATGAAACAAACAACTCAGTTATGAGACCAAATACTTTGCGGACACTAAACGTAAACAGAGTGGTATACAGTGCCTTCACACGGAAGTAGATACAGCTGTAATTAAGCAGATACATAAAATCAAGACCAAATAAGAGAACAGAGGTGGAGGAATTGCATGAATATAAACAAACACATGACATATGGGGTAAAAACTTCTTCTTCTTCTTTCGGCTGCTCCCATTAGGGGTCGCCACAGCGGATCATCCGTCTCCATACCACCCTGTCCTCTACATCTGCCTCTTTTACACCAACTACCTGCATGTCTTCCCTCACCACATCCATGAACCTCCTTCTTGGCCTTCCTCTTTTCCTCCTACCTGGTGGCTCCATCCTCAGCATTCTTCTACCAGTATAATTCATGTCCCTCCTCTGCACATGTCCAAACCATCTCAATCTCGCCTCCCTCACCTTGTCACCAAAACATCCTACATGCGCTGTCCCTCTAATAAACTCATTTCTAATCTTATCCATCCTCGTCACTCCCAACAAAAACCTCAACATCTTCAGCTCTGCTACCTCCAGCTCCACCTCCTGTCTTTTACTCAATGCCACTGTCTCTAAACCATACAACATCGCAGGTCTCACCACAGTCCTATAAACTTTTCCTTTTAATTTTGCAGATACCCTACTATCACAAATCACTCCTGTCACTCTTCTCCACCCACTCCACCCTGCCTGCACTCTTTTCTTCACTTCTCTAACACACTCTCCATTACTTTGCACTGTTGACCCCAGGTACCTGAATTCCTCCACCTTCTGAAGCTCTTCTCCCTGCAACCGCACCACTCCACTGCCCTCCCTCTCATTCACACACATGTATTCTGTCTTACTCCTACTGAGTTTCATTCCCCTTCTCTCCAGCGCATATCTCCACCTCTCCAGGCTCTTCTCAACCTGCTCTCTACTCTCACAACAAATCACAATATCATCTGCAAACATCATAGTCCAGGGAGACTCCTGTCTGACCTCGTCCGTCAACCTGTCCATCACCACTGCAAACAGGAAAGGGCTCAGGGCCGATCCTTGATGCAGTCCAACCTTCACTCTAAACCAGTCTGTCGTACCTACTGCACACTTCACTGCCGTCACACTGTCCTCATACATGTCCTGCACCACCCTCACATACTTCTCTGACACACCTGACTTCCTCATACAATACCACAACTCCTCTCTTGGCACCCTGTCGTACGCCTTCTCTAAATCCACAAATACACAATGCAATTCCTTCTGTCCTTCTCTATACTTCTCCATCAACATTCTCAAAGCAAATAAGGCATCTGTGGTGCTCTTCCTCGGCATGAAACCATACTGTTGCTCACAGATGGTCACCTCTTCTCTCAGCCTGGCTTCCACTACTCTTTCCCATAACTTCATGGTGTGACTGATCAACTTAATACCCCTGTAGTTACTGCAGGTCTGCACATCTCCTTTATGCTTAAAGATCGGTACCAGCACACTTCTTCTCCATTCCTCAGGCATCTTCTCACCTTCCAAAATCCTGTTAAACAATCTGGTCAAAAACTCCACTGCCATTTCACCTAAACATCTCCACGCTTCTACTGGTATGTCATCTGGTCCAACCGACTTTCCACTCTTCATCCTCTTAATCGCTGCTCTCACTTCCTCCTTACTAATCCTATCTACATCCTGCTTCACCAACTCCACATCATCCAACCTTCTCTCTCTCTGATTTTCCTCATTCATCAGCTGCTCAAAATACTCCCTCCACCTTCTCAACACACTCTCCTCACTAGTCAACACATTTCCCTCTCCATCCTTTACTGCTCTAACTTGCAGTACATCCTTTCCAGCTCGGTCCCTCTGCCTGGCCAATCGGTACAAATCCTTTTCTCCTTCCTTAGTGTCCAACCTCTCATACAGCTCCTCATATGCCTTTTCCTTGGCTTTCGCCACATCCCTCTTAACCTGCTGCCGCATCTCCTTGTACTCCTGCCTACTTTTCTCATCACTCTGTCTATCCCACTTCTGTTTTGCCAACCTCTTTCTCCTTATGCTCTCCTGCACTTCCTCATTCCACCACCACGTCTCCTTGTCTTGCTTTCTATTTCCAGATGTCACACCAAGTACTTTTCTAGCTGCCTCCCTCATCACTCCTGCAGTAGTTGCCCAATCATCCAACACCTCCTTAACACCACTGAGCCTCTCTCTGACCTCTTCCCTGAACCTCACACTACACTCTTCCTCCTTCAGTTTCCACCATCTTATTCTTCTTTCAGTCCTCACTCTCCTCCTCTTCTTCTTCGCCTCCAGAACCATCCTACAGACCACCATCCTATGCTGTCTAGCTACACTGTCCCCTGCCAACACCTTACAGTCGCCAATCTCCTTCAGGTTGCATCTCCTGCATAGCACATAGTCCACCTGTGTGCACCTTCCTCCACTCTTATACGTCACCCTATGATCCTCCTTCTTCTTAAAATAAGTGTTCACCACTGCCATTTCCATCCTTTTAGCAAAATCTACCACCATCTGCCCTTCCACATTCCTCTCCTTGAAACCATACCTACCCATCACCTCCTCGTCACCTCTGTTCCCTTCACCTACATGCCCATTAAAGTCCGCCCCAATCACCAACCGTTCTTTCCTAGGTACACCTTCTACCACTTCATCTAATTTACTCCAGAATCTTTCCTTCTCCTCCATCTCACAGCCAACTTGTGGAGCATAGGCACTGATGACATTTATCATCATCCCTTCAACTTCCACCTTCACGATCATCACCCTATCAGAAACTCTCTTCACCTCCACTACACTCTTACTGTACTCTTCCTTCAGAATCACCCCTACACCATTTCTCTTTCCATCCACACCATGATAAAACAGTTTAAATCCACCTCTAATGTTCCTGGCCTTACTCCCTTTCCACTTGGTCTCCTGAACACACAGCATATCTACCTTTCTCCTCTCCATCATATCAGCTATCTCTCTCCCTTTACCCGTCATAGTACCAACATTTAAAGTACCAACCCGGGGTAAAAACATGTGTTTTTATTCATGTTATTCCTCCAACGCTGTTTTTTTATTTGGTGATTGTATGTATCCGCTTAATTACAGATGTATCCACTTCCATTTGTATGTACTGCCTCTTTCACACCAACTACCTGCATGTCTTCCCTCACGACATCCATAAACCTCCTCCTTGGTCTTCCTCTTTTCCTCCTTCCTGGTGGCTCCATCCTCAGCATTCTCCTACTGATATACCCCATGTCCCTCCTCTGCACATATCCAAACCATCTCAATCTCACCTCCCTCACCTTGTCTCCAAAACTTCCTACATGCGCTGTCCCTATAATAAACTCATTTCTAATCCTGTCCATCGTCGTCACTCCCAATAAACATCTCAACATCTTCAGCTCTGCTACCTCCAGCTCCACCTCCTGTCTTTTACTCAATGCCACTGTCTCTAAACCATACAACATTCACCACAGGGCTCAGAGCCGATCCTTGATGAAGTTCCACCTCCACCTTGAACCAGTCTGTCGTTCCTACTGCACACTTCACTGCTCCTACATTGTCTTCATACATGTCCTGCACCACCCTCACATACTTCCCTGTCACACCAGACTTCCTTATCCAATACCACAACTCCTCTCTCCACCCTGTCATACGCTTTCGCTAAATCCACAAACACACTATGCAACTCCTTCTGACCTTCTCTATACTTCTCCATCAACATTCTCAAAGCAAATAAGGCATCTGTGGTGCTCTTCCTCGGCATGAAACCATACTGCTGCTCACAGATGGTCACCTCTTCTCTCAGCCTGGCTTCCACTACCCTTTTCTATAACTCCTTGGCAAAACCCACGGGCTGGAGCTACGTAGTCAGCAATGATTGGGCATGGAGCGGTGCCCTCGGCAGGACAGACGGGCATAAAGGTGATCTTGGCAGGTCGGAAGAGCTGGGCGATGTCCCCAGGCAGGCAGAAGGTGTCAGTAATGCAAAAAGTAGGACCCAAATGCAGGATGCACACAAGGTTATGGGAAAAAAACTGAATTTAATATATATATATAAAGAAAAGCAAAGGGGCAAAGGCAAAACAGAATCCAAAACAATCCAGGGTCAAAACAGGCAAACAGGGCAATGCAGGAAAAGACAAAACCAAAATCCAAAACAGTTCAAAAATCCAGAAACCAGCAAAACAGTACAATACAGGGCAGAGCAAAACATAAACCAAAAACAGTCCAAACTTCAAAACCAGAGGCAGGGCAGACCAGGGGTCAAGGACAGAATCCAGAACCGGCAGGATGATCAGGATCTGAAACAGAAACTAGAGCAGGCAGGATGGCAAGAATAATCTCAGGGGCTAGGAAGCCAGTAAGATAATCTGGCCCGGAACTAAAGTCTTGATTGTCCTTATATACACCAGGAGGCCTGGGAAAAAACGGCAAGATGGCCACCGACCCGGAAGTGCTCACCGCGGAAACGGAAGTGCACGCCACACAACCGGAAGATCCTGACAGTACCCCCACCTCCACGACCGTCTCCAGACGGCCTCGCTCCGACCAACGCCGCGGGAGTAAAAGGCGGCAGACAAAAGAGGCAAGGCCTCGCAATCCGCCCAGGGTGGGTGGAGGGGGTCTGGTGGAGGGAAATGCTGGAAAGGCACAATAATCCTGTGGCACGGGGCAAGTGAAGTGCCAACGGCGGACACAGCGGGGCTTGAGGCGAACTGCTACGGGGTACAACGCCTTGAAGGTCAGGAAAGGCTAAACGAAGCATGGAGCGAGCCTCCAGGTGGCTGCCCCAAGCACTTTCTGGCCGATGTGATGAGGCGGAGCGACACCCTCTGCGGAGGTCTGAACCACGTCGTCAGCAAAACCGGTGGGTGAAGCGACGTAGTCAGGCAAGATTGCGGCGACCTCGGCAGGACTCTGGAGCGGAGCGGTGACCTCGGCGGGACTCTGGAGCGGAGCGGCGACCTCGGCGGGACTCTGGAGCGGATTGGGGACATGCTCGGCAGGACTCTGGAGCGGATTGGTGACATGCTCGGCGGGACTCTGGAGCGGATTGGGGATATGCTCGGCGGGACTCTGGAGCAGATTGGGGACATGCTCGGCAGGGCAGACAGGTTTGGGGGCATGGTTGGGGGGGCAGAAGAGCTGCGAGACGTTTCCAGTCAGGCAGGTAGGCTGAGGTGGGGCAGCCCTCCCTGCAGAGCTTGGGTCCATAATTTGGCCAGATTATTCTGTCAGTAATGGAAAAAGTAGGACCCAAATGCAGCCGCCGACACGGAAGTGCTCACTGCGGAACCGGAAGTGCGCGAAGCGCAACCGGAAGTGCTTAGAAGGACTTAGAAGGCTAGATAAAAACTTTTGGTCTGCCAGAGATTGTTCTTGGCGCACCCTGAAATACTCAGTTCTCTGCTGGGCTTCAGAATGTCGACTTTCTTGGTTGGTTCCCTGAATTGCAGGTCTGCGGCAAAGCAAGCCCAATGCCTCAATACATCCGCTGGGTCCATCTTTGGCCAGATTATTCTGTCAGAAAACTACGGGTGCAGGGCCAGATTTTTCTGTCAGTGATCACGGAGTGTGACTGGTTGAATAAGGACTGAATGGAGGACCCAAATGCAGGATGTGACAGGGTAAGGAGAATACAGGCTTTAATGGGACACAGGCAAACAATAGAGCCAGCAGAAAGGGTAATGGGGCAAAGGCAAAAAAAAGGCCAATAAACAGTCCAGGGTCAAAACACAGGCGAACAAACCAAAAACCAGCAAACAGAAATATGAAGGGCAGAGCAGAATCACAAACAAAAAAACAGTCCAGAGTTTAAAACCAAAGCAGAGCAGAACAGGGATCAGGAACAGGAGAAGGAACCAGAGCAGGCAGGGTGGCAAGAATATTTCTCAGGGACTTTGGAAGCCGGTGAGATAACCTTTTATAGAGATTTCCACACTTGATGATCAAGTAATTGAATTAATTTAAAGTTATAATGCCTATAAGTTTATAAGCTTCTTATGATTGTAAGTTTATCCCTAATGAACGAGCCAGACAATACCCCTGAAAATATCAAGAGCATTTCATTATCAGCACCTGCCTGCTACTAAGCCTTTTAAATCCTATGGAAGTAGCAAATGTGTGCTTAGTTATGTTTTTTTTTTTCATTTTGGCTTTATTTTTATAAAATAAATAATGACAGTGTAATAAAATAGAATAGAACTCTTTGTCATACAGTGATATCGTACATCAGAACACCCTCAAAAGAGCTGCAATAGTAAGACAACAGCAGATAAGATAAGATAAGATAAGATAAGATAAGATAAGATAAGATAAGATAAGATAAGATAAAATAAACCTTTATTCGTCCCACAGTGGGGAAATTTCTATGTTACAGCAGCAAGACAAAGAAATAAAAATAGATGCAAATATATAAAAAAGAATATACAAAAAAAAAAAAACAAATAATAGTAATAATAATAATAATAATAATAACAAACAAAGAAATAAAAATAAATGCAAATATATGAAAAAGAGAAATATACATATACTACAATAACAGTATATACACAGTTACAATGTATAAATACAAATAGGGGGAGAAAAAAAAGTACGCGTTTCAAGTAATATTTCAAGGTGGTATTGCACGTAATTGCGGGTAATATTGCACATAATATTGTACATGATTCATGTAATATTGCACACAGATAATGTTATTGCACAGCTTAAAAAGTAATAACAGTGTTGTATTTTGGTGACTGGTTTTACTGGGAACAGCTTTGGTTGTAAAGTTTAATAGCAGCAGGGAGAAAAGACCTTCTGTAACGCTCCTTCAGACACTTAGGATGTATCAGTCTGTCACTAAAAGAGCTGCTCAGCGATGTAACGGTTACATACAGGGGGTGGGAGGCGTTCTGCAGCAATGATGATAGTTTTGCTACCATCCTCCTTTCTCCCACCTCCTGTACAGTGTCCAGGGAAATCCCAGGACTGAGCTGGCCTTCCTGATCAGCTTGTCCAGTCTCTTCCTGTCTGCAGTAGATATGCTGCTGCCCCAGCAGACCACTCCATAGAATATGGCTGAGGCCACCACAGAGTCAAAAAGGTCTTCAGTAGCTCTCCCTGCACTCCAAAAGACCTTAGTCTCCTCAGCAGAAAGAGTCTGCTCTGCCCTTTCTTGTAGATTGCCTCAGTGTTGTTTGTCCAGTCCAGTTTGTTGTTTAGGTGAACACCCAGGTATTTGTAACAGTCTACTTTTACAATGTCCCTTCCCTGAATGTTCACTGGTGATAGAGTTTGTTTGTATCTACGGTAATCCACCACCAGTTCTTTCATTTTCCCCGCATTTATCTGGAGGCAGCTCCGTTGGCACCAGTCCACAAAGTTCTGTATAAGTCCTCTGTACTCTCTGTCATCATCATTCGTGATCAGACCGACGATGGCAGAGTCATTATGTGCCCTGGTTATGTGCTGAATACCCTGCCACACCTGTTGTGGGTTGGCAAAGTGATCCTCATTTTTTCTAGTGTAAAATGTTTTAGCCTCTTTTTTTTTATTTTGCTCTAGCAGCATTGTAAAGGGCTCTGTCTCCAGACTTGAAGGCAGTATTTCAGACCTCGATGAGTGGTTTGACCTCTTTTGTCATCCAGGGCTTCTGATTGGGGTACACCCTGATTTGTTTGTCCACTGTGACATTGTCAATACAGTTTTTTTTATATAGAAGGGCACTGTTGATGTATACAACTCCAGGTCATTATCTATAAAAATGTTGCCTTGAAAATTTGTCTTGCAACTGTGAGGAAGCTTGTTCAGGCCAGAATATTGTCTGTTAGTATTAGGAGCATGAAGAGATGCCTCTGACTGGCCCAGATGTGCTAGTTGCATTGTTCTAAAAGAATTTTTGATGTTTGAATACACTTTTTCCCTCAAGTGGCACATTTAATGTGTTGTTCAAACTTAAGAAAAACTGACTTTATGTCCACATGAGTAAAATCTCTAATAGGTAGAACAGGTAGAATAGGTAAAACCTACTAAATAGGTAGGCTAATGCTATGCTAGCGGCATCTAGTTGGCATCTGGTTGGATATAAACAGCTGTACCTTTAACAACAGTAAACTTACAAGGTAGGTAAAATGGTCTGCATTTAACAGTCATGTACTCCAAATCAGAGGAACTACTCTGATTGGGGTACACCCTAATACAACACGTGTTGCTGTTTATAAATATCACAAAATGATATTTATTATGTCCCGATATGTAAAACCACAGAATTAAAAGAGGGCACAGTTTCTTTATAACATGATTTTACCTTGGACATAATGCTTACAATTGCTTCTTCTTTTCCCATAATTGCTTAATTTAACTTGATAATACATAGCTTCAATATGTACACCTACATTTTAATGATGTGTTTTTTATTCTCATAGGCAGGGAGAATGCCACTAACAGGTACATTTACATTCCTGGGCTTATGACGTGGTATGATGCTCGCAGCAATTGTAGGCAGAAGTACACAGACCTGGCCAGCGCAAGAAATGCAACAGAAAACTCAATTGTAGGGGGAAAGGACTATTGGAATTGGGTTTGGATTGGCCTCTACAGAGACCCCTGGAAATGGTCAGATCAGACCAGCAACGTGTCCATCCTTAAGTGGTGGGCTGGAGACGCTAATGATTACTTGCAGAATAAAAGTTGTGGCTTGTTATATAGTGCACAGGCTGATCAAGCCCAGTGCTCAAATGTAATGCCTTTCTTTTGTTATCGTGAGTTGAAATTAAATTATTTTTTCATATATTTTCATATTTTATTTAAGTTATATTAGAATTTGGTGTTCATTTTGTATATTTGATTCTATGTGCATTTATACCTACAGAATTCCCAAATCAACTGCAGATCATAAAAATTAAAGTCAAGTCCAGTCAGGATGTGAATGATCCTCTAATACTGGCAGCCATCTTTGAGAAGGTGGGTTTCATTTTCACTCAGTGTACAGTCACCTCATAACTGTAGCCATAGCCCTAGTCTTCATCAAACTGTGACACAAACAGGCTGTATTATAATCGCTATCTGTATATGTAGCATTTTTACAAATGTCCCAAAAGATTCTCAATCCTGCATTATTCATTGACTAAATGTAAGTTTTGTTATTCAGATCAACCAGACACTGAAGGCTCATGGAATGGCTGAGACCATCACTATGAAATGGAGAGAGCAATCAGATGGAGTGGTGTTTCACAGGAACAAGGAGAATATTATTCCAGTTGTGAAGAACACCAGGAACATGTGTGATCTCTAAATCTGTAGCATTGTCTTGAACTTTTCTTGAGTATCTAGAATATATGTAATATTTTAAATTACTTTAGCAGTCTTTTAAAAAAAACAGAGTTGTCCACCTGGGTGGTGTGAGGTTTGGGGGGAGAAGCAAGTGCTGAAATACTTCTTTAGTTAAAGCTAAAATTAGCTAGAAAACTCACATTAGCGTTATTATTAGGAGAAGACCAAATTTACTCTTCAGTCTGTTTTTTTTGCAATGTCCTTGGATACTTTTTTCATGTATTTCTTTCTTTATTGCTAGTGCTTTATTTCTTACAGTTTGTGTTTTTGCTTTTCCGATGATTTCATTGTTGCTAAGCATTTAAATTAACCTTAATAAAGGTTAATAAAACAGTACATTACAAAAAATGTAAAGCAGTACATATATTTGCTCTGTAGATGTTGGTGGTTTATAAAAAAAAATGCTAACAAAGAAAAATATTATTTGACTTAAATAACCCGTTGTTATCTGCTTGGTAAAGAATTTGATACTGTTTCTGTATTTTTTTTTTTATTAAGGTTTTCAAAACACTTACAGACATAATCACTGATAAACAAGATCAAAGTAAAATTCGTATTCAAGAAAACATTGTGTCTGAGTATTGATTAACCAGTTGTAATGATGTTGTTACAATGTACGTTGTTAAAAGCACAATTAATTAATTAATAGCTATAAATAAGTTTTTGCATTCTTTTATACTGATGCTTTATGTTTACAATTTTTAAAGTCACCAAAATTGAATGCATGGAGAATAAACACACCTCTTAATCCAACTTTCTTTTAACATGATTTCCATAAACATGCTGTATATCAGTGGTGTGCGGTCAGGGGCAGTAAATCCTTCTCTGCTGGTCTAAACACTTTTAGAAGCACTGACCTACATTTACAACCTAAATCTTACATTTTGTTCCATGAATTTGTATTAATTTATTCCCATCAGTTTATTCTCTTCATGTGGTAGTGTTTCTCTCGGCTGCACTGCTTCAGTACGTGTATGTGGATGGTAGATTTTTTTGTCCAAACAGATTTCAGCCTCTATGTGCTGCCATGTGAATCTAATCTCCCCAGAGCCTTCAGAATCAGTACTGCTGGACTTTTACCATCGAGAATATTACCAACGGGTCTGTTTCTTTATCCAATCAGATTTCAGATTCTCCTCACAGGGCTGTTCGCTGGATCAGAATAGAGTCAGCATTTCTCTGTCCTCTGATTGGTTGGTCAAAGGGAAACTGTTACAGCCGAGTTCGACTGGTAAAACACGTGTGTAGCTCTGCAAACGTTAATACATTAGTTAGACTAATGTATTAACGTTTGCAGAGACGTTGTAACATTAGAGTTAGACTTTTTTATTCCTATGGAGGAAGAGAAATTTATTTGATCTCAGACATACTTAAAAATCCATTTAGAAGAAAAGCGAGACATGGTGAGGAGGTCACCAACCCTGAAGCTAGCGAGCGTGTCTCAGCCCGGGAAAGAGTTTGTTTTCCACTTCCAGACCAGTGAATACGAGCGGTACCACTGGATTACAGCCTCTGGGGGGCGCTGCACATGATGAGTCTGCATCTCTGGTTAGTAGGTTGTGTTTTATTTACATTTTAATGTTTTTTGTCATGTTATTAGACAAATATTGAATCTGAACTGCTCCAGATGTTGTAGGTGCACAGTTGTGGTTGTAGTGTAGAGGTTTGGAGTCTTAACTGGGTTTGTTGTTTTAGTAAAATGGTTTTCATATAGCCTTTTTTTGTATTCACGGTTTCCATAATTGCGATGTGACAGTGGTGGTATTAAGAGGTGGATTAAGACAGGTACATCCTCACTGCAGGCCCAGGTACCAAATGTACGGCCAGCCACTGCTGTAAACACACTACACCTACAATAGAGAGTGTTAATAAAATTGAGAAATGTCTGTGAAAACTCACCTGTTACCTGAATTATTTGTCAGAAAGTTAAGGTTATAGGATCCAACGGCAGATGCAAAAAGAGCAGAAAGGGGAGATGCCAAAAGGGGAGAAAGGCTGTGCAGAGCTAAACCAGGAAGCCGATTCAGGGAGCCGATGTGTGCGGAGGGTGAGGATGCTGAGCTGGAAGTCGGGGGGCACGTTCAGCGCAAGCCGGAAACCAAAACGCACGTTCAGCGCGAGCAGAGCCGGGCCGGAAACCGGAGCGCATTCAGCGCGAGCAGAGCAGAGCCGGAAACCGGAGCGCGTTCAGCGCGAGCAGAGCAGAGCCGGAAACCGGAGCGCGTTCAGCGCGAGCAGAGCAGAGCCGGAAACCGGAGCGCGTTCAGCGCCAGCAGAGCAGAGCCAAGCCGGGAACCGGAAAGCAGGTATTCCAGGAACGAGGTTTGTGAGGTGTGGAACTCACATTTTTCAGGTTTTACGTAGAGCCCGTTCTTGAGAAGTCTCTCCAAGACCTGACGCACCCGCCGGACGTGTTCGTCCAGATCAGGATATCATCTAGGTAGACAAACACGAACATATTGAGCATGTCACGGAGGACCTCGTTGACTAGAGCCTGAAAGACGGCGGGGCGTTGGTTAGGCCGAACGGCATGACGAGGTACTCGTAATGACCGGCTGGGGTATTGAAGGCGGTCTTCCATTCATCCTCCTCCCTGATACGCCCCAGGTGGTACGCGTTGCGTGGATCCAGCTTAGTGAAGATTGTGGCACCATGCAGGAGCTCGAACGCCGAGGCCATAAGCGGCAAGGGGTAACGGTTCCGGACAGTGATCGCATTAAGACCCCGGTAGTCAATACATTAGCGTAGGGACTTATCCTTCTTTTCTACAAAGAAGAAACCTGCCCCAGCTGGGGAGGAGGATGGACGGATGATACCTGCTGCCAAGGACTCCTGGACATACTGGTTCATGGCAGTTCTGTCTGGGGCGGATAACTGATACAGGCGCCCCCTAGGGGGACTGGCTCCGGGAAGCAGTTCGATGGCACAGTCGAAGTGCCGGTAGGGAGGCAGGGAGGTAGCCAAGGCCTTACTGAACATGCGCGCATGGCCATGATAGGTCTCAGGAACCGATGCTAAATCGGAGTGCTCGGGAGTGACAACCGGCAGTGGTTTGGGTGGAGGGAGAGCAAGGCAGTGGCTGAAGCAATGCACACCCCAATCCAGAATACGCCCTGTCATCCAATCAACACGTGGGTTGTGTTTCTGAAGCCAAAGGAACCCGAGCATAATGGGGGCTTGGGGAGAGGAGATGACCAGGCAGGAACTCTGCAACAGAGCGATGCCCCTGTGCAGCCGAGACCAGGGAGCGGGCGGCATCTTGGCGTGGCGTAGATGTGCCGAAGACCTTCTGGAGTTTGGCAGAAAAGGCGGTGAACGATCTGCAGTTGGCTGATTGACTTTTCCACTCTACGGTGGCCCACCTTAGGGCTCGGCCTGACAGGAGGGAAATGATGAAGGCCACCTTGGAGCGCTCTGTACCGAATTGGGAGGGCTGCATGCTAAAAATCAGGTCGCACTGCATTATAAACGAGCGGCAGGTGTCAGGGTCGCCCGAAAATCGGGCTGGCGGCGCGAGCTAAGGCTCACGCATAGCTGAAGGGGCGGTAGGTGGAGCAGGGGCCTGGCGGGCCGGGGCAGCAGGTGATGACGGCGCGCGGAGCACCTGTGGTGAGTCAGTCACCAAAACGTGTGCGCAAAAATCCCATGATTTCCTGCACGCCTGTAGAGGGGTTTTGAATCTGTTGCTCCTGCGCCGCCTGTCGGCGAGACAAGGCTGTTAAAGCGGTGCTAGAGGCAGGTACATCCACAAGATCCAGCAGGCTGACATTTTTGTGCTATATTTGTCCTTTATTGTTGTATCCTATTGTCCTTATCTTTAGTTCAAAAATGCATAAATTGCATACATGCATTTGACTGAATAAAATACAACAGATTAAACTAGATCCAATTTTACTGTGTCAGCTTTGTATGAGTAGTTGGCATGGCCCTCTGAAATGTGTTGCTGGGTCTGCATCCATCTGATAAACCTCCTCAGGGTCACCAACTGAGAGCAGGTCCACAGTGGTGGACTTGTACTATTAGACTGTAAACAGCATAATTACTTAACAAATCTACAGTAGCATTGTTCCTTTTGAGATAATCAGCAGATTCCGCAGCTGACTGTCAGGGAACCACCTGCCACGCCCCCTTTGGTGGCTCTTTATGCCCCCGCTCTCCCGGGCTTCAATATCCTGCACCTGCTGCGCGCTTCCTTTCAGCGCATCTCGGACCAGCCACGCTTCTCCTGAAGCGCACCTCGGACTCTCTCTACCCAGAGACTGCCGTGGGCGTGTGTGTGTGTGCTTGTGTGTATCTCTCTCCCTCACTCCCTGTATTAAACCCGAGCGAGCCGTACTTAGGCTTCCCCCTCCGTTTCATTCGCACCCCTGACACTGACATTCAGCTAAAATGCTGCATGCTCTCTGTGCACATCTCCAGGAATTCTCAACCAAGAGAAGTGTCATTTGACAGTAAAAAGTTTTGGCTTGTCCCAAGTGCCCTGCTATTGCAGTTTCTCTTGTCCCCTTAAAACCAACAATTGGGTTTTCCTTTGATTGAGTCTCCTGCATAAATTATACTCATAACTTCCTATACTCATAACGTCCTATACTCTAACTAGGTAGACAAGAGGAAAGTTTGGCTGGTTTCACTCACCATTAATTACTTTTACTTAGTGGACCAGCAGAGTTTGTTGTGTGTTTGCTCCAGGGGGGAATCCCAAAAAGGAATGATCTTGAAGCAGATGTTAACAGTCTTATCTATATTTCCTTAACCAATGCTGCACACATCCCACACTGCTTGAAATTAATTAAGCCCACTCATACACATTACCTTTAATAATAGCTAATACAATTTAATTTAATTAATTTTATTTGCTTTTAACAATGAACATTGTCTCAGAGCAACTTTACACTGATAATGTGGTGATAAAAAATGAATATGTTCTTTAGAAGTGTAAGTTTGTCCGTGATGAACAAGCCGGTGGTGACTGTGGGAAGGAAAAACTTCCTGAGATGGCATGAGGAAGAAAGGGGAATCCATCCTCATCCGGGTTGCACCGAATGTCCATTTATTGCAGATATATGATGTTACAGGGTACAGTGATGGAGATCAGAGCAAACTGTAGTCCTCAATCAGTGTAGCAGACTGTTGACATTCACTGCAGTTAATTACTGCATTAATTTCATGGAACCACCTAAGGCGTTGATGGAAAACCCTTCCCAAGCTGCACAGAGTGGCCTCCAGTCGAAGAGAACATCATCCAGAGGGAGACCAGGGGGAAGATCCACAGAGGGAAGAGTGGCAGGAACAGTGGTCGCTTGAACCTTAATAGCATCTTTAACTCGACTGAGAGAGAAAGGGAGAGAAAGAGAGAGAGAGAGAGAGAGAGAGAGAGAGAGAGAGAGAGAGAGAGAGAGAGAGAAGAGGGTGACAGGAAGAGAAGGATATGGATTATTAATTCTCCTTATTGTTGTATGAAAGTTAATGTCACTGTGCAGTTTGGATTCCGGTAAGACTCACTATGGCAGCAGAACTAAAAGGAAGAACCAGAAGGTAACACCGACATGAGGATCTCTGAGATAAGAGACGACCCACCACACCACCATCAACAAACCTGATTGTGTGGGAGTGAGGAGATGACAGCATCCAAATATCCCAGTTCACAAAACACTCCATATCCATGATTCCTCCAGATCTGAGCCTTTACCCAAGAAAAATCTACTGATAAAATAAATAAATATGTCCACTTAATAAATGTGTTCAGCCTCGACTTGAACACTGAGACTGTGTCTGAGTCCCGAACACTGATTGGAAGGTTGTTCCATAACTGTGGGTTTATAAGAGAAAAAGTCTGCCCCCTGCTGGAGTCTTCATTATTTGAGGTACCAACAAATAGCCTGCATGGAGAATCATACTGGTACAGAAGTTCACTTAGATACTGCGGCGTGAGAGCGTTAAGTGCTTTATACGTCAGTAGTACAGTGGAACCCGGTTATGTCGATGTCCTAGGGGGTCGCCAAAAAGCATCGAGGTAACCGATGATCGAGATAAACAAAAATCAAAATGGCGGCAATATATTAACGTGCTTGAAATTTCTTTATGTACATGATGTGCGTTAATAAATGAGAATGTGCATGCACGTGTTTTTGAAGAGTTTTTTTACACAACAGCGTTGCCGCGATTTGTTTGATGAAGGCATGCTATAAAAACACATACAGTACATGTTTATCTGTCAGGAATCCACCTGCCACGCCCACTTCGGATCCCTTTAGCGTGTCAGGTGCTTTCTCGGCCGCTTTCTCTGAAGCTCCACTTCAATCGCGCACATATGGTGCTCGTTTATCATCATCACCAGCTCCTATTTAAACTTCCACACTCTCACTGTCCGTTATTGTTGGTATATGTTGGTTCACGGTGGTTGTTGTTATCGCTCATGTGTATCCCGGTACGTGTCTTCCCACCGGCACTCTCTCAACGGCTGCCCTTTTTTTCTTCCCAAAGCGCACCGCGGATTCCCCCCGATCCTGCCGGTGTTCATTCTATGCTTTTGCTGCTCATCCCACGTTCCGCGCCGCCAAGCGCGGCTTTCGCCTCCCGTTCATCGCATAACATTTAACAACAAAAGGCATATGTGCACTAACTAACAGCAGAGATTCACCAGTATACAATACAACACCTGTAGCAGCTGTAAGACTTGATTTTTCCGCCACTTCCGCGAGTTCTTCTGCGGCTGCACCGAGATAACCGACGTTTAATGGCAAATTCCCCCCCCCCCTTGTGCTCGAGATATCAGGGTTCGGCGGCATAAAATAATCGACATAACCGATAAAAAATGCTAAGACAAAGCGAGAATTTGGCGGTTCCACTTCAAACACGTCGACTTAATAGGGTTGTCGAGGTAACCGAGGTCGAGATAAGCGGGTTCCACTGTAGTATTTTATAATCAGTGTGAGATGTAATTGGGAGCAGTGTAGATGATTAAAACAGGGCTGATGTGCTCATATTTTCTAGATCTAGTGAGGACTCTTGCTGCTGCATTCTGAACTAACTGAAGCTTATTTCTGCACTTACTCCAACACCCAGACAGTAAAGCGTTACAGTAGTCTAATCTAGATGTTACAAAAACATCTACTACTTTTTCTGCATCCTGTAACATCATCATGTATCAGATTCAAAACACTGATGATGCCTACAAGGCCAAAAATGGACCAGCACCATCTTACCTCAGTGACCTCATCACATCTCACACTGCACCACGCTGTCTGAGATCCTCCAGCACTGCTCCACTGGTACCACCTTCTCTCAGAATGAGAGGTAAGTACACTTCAAGGCTCTTCTCTGTTCTGGCACCGAGGTGGTGGAATAAACTTCCCCTAGATGTCCGTACAGCAGAGTCCCTGATTATCTTTAAGCGACGACTGAAGACCTTCATCTTCCTTAAATACCTAAATTAGCACTTTCCAAGTTTGTAGAATTCGAGTTATATTTATATTGAGTTTGTAATCTTGCGTACCAGTGTAGATTTATTCATTACTAGAGATTTAAAGCACGTTTGTACGTCGCTCTGGATAAGGGCGTCTGCTAAATGCCGCAAATGTAAATGTAAATGTAAATCATATTACTAATTTAAGCAATATTTCTAAGGTGAAAGAAGGAGATCCTGGTGATATTATTCATGTGAGCCTCAAAGGAAAGACTCGTGTCAATAATCACACCAAGGTCTTTGACTGCTGTACACACTGAGACAGAAACACCATCCAGAGATGCTACATAATCAGAAAGTTTACTTCTAGCTGCATGTGGTCCTAGTAAAAGTACTTTTGTCTTATCTGAGTTGAGCAGAAGGAAGTTATCGAGCATCCACTGTCTAATGTCCTTTACACACTCCAGCATAGCAATGGTAGCGAATCCCATGTTTATGTATAATTTCACCCAGAGGCAGCAGATATAACGAGAACAGATCCTAAGCCTAAGACAGATCCTTGCAGAACACCAAACTTTACCCTAGATAGTGTGGTGAACTCACCATTTACGTCAACAAACTGATAGCGATCAGTCAAATAAAGTCTGCACCAGGTAAGAGCTGTTCCCTTTATTCCAACAACGTTCTCAAGTCCAGCAAGCAGGAGATGATCAATGGTGTGAAAAGCTGCAATAAGGTCGAACAGAACAAGTAAAGAGACAAAACCCTGATCAGAGGCCAATAACAGGTCATTTACCACCTTAACTACATTTACATTTTTGCGCCATCTCTGTGCTATGATGAGGCTGAAATCCTGACATACATTTCATAAATGTTCTTCCTCAGTAGATGTGAGCAGAACTGCTGTGCTACAACCTTTTCTAGAATCTTGGAGATAAAGGGGAGGTTTGATATTGGACTGTAGTTGGACAGCTGACAGGGTGAAGGTCAGGTTTCTTCATTAGGGGGTTGATACTGCAGTTTGAAGGATTTAGGTACAAAACCAGTGCTAATGGAAGAGTTAATTATTTTAAAACAGGTTCAATTCCCTCTGGAATGATCTGTTTGAGGAAACTTGTAGGTGAGGGATGGGGAAAGCAGGTTGATGATTTTGATGAGGAAATTAATGAAATGAAGTCGTTCTCTTGATTAGGAGTAAAACTTTGTAATTGATGGTCTGTTATAATGACACTGCTGTCTACAGAGTTATTTATAAAATAATTTGGATTTATTTTAATCGTCTGGATTTCTTGCCTGATGTTTTCAATTTTATTATTTAAAAAAATCATTACTACCTATTGATGGTGTGCATGTGAGTGCAGTGCTTTTATTTCCTGTTCATTTTGCTGCAGTACAGAATAAAAATCTACGATTCTGCTTGTGATTTTCTATGAGGGAGGAGAAATATGCTGATCAGCAGCACTAAGAGATTTTCTAGAACTCAGGAGATTTTCCTTCCATGCTGTTTCAAATACTGTTCATTTTGTTTGACTCCATTTACATTCTAATTTCCGAGTGGTCTGTTTTAAGGTGTGTGTATGATCATTATACCACTGTGATGATTTTTTCTCCCTGATCATTTTGGTCTTAAGGGGAGCTCCATCATCTAGAGTGTAACGGAATGTTGATTCTAGGTGTTCAGTGGCCCAGTCGAGCTCTGCGGGGTCTGACGGAGATCTATTTAATATCGTAATTTCCGGAAGATTATTGATAAAACTCGCTGCTGTAGCTGACGTGAATGTGCTTAACACAGTTACTTGGTGAGGTACTAATGCAGTGACTGAGGCAGATTTTAAACATGAAACATGAGCCAATTAATTTCCAGAGTTAATGAATTTCCAGAGTTAGTGGATTGGTGTCAGTGGTTGCTACTGAATATTCATGGGCATTCCTATGCATACACTTTACCTTCACCTTCACTCTGCATGCTGCTTCCAAAGTTTATTCATGAGGGGTTGTGGTATTGGAAATGTTCAAGAAGTAATGGCTAACCAAGCTAACACCAGATACGATGTGGCTCTGGATGAATTTCAACTATTGCACATGGACAGAACGATATAGAGGGGTAAGAGAAAGGGAGGACGACTGGCAGTGTTTGTAAATAATAGATGGTGTAAACCTGGTCACATCACTATTAAAGAGGAAATCTGCTGTAAGGACATTAAGCTGTTAGTCGCTAGCATGAGGCCGTACTATCTGGCCAGGGAATTCTCGCATGTCACGATAGCTGCGTGTATTCCCTCCTCTGCTGTTGGTGAATTGGCATGCAACGTCCTGCATTCTGTTGTTACCAGACTGTTAACACAGAGCCCAAAGGCTGGCCATTTCAGTACCCGGATCCTTCTTCTACGCAGCCATGATGTTGTAACTGATGCAGTATGTGGTCTGGCATCGTCATGTTGGAAAATGCAAGGTCTTCCCTGAAAGAGACGACGTCTGGATGGGAGCATATGTTGTTCTAGAACTTGGATATACCTTTCAGCATTGATGATGCCTTTCCAGATGTGTAAGCTGCCCTTGCTACACGCACTCATGCAACCCCATACCATCAGAGATGCAGGATTCTGAACTGAGCGCTGAGAACAACTTGGGTTTTCCTTGTCCTCTTTAGTCCGGATGACATGGTGTCCCAGTTTTCCAAAAAGAACTTCAAATTTTGATTCGTCTGACCACAGAACAGTTTTCCACTTTGCCACAGTGCATTTTAAATGATCCTTGGCCCTGAGAAAACACCTGAGCTTCTGGATCATGTTTAGATACGGCTTCTTTTTTGGCCTATAGAGTTTTAGCCAGAGACGGCGAATTGCACGGTGGATTGTGTTCACCGACAATGATTTCTGGAAGTTCTCCTGAGCCCATGTTGTGATTTCCATTACAGTAGCATTCCTGTATGTGATGCAGTGGCGTCTAAGGGCCCGAAAATCAAGGGCATCCAGTATGGTTTTCCGGCCGTGACCCTGACGCACAGAGATTGTTCCAGATTCTCTGAATCTTTGGATGATATGATGCACTGTAGATGATGAGAACTTCAAACTCTTTGTGATTTTTCTCTGAGAAACTCCTTTCTGATGTTGCTCCACTATTTCTCACTGCAGCATTGGGGGAACTGGTGATCCTCTGCCCATCTTGAATTCTGAGAGACACTGCCACTCTGAGAGACTCTTTTTATACCCAATCATGTTGCCAATTGACCTGATAAGTTGCAAATTGCTCCTCCAGATGTTCCTTATATGTACATTTCACTTTTCCAGCCTCTTATTGCTACCTGTCCCAACTTTTCTGGATTGTGTAGCTCTCATGAAATCCAAAATGAGCCAATATTTGGCATGACATTTCAAATTGTCTCACTTTCAACATTTGATATTTTATCTATATTCTATTGTGAATAAAATATAAGTTTATTAAATTTGTAAGGTAGTGCATTCCTTTTTTATTTTACAATTTGTACAGTGTCCCAACTTTTTTGGAATCAAGTTTGTATTTGTATCTTATCTTATCTTATCTTATCTTATCTTATCTTATCTTATCTTAAAGAATGTTTAGTGTATAATGCCATTGCATTCAACCTGAAGGATGCAAACATGAGATGGATGGCTAGTTGGATAAGTACTTTGCTTAGATACTTTGCATGGATGCTAAATTGTGGTGCACCACATCTAAGGCCAAGTCTGACATAACCGGGTAGTGTACAGCTTTAAGGCAACGGCGGACAAATCTCAGGCTCTTGGTTAGGAAAAAGGGGAGGTGGTTACCTGAACTAGTATTTGAATTGGGACACGCCAAGCAAGGAAATACATACAAAGAGATGCTGGGAAGTTTCGAAGAAAAATAAATTTGGGAGAGTGTCAAAGTAGTGGCGGTTTTAGAAAATGTATTGTTCAGAAAAATGGAAATGTTGAATATAAACAGATGTTCTGCCATATTCCCTGTGTTCTTGGTGGAGTTTCCTGGTTCTGCAAAGTTCAACAAAATCAGCCTCTGACTAACCTGTAACAAGTTATAGAAAGACAGATGGCTTTTCCTCAGTGTAATTCCTTCTGACCTCTCAAATTTTAATCTAACTGATCTAAATCCTCACTTTAATTAGATACTAAGCACAAACTTCACGTGTTTTTTCATTGCATGCCCCCAACTTGTACACAACTGGCTGGATGGAAGCATTTTCCATCCACTTTGAGTTTCAGTAATCCTGTTTAGAGTATGTAAATATGCACAAATAGTTTGCATGAGACATTTAACCTGATAAAACACAAATAGCCAACTCATTCTACCAGATACCAGAAGGGGCTCTTAGAAATACATTGAGGTTTGTTAGTGCTACAAAGACTGATCATCTGCCCAGATTTCAGGTATTTTATTCAATACTCTACTGCAAATACGTAAGCTTTTTTTTTTTATATTAGTAAGGGCAAATGTTTTTATACATTTCATTTTACTAGTATGTTCATAGTAGATGCCAGAATTTCACTGGAAAATATATGGTAACTACATCAAATTTAAATTCTATTTGTATTTTGGACAAAGGATAGAATTTCTGTAATTATAACTGTGCTGTAGAATCAAAAAGTGCACTTGTGAAAATAAGAAAATTATGTATAAGTATGCATATTTGAGTTGTTTATAAATTAAATATTTTTATCTTCAAAGACTATTATATTGAAGTGAAGTTATTAATGATGGAGAACTCAGCAAATCCTTTTCATATTGATTGCAGACCTAAAGGAAAAATACCGCTGTATTGCTGGTTTCAACTCTATGTGGTACAATTACAGCTCTCTCAAAATGATCTGTAGGCAGCAAGTAGCAAGTGGTTTTCAGGTGAAGAGAACTTCAAGCACCACCAAATTTAACTTAATGAACTCTAAAATTCATACTGAAATTAAAAATGTTTTATGTTTGAATGGGAGATTTAGTATGTCTGGTGCATTCCCACTGCAGGGAACTAAAATAAACAGGCTAAACATATTTAAGGGAACGCTCAGTCATCTTAATATAACACCGTCATTTCATCTTCAGGGATATTAGTTTGTTAATAGAATGGTTTTGGAGGTGTGGCCACAGATTATTGCTTTCTTTTTTACTGCTGAATTTTTCTATTCTGTTTTACTTACTGCACCATGTCAAATCAAAAATCAAATCAAATCAAATTTTATTTGTTACATACACATACATACAGGGTACGACATGCAGTGAAATGCTTATTACGACGGTCCGGCATGAGGGAATAGTATGGGGAGAAAAATAATACAGAGAAAAAGAAGACTGATAAATAAAGTATAAAACAAGAACAAAGAAACAAAGAAAAGAGTCCATTGTTGGGATGGCTGAGGTCCTTCACAATCTCCCTGGCCCTGGTCCTGCACCGCGTGCTGTAGATGTCCTGCAGGTTAGGGAGCTTGGTGTGGATGGTACGTTCAGCTGAACGCACCACCCTCTGGAGGGCTCGTCTGTCCTGCATAGTGCTGTTTAGGAACCAGGAAGTGATGCTACCCATCAGAACGCTCTGAATGGTGCAGGTGTAGAAAGTCTTTAGCACCTGAGAGGGTAGTTTAAAGTCCCTTAAGCGTCTCAGTTGGTACAGATGCTGCCAGGCTTCTTCACCAGGGTGTTGGTGTGACGGGTACCGGAAACTGTCCACTCCCTCCACTGGGGTCCTTCTGATGTTTACCGGTTGGTATGACCGCTCCTGCTTCGTGCTGAAGTCCACGATCAACTCCTTAGTCTTGCTGACGTTCAGGAGAAGGTTGTTCTCCTGTAGGTAGGCTGTCTTGTCGTTGTTGGAGATCAGGCCCACCACAACGGTATCATCAGCAAACTTGATGTTGGTGGTGGAGTTGGAAGTGGCCACACAGTCATATGTGTACAATGAGTACAGCAGGGGGCTCAGAACACAACCCTGGGGAGCTCCAGTGCTGAGGGTGAGGGTGGATGAAGTGTGTTTTCCCACCCGTACGGCTTGTGGTCTGTCAGTCAGGCAGTTAGAGATCCATTGACACAGCGTCCCAGGGAGAGTCCCAGGACCTCTAACTTAGAGGTGAGTGTGTAGGGAATTATGGTGTTAAATGCTGAACTGTAGTCCACAAACAGCATCTTTGTATAATTCCTATTTTTTTGGTCCAGGTGGCTCATCGTAGTGTGGTGGAGATGAGCAATGGTGTCCTCAGTAGAATGGTTCTGACGGTATGCGAACTGTAGTGGGTCCAGTGTGTCTGGTAGTGATGCAGTGATAAAGTCTCTGACCAGTCTCTCGAACCACTTCATCACTACTGAGGTCAAGGCTACAGGGCGATAGTCTTAAGGCAGGCGGGCTGGGGTTTCTTCGGGACAGGAACAATGGTGGACTGTTTGAAACATGAGGGGACAACAGACTGTTCCAGTGAGAGGTTGAATATCTCAGTGAACACCGGTGCTAGCTGGTCAGCGCAGGCTTTCAGAACCCGACCTGTGATGCCATCTGGTCCTGCTGCCTTCCTGGTATTCACTCTCTTGAATGCCCTCCTCACGTCATGCTCCGAGATGGTGAACGTGTTTACCTCTCCGGTGTTTTTCCATGTGTATTGTTTGCCATTTTCTAGAGAACATCAAAGATGGCATGTCTAACTCGCTCTCTTCACAGATGAGCAGAGAAGTTTACACAGCATATGTGGAAACGTCATGCAAGTTGAACCAGCTAATTTAAATATTTTACTTTGATCTGTGGTGTGATTTTAAAGTGGTTTTAAATCCAGCCCTTAATGGGTTAATGAATTTGGTTTGACCATTGTCACAACTTTTTGTTACCGACAAAATACACATATGTATAAGTAATGATTTTCAACTTAAACATTTTGCTAATTAAAATCCAATGTGTGATTTTATTGTTTCGTTACCTGTAACTATTTTGATAAATGTTTTTTAAACCTTTATAAAATCACATTTGATTTCTATTGTCAATTCAAGCAAAAATTAATTACAACCATTAATACATGTACACAGTTAGGTGTTAATCACATGTCTTTTCTAGTGAGTTCTGCAGAGGAATAGCAGTGATGGATCACCGTCTGTTTGTATTCCTGCTGATTTTTACAGGTGAGGACAAACTCTTGTGTGTAGAATATCAAGGTAATGCTTTTAAAGACTATATTTAACACCAAGTAAGAAACTAAAAATATTCTGGATTGTGTAAGTGCTGATGATGGACACTTCAGATTTAAATAACTATTTGCATTTTCTTATTTGACATTTAAATATATAAATGTGGGAATTCCTTTCAAGAAGGCACTGAGTTAGTAGGTTATGTCTGCAGCTGCTGTCTCGAGATTTTTCTACCTACATAAACTAGTTACTAGTTACTCCAGTGCTTCTGTTACACACATTGTACATGTTGATGTTTTAATTAGTTTCAGAGGAGACCAGCAGTGAAGGCACTGTAAAACAATATATATATATATATACTGCTTGTCCATACATTAAAAAAAAGAACTCTATCCCCCCTTAAAGATTGTAGAACAGTAGCACTAAAATCATGTCATGAACATCATTAAGACATTAGTGCTGTTTAGCAGCTTTGGTTCCCCTACAGTTTCCCTACCAAACACATGAATGGTACAGTCTTACATCCACTGTAAACTGCCAATAAAACATCACCACATTCAGAATCACTTCTCTGACACACTTCTGTTTGGGTTAGTGGTTGTGTGCATCAAGAATGGTCAGGTCCTTGTTCTTCACTTCCTGGTGTGCAGAAAAAAGGTGCCATCAAATCTTGTGATACAAAATACAACTAAACAAACAGATCAAGAAGACTGGCTCAGTGTTGGTCTGTCGTCTTTACAGTTTTCAGGTGGTGGTGAAAAGGAGCACACTCAATAGACTCAAAGCCATTCTAGACAATTTTCAGCAGATAATGTGGTGATAAAGAATCAATAAAATGTTCTTTATAAGTGTAAGGTTATCCCTGATGAACAAGCCGGTGGCGACTGTGGCAAGGACAAACTCCCTGGGATGCATGAGGAAGAAAACTTGAGACTCGAGGATAAAATGTTGGACTTCTGATCCACTGGTCATGGATTTAATTCCCAGCACCACCCACCTGCCACTGCTGGGCCCTTGAGCAAGGCCCTTAACCCTCAACTGCTCAGATGTATAAATAAAATAATAGTAAGCCACCCTGGATGAGAGCATCTGCCAAATGGCATTAATATAGATCACTGAACAAAAGTTATAATTTACCACTATCCATTTTCCCACTTTTCTTTTTTCTTACAGTAACTCTAAATACAATCAAGTTTATTTCTATAGCGCTTTTTACAGCAGACATTGTCTCAAAGCAGCTTTACAGAAATCAACAGTGAAGGTGAATGGTGTGTGTTTATCCCTGATGAGCAGCCGTGGCGACTGTAGCAAGGAAAAACTCCCTTAGATTTATGAGGAAAAAACCTTGAGAGGAACCAGACTCAAAAGGGGAACCCATCCTCATTTGGGTGACATCAAGAGTTTAATCATAAATCTTTCAACAATACAGAACACTGGAGAGTGAGAACTAACATGAGCACTGGAGTATAAGATTATAAGTAAATGTTCTTTCTGCAGTCTTTGGTATAAAAGTAGGAGCTACTGAGCTCAACATTTGTGATCATCACAGATCCAGCATCAGCTTCTCCATGCCAGAGCCTTTAAACACTTCAGGAGGTCCAGTGTCAAAACTCCACACATGAAGTGGGATCCAATTGGCACTGGTACGTCTCTAGATGGTTTGGGATGTTTGTGAGTTTGGCATCTACTTCTTCAAAGGTCCATAATCTTCATGAGGTGTGACGTGACTGGAGCTGGCCAAGCCTCGGGATGGGGAGAGAAAGAGAAACAGTGGAGAGGAATTAGCGTAGCTGCTGTTCATGATATTAACAGCACAAGTTGATAATGTGCATGTGATCAGTTGTTCTGGAGCACAAGGTTATGATGTGATGTGTGTTATGTGTAGAACTTGCTAAAAACATACGTCTTTAATCTGCACTTAAACTGGGAGAGTGTGTCTGAACCCCGAACACTGTCAGGAAGACTATTCCAGAGTTTAGGAGCTAAATGTGAGAATGTTCTACCACCTTTAGTGGACTTTGCAATTCTGGGAACTACTAGAAGTCCAGAATTTTGAGATCTCAGGGAGCGTGATGGATTGTAGCGTGTTAGAAGACTGGAGAGATACAGTGAGGAAAATAAGTATTTGAACACGCTGCTATTTTGCAAGTTCTCCCACTTAGAAATCATGGAGGGGTGTGCATGTCCACTGTGAGAGACATAATCTAAAAAAAAATCCAGAAATCACAATGTATGATTTTTTAACTATTTATTTGTATGATACAGCTGCAAATAAGTATTTGAACACAGAGGTCAAACGTTTCCTGTAGTTTTTCACCAGGTTTGCACACACTGCAGGAGGGATTTTGGCCCACTCCCCCACACAGATCTTCTCTAGATCAGTCAGGTTTCTGGCCTGTCGCTGAGAAAAACAGAGTTTGAGCTCCCTCCAAAGATTCTCTATTGGGTTTAGGTCTGGAGACTGGCTAGGCCACGCCAGAACCTTGATATGCTTCTTACAGAGCCACTTCTAGGTTATCCTGGCTGTGTGCGTCGGGTCATTTTCATGTTGGAAGACCCAGCCTCGACCCATCTTCAATGCTCTAACTGAGGGAAGGAGGTTAGGGCAATCTCGCAATACATGGCCCCGGTCATCCTCTCCTTAATACAGTGCAGTCGCCCTGTCCCATGTGCAGAAAAAACACCCCCAAAGCATGATTTAGTGGAATTATGACCCAAAAGTTCTATTTTGGTCTCATCTGACCACATGACTTTCTCCCATGACTCCTCTGGATCATCCAAATGGTCATTGGCAAACTTAAGACGTGCCTGGACATGTGCTGGTTTAAGCAGGGGAACCTTCCGTGCCATGCATGATTTCAAACCATGACGTCTTAGTGTATTACCAACAGTAACCTTGGAAACGGTGGTCCCAGCTCTTTTCAGGTCATTGACCAGCTCCTCCCGTGTAGTTCTGGGCTGATTTCTCACCTTCCTTAGGATCATTAAGACCCCACGAGGTGAGATCTTGCATGGAGCCCCAGTCCGAGGGAGATTGACAGTCATGTTTAGCTTCTTCCATTTTCTAATGATTGCTCCAACAGTGGACCTTTTTTCACCCAGCTGCTTGGCAATTTCCCCGTAGCCCTTTCCAGCCTTGTGGAGGTGTACAATTTTGTCTCTAGTGTCTTTGGACAGCTCTTTGGTCTTGGCCATGTTAGTAGTTGGATTCTTACTGATTGTATGGGGTGGACAGGTGTCTTTATGCAGCTAACGCCCTCAAACAGGTGCATCTAATTTAGGATAATAAATGTAGTGGAGGTGGACATTTTAAAAGCAGACTAACAGATCTTTGAGGGACAGAATTCTAGCTGATAGACAGCTGTTCAAATACTTATTTGCAGCTGTATTATGCAAATAAATAGTTAAAAAATCATACATTGTGATTTCTGGATTTTTTTTTAGATTATGTCTCTCACAGTTGACATGCACCTACGATGACAATTTCAGACCCTCCATGATTTCTAATGGGAAAACTTGCAAAATAGCAGCGTGTTCAAATACTTATTTTCCTCACTGTACATGGAGATAAACCATTTAGTGTTTTATAAGTAAGAAGCAGTAGTTTGTAGTCGATTCGAAACTTAACAGGAAGCCAGTGTAGGGATGAGAAGATTGGAGTTATGTGATCATATTTCCTTGACCTTGTAAGAACTCTTGCTGCCACATTCTGAACTAACTGAAGCTTGTTTATTAATGATGCAGGACATCCACCTAGTAATGCATTACAACAAATACAGTTCTACATGTTCCTGTTTATTGTGTTACTGTTTATACTGTTTTCCGAAAAGATGTCTGAAAGCTGATTAGAATTGAAATGGAAAAATATTCCCATAGGAAGATACAAGCATGGAAAAAGAAACTACACCTTTCAGTTCTGTGTTTTTTTTTTTCATTTATTATATAAATTTTTCAAACCTCCATTCCTGGTAAGATTTGTCGCTGTCTTAATGTAAATTAGTGAATTTAAAGATGCATGGAGATGGCCTTATAACCCTTCCCAGCAGCTCTCCATCCGGCACTCATCAGCTAACCTCCTACTTAAGTTCCGTTCTCCCTTCATGTCACCATCCGTTCTACAGTTTAGGCTGGAGAACACTGTCGGACTACTCAAGCTACGGATTTCGTCGTATCACGTAGGATTACTGCCTTTTCCAGGACCTTGCATGTTCCATGGACTTAGCCTTTCTAGAGGATTACCAGGGTTTGCTGGACCTTTATGTACTGTGTTGTTTACCGTTTTTTCCCTTTTTGTGCTACCTTTCATTAAACCCTCGTTCTGCTGAACTCCAGTTTCCGGCATGTTCTTCCTGCCTGACAGCTGTAAACACACACCTGCATTTTTGAAAGCTGTTGAGGACCACACAATTGTTATACAAGATGTGATAAATAAAAATATAGGATTTAGGAGAGTGTACTTTCTTTTACCCATCACTGTGTTCTTATAATTACATATTTACAAAAAAGAAATCATGCACACAAGTATTTAAAAAAGGCATTACCTTCTTCACAGGGATTCTTCCTCTTGTCCTGTCTGTCGATCGTAAGTACTTCCTGATCAATGAAAAGAAGTCTTGGAGTGATGCTCAAGCTTATTGCCGAGCAAATTACACTGACCTGGCTACCATCGACACCAGTAACGACACGGTCAACATTCAGAAGGAAGCAGTGGCAAAGGCATTCTATTCCAGCGCTTGGATTGGACTGTACACGGAGATCAACAAGTGGCTGTGGTCGTTTGAAAATGAGCCGATTGTGAATTTTACATCCTGGAATGTTGTAGATCCTAACAACTTGTTAGGAGATGAGTGGTGTGGCTTCATATATCTAGGGAAATGGTATGATGCACCATGTGAATGGCAGTTAAAATCTGTGTGTTTTGACGGTAAGTAATATGCTATTATATTTAAACTTATTCTGAAATACCAAAAATCACTAATATTCTAAATTTACACAGCATTTCAAAATCTCAGTGATTTCCATAAGAAAGTGTGATAACTTTATTTTTTGGCATAATTTTAACACTATATTTTACATTTTGAAATAAAAAACATTTTACATGTATGTTTATCTTTATATTATGTTTATCTTTATATTTTTCATTGAATGTGACAACAAAAAAATACTTGTACATGTTATATGTTTTCTTGTGGTCTTTATAATGAGGTTGTGTAAAAAGGTACATTATTCATTTCTACCTTTTATTTAAATAGTTCAAAATTCTACGTTCATGGAGGAAAAAAAATAAAACCTAAATTAATTATTCACACCTTTATTCTAATGATGTGTTTATTTCTATTCTCATAGGCAGGGAGAATGCCACTGACAGGTACATTTTAATCACTCAGTTTAAGACGTGGTATGACGCTCAGAGCTACTGTAGGCAGAAGTACACAGACCTGGCCAGTGCAAGAAATGCAACAGAAAACTCAATTATAGCGGGAAAAAACGTTGGGGTTTTTGTTTGGATTGGCCTCTGCAGAGACCCCTGGAAATGGTCAGATCAGACCAGCAACGTGTCCATCCTTAAATGGTGGGCTGGAGACGCTAATGATTACTTGCAGAATAAAAGTTGTGGCTTCTTGTATGGTGGTCTGGCTGATCAAGCCAAGTGCTCAAATGTAATGCCTTTCTTCTGTTACGGTGAGTTAAACTTTAATTCAGTTTCATATTTTGACATTCATCTGATTCTTGAATTTGGTATGAATTTTGTTTCTATGTGAATTTTTACCTCCAGAATTCCCAACTCAAAAGCAGATCCTAAAAGTGAAGGTCAAGTCCAGTCAGGATGTGAACGATCCTGCAACATTGGCATCCATCTTTGAGAAGGTGGGTTTTATCTCCACTCTCTTCACCTCAAAACTGCAGCCAGACCCCTAGTGTTCATCACACTGTGACTAAAACAAACCCTATAATACAACCAAAATAAAACAATACGTTTGGCCACTCTGTATAATGTGAATAAAAACTAAATGTAATGATTTGCAAATCTCATAACTCCGTTTCATTATAGCAAATATAAAGTAGAGGAATTTTAAGGAAATAATTTTGTTGGCTGAAACACGTCTCAAAAAAGTTAAGACAGGGCCATGTTTACCACTGTAGCATCATATCTTTTTTACAACAGTCTGTTAATGTCTGGGAACTGAGGAGAACAGCTGCTGAAGTTTGAGGAAAAGAATATTGCTTTTTTGATTCAACTTTAAAATCTCTTTTTCTCGGTAAAGCTGCTTTGAGGCCATGTCCATTTTACAAATAAAAATATATTAATTAAAATTAAATCTTGTCCCATTCGTGTAGGTACAGGATTCTATTATTCTGCTTAACAATCCTGTCTCTTATTTGTCATATTTTACATTTCATGATGCCCCGAATGTTTTCATGTGTCAAATGGGGTCAAAGGTCTAGACTGCAGACAGGCCAGTTTAGCACCCAGACTCTTCTACTTTAAAGCCTTGTTGTTGTTGTAATAGATGCAGAATGTGGTTTGGGCATTCGCTTGCTCAAATAGGCAAGGCGTTCCCTTAAAAATACTCATCTGGGTAGAAGCATCTGCTGCTCTAATACCTGTATATACCATTCAGCCTGATGGAGCCTTTCCAGATGTGCAAGTTACCTATTTCATAGACACCAATGCACACCCATACTTTTGGAGATGCAGGTTTTGGAGTCCTGATAACAAATATCGTGATTCGTCTGACCCCAGAACAGTTTTCCACTTTGCCTCAGTACATTTTAAAAGAGCTTTGGCCCAGAGGATGGCGCCATTTCTGGATCATATTCACATAACATGGCTTGTTCTTCTGCATGGTAGAGCCTTAACCTCTGTGAATGACATGGGAAACTGTGTTCACAGAAAATGATCTTTGGTGGTGTTATTGAGGCCATGCAGTGATTTGCATTACAAAATCAACATTAATATGTTCCACTGTGAATAGAATGTTGGTTTATGAGATTAGCAAATTACTGCATTCAGTTTTTATTGACATTTAATAAAAATATATTGGAATTAGTGTTGTACATACTATGTAGCATTTACACTGGACATACACTGTATTAAAGCAGCTTTACAGAATGTGTATATATATATATATATATATATATATAATAGTGAATTACGTGTATTTTTCTCACAAGGGATTCTGTTTCCCGCATTATTCATTGACTAAATTGAAGTTTTGTTATTCAGATCAACCAGACACTGGTGGATCACGGAATGGCCGAGACCATCACTGTGAAATGGAGACAGCAATCAGATGGAGTGGTGTTTCACAAAGAAAAGGAAAATGTTACTAAAATTGTGAAAAAATGGCAAGGACACATGTGATCTTTAAATCTGTAGCATCACTTTTAATCATTTTATTTCTTGAGTACATATAAAAAATGTAATATTTTCACTTTATTCAGTAGTTCTTTGTTATAATTATAGTAATTGTTAAAAGCACTGTACAAATCAAACTGAATTGAATTTACAGTTTAATCACTGCTTAGTATTAATCGGGATTCAATTGATTAGCTCACAAATTCATCTCTGCAGATGTCAGCAGTTTATGAAATAAATGCTTACATATGAATAAAAAAGATGTTACTTAAATAATTCATTAACCTCCTTATTGTTTGATGGTAAAGAACATGATAATGTTTCTTGTTTGAATTCCTGAACACACTGTGCCATATATACTTAAACATTAAAAGAGCACAATTTGCCAACACTTGATTGATGACCTTTTGTAAATAAAATTGCTGATTGTGATAAAGGCTTTCAGTAAACCTTCAGACATAGTCAATGGTAAACAGTGTCAAAGTTACATTTTTTCCCACTACAAGAATACAGTGCTCCTTTATCCTCCAAGCAACACACAATTAATCTTGTTTAGCTAAACCTGAAGAGTGTGCATTGCTGACTTTTATTTAACAAGCCTTAAATAAAATGTCTTCAAAAACTTTTTACAAACAAATGTCTCTCGGCCTTTACCTCGTTTCTTGCTCTGTAAGCCTTTTAAATCATTTACATAAATGCATGGGATTGGATAAATAGCAACAGACTGAACTATATCCAGTTTTTATTTTTGTATATTTGTTTGTCAGCTCTGGTGTAGTATCTTTGCTTGAGTACTTGGCACGGTCCAATCAAATATATTGCTGGATTTGCGAACTGTGAAAAATCCCACCTAAAAATAAAGAGGGAGTCTGAGGGAGGCAGTAAACTCAGTAGTGAAGGCTGTAGTGAAGGATGTTCAATAACAAACAGGACCCCTACTTGTATAGAAAGGCTCAAATTAGCCTCTGCTGACATAGAAATCCTCAGGAGAAATAATTTGCCCATAAAGCAGGAAAAACTCAAAAGACTGACTCAATCTTGGAATGTAGAGGGAAAGCTGATCTTAAAAAAACACATGCTGCTTTGCGTCATCTCTTTGTCAGCTTTAGCATTTCAGTCACTGATACTCGAATGGAAAATCTTTATGTAAAAAGCTCAAGACTTGAATGCACGCTCTACGTGTGTTTACTGAGGCCTGAGTTCCTGACTACTTAAACAATGAAAAGCAGTAGACAGGCAGACTAAACATACAGCTCATGGTCATTGTAATAGCAATTTGAATTTCAAGGTTTGTTCTTCTTTCCTTCCCTTTTTTCCACTTTGCACAACCGAGAACTCTCTTGATTCAGAACATGTTCATTTTGGAGCTTATTGGACACTTAATGATTTTGATGTTTGACAACTGAAAATCATCCTGCATTTGATTTGCAACTGCAAAATACAACTGGCACATTTCACTTATGTAACTAGCATGTTACTTACCATACTGTAAATCACAAGAAGAGCGCCATGGAACCTATTCTGCTCCGGCATGCATTTTAGGAGCCAGTAAATGGGAACCTAAATAAACCCCTAGTACTTGATTGCATACTACTATTGGCATTTATCACCCAGGCACTGATGTCCACAGAGCAGTTTTGTCATGCTCAGACTGCACCCAGGCTGGGGGCCACATCCTGTACTTGCTGAAATCCTCATCCCACTGCCCAATCCAGAACAGCCCTGATTGCACTTCTCAACCGTTTCAATGGCTAAATATATGTTTAATCATGTATTAACACCCAAACCAATGTACTTTTTACGCACAACTCCCTTTGTCACTCTGCCACCTGACACCTTTCCTTTGCATGTCTGGCTATCAGTTGACTTTATTTCCCTGAAACACAAGCCCTATCTATCTACCCACTGTGGATACCTGGTTTCACATTAGTGAACAGGTCTGGGAGAAATTAGCATTTTGAGCATGAAGCCTGGTGACTGTGTATGGATCGCCGTAAGAAGCAAGCTGCAAATACAGTGGAACCTCGATACTCGTGACTTTGACATTTGCGACCTCGATAGTTCGTTTTTCTTTTCATTTGGAACCAGACTGTGAGTAACTTGCGAAAAATCTGATAGTTTGTGAAAAGCCACGATTGGCTCAAAAGTTCAGAGTAACATTTCAAAATAGGGTTTGTACTAATAAATTACATAAAAAAAAAGTTATTATTGTATTATACATTTAAAGTAGTAAATAAAACATTTATGACAAGTAATTCATAATTTTTGTTGAGTTAACACTACAGTACATGTACAAATCCCCTTAAAAATGGAACCATTAAAAGGAGTGATAGAACGTAACCCCACGGGTATCGAGGTTGCACTGTATACCCATAAACTGTAGGAAGCGAAACCTCAGATACATTGGACCATCTAGTGTTTAAACACATTCATGAGGTCAGGCACAAACTTGACCTGGTTATTGGTGCATCATTCTGTACATCTTGCATCTCAACTTGAGTTTTAATTAAACGAACTCTGTGCAGCTTTTCACACCATTGATCACACTATACTACTTGCTAGACTGGCAAATGTTGGAATAAAGGGAACAGCTTTCTCATGGTTCAGGTCTTATTTGACTGATTGCTATTAGTTTGTTGATGTAAATGGTAAGTTCTCCACACTCTCTGAGATAAAGTTTGGTGTTTTACAAGGATCTGTTTTAGGCCCACTGCTTTTTTTTTTTTTGTATGTACTACTGAGTGAAATTTCTCAAACACTGCATACACTTGTTAAACTGATGGTACACAGTTGTGTTTCAGCAAAACTTACACCAGGGCTTTTCCTCCTGATGCAAAGCGACACATGATGTAGTTCACAGAGCACATGCTAGCCATGCTAGCCTACAAACTGACACACCTATTTTTCGGCAGTTTCTCCCATTTTTCTTTGCAGAACCTTTTAAGCTCCATCAAGTTCGCACTACGACACTTTAAACACTGGACTGTCACTTTAGCTCTGGACTCGCACAGCACAGTGCACTTTGTATATTTTATATTTTATACCACACCAATACCGCACACGGTCACTTTAAGGACAATCACATCAACCACCTTAAATTTTTACTGATTTCCTGTTTACTGCCATAAACATACCTTGTATATACACCTTTTTTCTCACATATCTTTATATATTTTATATTTTATATAGTTTTATACTTTATTTATCTGCCTTCTTTTTTACTTGGTTTATTCTTTATTTCCCCGCTCATCCTATTCCCTCATCGTAAAAAGCATTTCACTGCATGTCGTACCCTGTATGTATGTGTATGTGACAAATAAAAATTAGATTGAAGTTGCTTCCTATTGGTGCACAGCCATTTTCAGATCTCTATAGAGATGTTCAATCGGGTTCAAGTCTGGGCTCTGCCCGGACCACTCAAGGACATTCACAGTCTCATCCAGTAGCCACTCCTTTGTTATCTTGTTCTGTTGGAAGAGGAACCATAGCCCCAGTTTGAGGTCAAGATGTTTGTTCTCCTGAAAGGTTCTCCTCTCTCCACAGAGAAATGCTGGAGCTCTTTTAGAGTGACCATTGGTTTCTTGTTCACCTCCCTGTCTAAGGCTCTTCTCCGATCGCTTAGGATCGCTCTAGGAAGAGTCCTGGTGGTTCCAAACTTTTTCCATTTATAGATGATTGATGCCACTGTGCCACATTGGGACCTTCAATGCTGAGAAATGTTTCTGTATCCTTCTGAAGATCTGTGCCTCGATAGAATCCTGTCTCTGAGGTCTACAGACAATTCCTTGGATTTCATGGCTTGGTTTGTGCTCTGACTTGCACTGTTAACTGTGTGCATTTCCATATAATGTCCAATCAACTGAATTTACAGATGGACTCTAATCAAGTTGTAGAAACATCTCAAGGATGATCAGTGGAAACAGGATAAACCTTGCAGTTTTATTTTTAACCAGAAAGGTATCCCGATACTCATTCTCTACACATATTGTGCCTTACATACTTTTTCTTCTTCTTCTTTCGGCTGCTCCCATTAGGGGTCTCCACAGTGGATCATCCGTCTCCATACCCCTCTGTCCTCTACATCTGCCTCTTTCACACTAACTACCTGCATGTTTCCCTCACCACATCCATAAACCTCCTCCTTGTTTTTCCTCTTTTCCTCCTTCCTGGTGTCTCCATCCTCAGCATTCTCCTACTGATATACCCCATGTCCCTCCTCTGTACATGTCAAAACCATCTCAATCTCACCTCCCTCACCTTGTCTCCAAAACGTCCTACATGTGCTGTCTCTATAATAAACTCATTTCTAATCCTGTCCATCGTCGTTACTCCCAACGAACATCTCAACATCTTCAGCTCTGCTACCTCCAGCTCCACCTCCTGTCTTTTACTCAATGCCACTGTCTCTAAACCATACAACATCTCAGGTCTCACCACAGTCCTATAAACTTTCCCTTTCACTCCCACAGATACTCTTCTATCACTCTTCTGCACCCACTCCACCCTGCCTGCACTCTTTTCTTCACTTCTCTAACACACTCTCCATTACTCTGCACTGTTGACCCCAGGTACCTGAACTCCTCCACCTTCTCCACCTCTTCTCCCTGCAACCGCACCCCTCCACTGCCCTCCCTCTCATTCACACACGTACTCTGTCTTACTCCTACTGACTTTCATTCCCCTTCTCTCCAGCGCATATCTCCACCTCTCCAGGATCTTCTCCACCTGCTCCCTACTCTCACCACAAACCACAATATCATCCACAAACATCATAGTCCATGGAGACTCCTGTCTGACCTCCCTCAACCTGTCCATCACCACTGCAAACAGAAAAGGGCTCAGAGCAGATCCTTGATGCAGTCCAACCTCCATCTTAAACCAGTCTGTTGTTCCTACTGCACACTTCACTGCTGTCACACTGTCCTCATACATGTCCTGCACCACCCTCACATACTTCTCCGACACACCAGACTTCCTCATACAATACCACAACTCCTCTCTCCACCCTGTCGTACACTTTCTCTAAATCCACAAACACACAATGCAGCTCCTTCTGACCTTCTCTATTCTTCTCCATCAACATCCTCAAAGCAAATAATGCATCTGTGGTGCTCTTCCTCAGCATGAAACCATACTGCTGCTCACAGATGGGCCTTACATACATCTGCACTACTATTTAATTCATGTATATATATATATATATATATATATATAAAACAAGTCCACTAAATATATATATATACTGTATGTACACTCCGGCCCGTGCATTTTCTGGTATATATGATAGGAAGTCCAGCGCCCAGTTACAGAAAGGGGCGTTAAGTCCCAGATGTCAAATTAAATCAAATTTTATTTGTCACATACACATGCAGTGAAATGCTTTTTTATGGCGGTCCGGCATGAGGGAATAGGATGGGGAGAAAAATAAACCAAGAAAAAAATGAAGGCAGATAAATAAAAAGTATATAAAACTATATATATATAAGTATATAAATAAATAAAATATATAAAGATATGTGAACATTTTTATATACAAGGACATTTTTATATACAAGGTGATCTGACATGATTGTCCTTAAAGTCCTTAAAGTGTCCGTGTGGGGTGTGGTGTGGTATAAAGTGCACTGTTTGGTGCAAGTCCAGAGATTAAAGTGATTAAAGTGTCGTAGTGCAAAAATACAAAATATGTGCAGAAAAGTGTGATGATGGAGAGAGTGAACAGTTTGTTTAGATCCTGGGTGTTTCCTGGTTTAAACTCCGAATGGCCCTGTTTCCCTAAACACAACAAAGAAAAGAGTCTATTGTTGGGATGGCTGAGGTCCTTCACAATCTTCCTGGCTCTGGTCCGACACCGTTCTTAGCAACACAAACCCCCCGATTTACAAACAGTATGTTCTCTCCAAGATGAAGTTAAAGTTATTAAAGCTATTACAGTAATAAGTATTACGCCAATAGTATAAGTATTTTGATCTCTCCATTTTAATTGATGCATACTGCGGCTGTGCATTATCTTTCCTTGGGCCTTAGCATCTTAGTCACCAAGTGCTTGAATAAAAAAGATTTTGTGTAAGCACTTTTCTAAAGTTTTTAGGAGATAAATGCGTTCTCTAATTGTGTTTACTAGGGTAATGAATATATACAGACTCTGTCTTTGACTGCACCCAAACAACATGCAAATGAATCAGCGGGCTCAGGGGCTACAAATTTGTTTTCAAGTTTGTTTGTTTTGTTTTTTCCTTTTGCTGTCCTTGTATGAATTGACAATTTCCTGGTTTTGAGCATATCTCACACCTATGCAGAATAATAACACATTATTTAATTTTATAATATAATTTTCATCTTTATAGTTGTAATATATGTATCAGCATTCTGTAATAAGCCTGCCCTCTAGTGGTGACTTATGTAGTGCTGTATTATTAGTGCAGTTCTGAGTAAAGACAATGCGAGTTAACACGACTCAATCGTTCTGCTGCGTATTATTCTTCTGTCAGCATACACAACAATAGTAATCTTTTTATAATAGTGTTGAATACATTGTTTTATGCTCTAAATCCCATGCTGTAGTTAGAGTTGTTGTGTGGGGCAATTAAGCAGTTAACCAGACATGGTTACCAAACACTGGCTGAGTCTCTACCTGATGTTTTAGAACCACCAGATAACTACCGGAGTCTGCCTATCACCCTATCAAGTGGTGACTGTAACCTGTTTTGATAAAGAGACCATCATCAATGACCACCTGACCCTGGAGACATCTCATAGAATTGTCAGCTCAGCACTGGACAGGTTTCCAGTGTTCATAGAACCATAGTATACACACATAATCGGCTTTCTGGTTCTAAACTCAGAATTTAGAATAGAATAGGCTTTATTTTTCACATATACATTACACCAGTGGTCCCCAACCCCAGGGCCGTGGACCGGCACCGGTCCGTAGGTCAGTTGGTACCGGGCCGCACAGAAAGAATACATAACTTACATTATTTCAGTTTTATTTATGATCTGATTCTGAACGATGTTTTATTTTGTAAAATGACCGGATTTTCTCCTCCACATCTCTGGTCACATGTCTTACCTCCATTCACTACCTTCTTAAAGGAGCTCCGGTCACATGTCTTACCTCCATTCACTACCTTCTTAAAGGAGCTCCGGTCACATGTCTTACCTCCATCCACTACCTTCTTAAATGAGCTCCGGTCACATGTCTTACCTCCATCCACTACCTTCTTAAAGGAGCTCCGGTCACATGTCTTACCTCCATCCACTACCTTCTTAAATGAGCTCCGGTCACATGACTTACCTCCATCCACTACCTTCTTAAAGGAGCTCCGGTCACATGTCTTACCTCCATCCGCTACCTTCTTAAAGGAGCTCCGGTCACATGACTTACCTCCATCCGCTACCTTCTTAAAGGAGCTCCGGTCACATGACTTACCTACATCCAAGTCAAGTCAAGTCAAGTCAAGAGTCAAGTCAAGTCAAGAGTCAAGTCAAGAAGCTTTTATTGTCATTTCAACCATATATAGCAGATGCAGTACACAGTGAAATGAAACAACGTTTCTCCTGAACCCAGGTGCTACATAAAACAACATAAAACAACAGTCACAGAACAGAAGAACACAGAGCCAGGAACTAAGATCCTCGCCACATAAAGTGCATGTGTGCAACTGGTGCAAACAGTGCAAGAGACAACACAGGACAGTGCAAGACAACACAGGACAGTGCAGGACAACACACAAAATATAAAAATAAAAAACAGCAGTAGCTCCGCCAGTAAAACCTGTCGTGACAGGATAAGGTGCACAGTAGCAGAAATGTAAACAAATATAAACAGAATTTTGCAATTCAATAATAGTGTAAAAAATATAGTAGCAGCAGTCAAGATAAAGTGAACAGTGACCAAGGGATTAACGGAATATTGTGCAAAAAGAGCAAGTCCCTGAGATCAGCAACAAACGGAATGTAAACATTATGCTATAATGAGAGGTGTGAATGGTACTGAGACCTGGGTGTGTGAAGTGTATGTGTGTTGAGTCCGGTTGTACAGATCAGTCACTCAGTTTTGTGTGTGTGTGTGTGTGTGTGTGTGTGAGAGAGAGTTCAGTCCAGGTGTTTGTTCAGGAGCCTGACGGCTTGCGGGAAAAAACTGTTGCACAGTCTTGATGTGACGGCCCGAATGCTTCGGAACCGTTTTCCTGATGGTAGGAGGGTGAAGTATGTGTGTGAGGGGTGTGTGTGGTCATCCACAATGCTGTGTGCTTTGCGGATGCAGTGTGTGGTGTAAATGTCCATGATAGAGGGGAGAGAGATTCCGATGATCTTCTCAGCTGTTCTCACTATCCTCTGTAGGGTCTTGCGATCCGAGACAATTCCCAAACCAGGCAGTGATGCAGCTGCTCACGATGCTTTCGATGGTCCCTCTATAGAACATGGTCAGGATGGGGGGAGGGAGATGGGCTTTCCTCAGCCTTCTCAGGAAGTAGAGACGCTGCTGGGCTTTCTTGGTGATGGAGCTGGTGTTAAGTGACCAGGTGAGGTTATCCGCCAGATGAACACCAAGGAATTTGGTGCTCTTGACGATCTCCACTGAAGATCCATCGATGATCAGTGGAGAATGGTCACTCTGTGCTCTTCTGAAGTCAACAACCATCTCTTTGGTTTTGTCCACGTTCAGAGACAGGTTGTTTGCTCCACACCAGGCTGTTAGCCGTTGCACCTCCTCTCTGTATGCTGACTCGTCGTTCTTGCTGATTAGACCCACCACGGTCGTGTCATCAGCAAACTTAATGATATGATTCGAGCTGTGCATTGGTGCACAGTCGTGAGTCAGCAGAGTGAACAGCAGTGGACTGAGCACACAGCCCTGAGGGGCCCCAGTGCTCAGTGTGGTGGTGCTGGAGATGCTGTTCCCGATCCGGACTGACTGAGGTCTCTCGGTCAGGAAGTCCAGGATCCAGTTGCAGAGAGAGGTGTTCAGGCCCAGTAGGCTCAGCTTCTCGATCAGGTGCTGGGGAATGATTGTGTTGAATGCTGAACTGAAGTCTATGAACAGCATCCTTACATAAGAGTCCTTGTTATCCAGATGGGTGAGGGCCAGATGGAGGGTTGTGGAGATGGCATCGTCCGTGGAGCGGTTTGGACGATACGCAAACTGCATGGGGTCCAGTGAGGGTGGGAGTTGGGTCTTTATGTGCCTCATGACAAGCCTCTCAAAGCACTTCATCATGATGGGTGTGAGTGCAACGGGACGATAGTCATTGAGGCAGGACACAGAAGACTTCTTCGGCACAGGAATAATGGTCGTCGTCTTGAGGCACGAAGGAACAGTGGCGCTGCTCAGGGAGATGTTGAAGATGTCAGTGAAGACATCTGCTAGTTGTTCTGCACATTCCCTGAGCACTCTGCCAGGAATGTTGTCAGGTCCAGCAGACTTCCGTGGGTTAACTCTGCATAGAGTTTTCCTCACTTCAGCTGTGGTTAGACAGAGCACCTGGTCACTGGGAGGAGGGATTGTCTTCCTCGCCACCACGTTGTTCTGCACCTCGAACCGGGCGTAGAAGTCGTTCAGCGCATCTGGAAGGGAGGCGTCACGGTCACAAGCAGGTGATGTGGTCTTGTAATTTGTGATCGCCTGGATGCCCTGCCACATGCGCCGGGTGTCTCCGCTGTCCTGGAAGTGGCCATGGATTCTCTTGGCGTGTGCGCGCTTTGCCTCTCTGATAGCACGGGACAGTTTGGCCCTTGCTGTTTTTAAGGCCGTCTTGTCCCCTGCTCTGAAGGCAGAGTCTCTTGTTTTTAGCAGCGCACGAACCTTGGCGGTCATCCATGGCTTCTGGTTGGAGCGTATAGTGATGGTCTTGGAGGTAGTCACGTCATCAATGCATTTGCCGATGTAACTGGTCACTGTTGACGTGTACTCCTCCAAGTTGATGAATTCGCCATTGGTTGCAGCTTCCCTGAACATGTCCCAGTCAGTGCATTCAAAACAGTCCTGGAGAGTAGACATGGATCCTGCTGACCAGGTTCTCACTTGTTTTTGAGCTGGTCTTGAACGCCTGCTGAGTGGTCTGTATGCTGGGATCAACATAACAGAGATGTGGTCTGAGTACCCGAGGTGGGGGCGGGGCTTCGCCCGGTATGCGCCCCGGATATTTGTGTAAACAACATCCAGCGTGTTTCCTCCTCTGGTTGCAAAGTCCACATTCTGATAGAATTTGGGAAGCACAGTCCTGAGATTTGCATGATTAAAATCTCCGGCGACTATAAACAGTCCGTCAGGGTGTGTGTTTTGAAGTCCGCTAATGGTCCCGTAGAGCACGCTGAGCGCTTCCTTAGCATTAGCGCTAGGTGGTATGTACACTCTGAGCACAATAGCGGTGGTGAATTCCCGGGGTAAATAAAAAGGTCTACATCTCACAACAATAAGCTCCAGCAGCGATGAGCAGTAGGTAGAAACAAGCACAGAGTTCTTACACCATTCCGTGTCTTACCGCACAGAGCTGCATTTCTGTCGGCACGAAACGCGGCTAGCCCGTCCAACTGGATAGCGGCGTCCGGAACTCTGTCGCTCAGCCACGTCTCAGTAAACACAAAAACGCAGCAGTGTCTGTACTCACGCCGAGTAGCTTGTTGGAGTCTGATGTAGTCTAATTTATTGTCCAGGGAGCAGACATTAGCCAGCAGTAGTGATGGTAGAGCGGGCCGGCTAGGGTTAGCTTTTAGCCTAGCATTAGCACCCGCTCGCTTTCCGCGTTTCTGCTTCCTCGCGCAGCGCTTTTGATTCCCCCTCCTCCGTCCGTCCTCCGCAGGCGATGCCGAGGTCTGGAGGCCTGGTTCTCGGAGCACGCCGAGGTCGCGTAGCTTCTGCCGCAGGTCATCATTAATGGTGTTGTTTGGGTTGTTTCTGAGTTCTTTCAATGTTTTGCGGTTGTACACAGGGACACCGGTTGCTCCGATGTCCATGTGTTGTGTAGGGCGGGCTACAGAATAAAGGTAGCACCATTTTGGGTCCGGAGCGGCCGCTGCAAGCTACTGCCGCACCGCCATCTTGGAATCCACTACCTTCTTAAACGAGCTCCGGTCACATGACTTACCTCCATCCACTACCTTCTTAAAGGAGCTCCGGTCACATGACTTACCTCCATCCACTACCTTCTTAAAGGAGCTCCGGTCACATGACTTACCTCCATCCACTACCTTCTTAAAGGAGCTCCGTCCACTAACACATAATACATTACCGCTAAACTCAAACCCCCAAGAGAGAAAAATGAACAAAACACAACACAGTGGATTCACGTTTATTATTTTATTTATCTAATATAAGCAACTAACGGTACCTGACAACAAATCACTTACAGCTGTGACAGACTGTTCTTTCTGGAGGGTCCAATAAAACAATACGTCCATCAGTATCTATAAGAACACACAACCCATTCAATTCTCAATATTATCAAAGAAAATAATCCATGAAAAGAGTAAGATGTCAGAGTAAGATCACAGTAGCCTATACATCATATGCAGTTAAATAAAATAAACCTACATTAAAATTAATCTTGTTCAAAAAGCCTTTAAGTGACAGAGATAGTCATTTATTAGGACAAAAAAAATGAAAACAAATCATAGAGGTAAACTTACATTTCACCATTTTTTCCCCATCACTTGTGGTGCATGGTGTGTGTGATGAACTGCCCCCTGGAATGCCAGCAACCACTGGTGGCCCTTTATTAAGGGACAGAGCCAGCTCCTCAGATGGGGTGAGGGGAGGTGGTGGTGGTCCTCCGCCAGTAAGACAGGCTTCAGTCTTCTTTCTATTAGCTACATGACAGAATGAATATACTAAATCCTGTTATAATAATAGTTCAGTCATTGTGTAATCAAATATGACCTTTCTGCAGAATGTTTTTGTTTCATTTTGACTTGGCTTAAAGTTCTTGTGGCTCCAGGAGGATTACACCTTATTAAATAAGAAATATACATTATTATTTTAAACTGAAGAAATAAATGGCAGGAAAAGTAAATGCTTTCATAGTGATATAACATATTCAAAAGGATGTAGAAGTCATACTTCATTATTTTGCATTATAATAAAACGGGAGCCAATACCAAATTTGTAATTTAATACACTCACGCATTTACTCTGTCCGGTATTTTTTGCCAAGCAACTCTCTTTCTTAAAACCTCCAACTCCACCTCTGTGAACTCCTCCTCTGTAAACTCCTCCTCTCTGAACTCCGCCTCTGTAAACTCCTCCTCTCTGAACTCCGCCTCTGTAAACTCCGCCTCTCTGAACTCCTCCTCTGTAACCTCCGCCTCTGTGAACTCCGCCGCTCTCTTTTTCTCGCTTTGAGTATCCATGGTGACTCGTGAAATTGGCGATCCATTGAGAATGTCTTTATATATGCACAGTGCACGCGCATTACCTCTGGGTAACCAGTTGGAGGTTGATTAAACTAACTCTTCTCAGGTGTTTTGGAACCGACATACTCATGGTATGCCTGTTTGGGGTAAATCATCCCAGAGGTTAGGATTTATCAAATGGTAAGTTAACCAAGTTTTCTGGAATACCCCCCTGAGACAGTCTAATGATCGTGTTTACAAACTAAAACCGATAAAAAACCAAAACAAAACAGTTTGAAGTGCACTACAAGGCCAAAAGTACCAGGACACCCGACTATTGATGTGTAGTGTTTCCCCGAACTGTTGGAGGCACACAATTTTATGGGATTTCTTCAGATGCAGTAGCATGAAATATTCCCTTTAATTGGATAGGAGACTGAAAACGGTTCCTGTGCACAAAGCGAGCTCTATGAAGATCTGCTTTCTATTGGTTGGAGTTGAGGATCTCCTGCTATAGAGCTCCAACCCTACTGAACACCTTTGGGATGAATGTACCCCAGACCTCCTCACCTCTCCTCACCTACATCAGTACCTGACTTTAACACCCTTGTAGCTGAGTGAATCTCCACAAACACAATCCAACATCTAGTGGATCATCTTCCGAAAAGTGGAGATTATTATAACAGCAAATGGAGACTAAATGTGGACGTGCAAAAAAGCAAAAGTTTTTGTTCAGGTGTCCTTTAACTTTTGGCCAATTAGTATAGGTGGGTGGGAATTAAACTCTGGACTGGAGTAAATTTCTCTGCATAGTGTCCAGAAGAAAAGCTGTGCCTATGATGTGGTTTCAGAGTAAAGGAACTGAAGTATTTCAGCAAAGAAATGTTTGTGTTTTACTGCAATACATGTGTACAGGTACAAGTTCTCAGGCCAAAGAGGGCCACTCACTGCAGTCTAGTCAGGTACATGGAGGAGACAGAAGGGAACCAGACTGTTATGGGGGTGGGGGTAGGGCTAAAGTGAGCACATTGTGGCTGAATAGAATCTTAACGGCTTAGATGGGTCCCAGGTGGTTGCTAGATGGCCATTATGGGGTTTTAGATGGTTCCAGGGTTGTTTCTAAGGAAACTCATATGGTTGGTAGGGTACTAGAGGGTGAAACAGTGGCATTTCCATTATCTCCAGGATATCTGAATAAAAAAAAGAGAGTGAAATATTGGAAAAACAGATTTTAAAGCACTTATAATTCAATATAATAATAATTAGACGAAAATGAACACTATGCTTCATAATTTTCTCCTGCACATTGATAGTGAAATATAAAGAAGAGCAACGAATTATACATTTTTTTTCTTTCTATTATTATCGTGATCAAAACTACATTTTCTCATGAGCTCAACATAGCAAACATTGTTCTGCATAAAAGCATGTTCCAGAAGCAGCATCATGGATCATCACATTCGCTTTTACTTTGATCAGAGACTCGAACTGAAATCGCTCTGTATTGTCATCGACCATAAAGTTACAGACCTGACAGCCTCCTTCTCAAGTGTGGAACACTTATGTGTGAGTCTGTCACTGGCAGGAACAGAGGGGATTTTAGTCCTTCATCAAACTAAAAGCGAATGAGATCATCAGTGATGCTGCCTCCAGAACATGCTCTTATGCAGAATACGCAGAAGATCTCAAGAAAATTAAGTCGAGATCAAGAGAAAAGAACTCATTAAGTCGTGATATCGAGAAAACACGGAAGAAACAAGCCTTAGAACTTCCGTGTAAACATAAAGGAACTACACGTGACTGCCCGCCAGGTGGCAGTGTGGCCCCGCGGATGGAGCTGCGCGTGCGCAGGAAGCAGGAGGAGGAAGCAGGAGGAACCGAGCCGACCGTACCGGACCGGACCGGACCGGAGCTGAAGCTAAAATGATGCGTCTGCTCTTCCGCTCGGCTCGTTTCCTCCGCCCTCAGCCTCCACACCCCCGGGAGAGTTTCTCCAGAACCATGTTGCATTACCTGAGAGAGGAACGCGGCCGCGCGAACTCACCCGAATACCGCATTTATTTGAGTAAGTTACCTCAGATTAGCCATTAGCCGCGTCCATTGACACAAAGCTAAGCGTGTTAACGCATTTATTCCGGGGGGGTTTACACTCGGGCTGTGTGTTTGGAGCTACACACACTCCAGATAAACGCATTTTCACGTGTTTCTTCACATTTCTCAAGAATTATTCTCTTATTTTAAAAACTATAGACGAGTTTCCGACGCCTTCTTCAGGGTCCACTCGCGCATGCGCAGTAGTGTAGTTTGCGTTACGGCATGGAGCACGCGCACGGCTGTGAATGTAAAAGTGTTTATTTACAAATAAACAAAGATTTGATATAGTAACGATATTACTGCTAAATAATCAATAATTAATCAATATAAGCATATCTACAGTCTAAATCAAGTGCTGCTGCTCTTTAATGTCGTTTAGAGGTGTTTAGGATTTAATATTTATTATAATAAAGAGTTCACTTTAATGATAAATTAGTTGTTTAAAGGAAACCTGAGAGTCACTGATTTTTATTCGTGTTCTTTTCAGAAACCTCACATGGCAAATACATTTCTCCGTTCCATGACATCCCCCTCTATGCCCCTGATCCACAGGTGGGTTCTGTGATCGACAGTGATGCAGTAAAAACAGTGGTGGGTCGTGTATTTGGTACCTGGACCTTCAGTGAGGACGTACCAAACTTAATCCACCTCTTAATACCACCACAATCACATCACCATTATAAAAACCATCAATACAATACAAACATACAATATAACAACACGTGCATTACAGAGAGACGTTTCACATCTGGAAGTGAAAACCATTTTACTACACCAACAAACCCAGTTACACTCCAAACCTCCACACTACAACCACAACTGTGCACCTACAACATCTGGAGCAGTTCACAATCATTATTTATCTAATAACATGACAAAAACCTTAAAATGTAAATAAAATACAACCCACTCAGATGCAGACTCATAATGTGCAGCGCCCCCCAGAGGCTGTAATCCAGTGGTACCGCTCGTATTCACTGGTCTGGTAGTGGAGATCAAACCCTTTCCCGGGCTGAGACACGCTAGCTAGCTTCAGGATTGGTGACCTCCTCACCATGTCTCACTTTGGATGGATTTTTAAGTATGTATGAGACCAAATTAATTTCTCTTCCTCCGTAAGTGTAAAAATTTTTAACTCAGATGTATGAACGTGTGCAGAGCTACACACGTGTTTTACCAGTCGAACTCGGCTGTAACAGTTTCCCTCTGAACAACCAATCAGAGGACAGAACAGTGCTGATGCTATTCTGGGCCGGTGAGCTGCTCTGTGAGGAGAATCTGAAATCTGATTGGTTAAAGAATCAGAGCTGTTGGTAATATTCTCAATGGTAAAAGTCCAGCAGTACTGATTCTGAAGGCTCTGAGCAGATTAGATTCACATGGCAGCACATAGAGGCTGAAATCTGATTGGACAAAAAATCTACCATCCACATACACATATAGAATGTGTTGATTTCTTTTCTATAATAGCGCCCGTGGCTCGAACACATTCAGTATTTACAGGAGGAGTCTCCAGTGTCAGTACTTTAACAGCTGTAACTTTTAGTTTTCAACATTTCTGGAACAGAGATTTACAACTTCAGATTTGTCATTAACAGTCTGGTGTTATTAAGGAAGAGAGGGGCTGGTGGAAGACTCAGCAGGATGCACATTGCCCTCCAAAAGTATTGGAACAGCAAAGCCAATTGTATTGTTTCTTTTATACACTGAAAATACGAGTCACTCACTGACCACAAAACTCTCCGCTTGCACTGTTCTGTCTTTTCATATCCGTTTTAATCTCAATCTTAAATATCTTCAGTTTACAGCAACAGAAAGAAAACTGGCCTTGCTGTTCTAATACTTTTCGAGAAAACGAAAGTGATAGCAGGAACTACATGGTTAAAGTTTGTGAACACTCAACCATAAGATTGATGTGTGCTTTCTGAACATTCCATTTCACATCTAGTTCCCATTTGTTGTTATAATGAGCTCCAGCTTTTTGGGAATATGTTCCACTGTACTTGTATATATATTTTGTGGAGATTAATTCAGCTACATGTGTGTTAGTAAAGTCAGGTAGTGATGTAGGTGAGAAGGTCTGGGTCAGTGTCTGTGTTCACATTCATCCCAAAGTGTTCAATAGGGTTGGAGCTCTATAGCAGGAGATCTTCCACATCTTCCAACCCATGTAAAGCAGATCATCATGTAGCTGCTTTGTGCACAGGAGCATTGTCATGCTGGAATATGTTCTGGTCTCCTAGTTCAAATAAAGGGAACATTTCTTGTTAGTGTTTTTTAAAGATGTCCAACACAATTTGTGCATCTCCAACTTTATTATTTATAGGAAATGAATCCAGTTTGGCATGTTTGCAGTAATCGGTGTTTCCTGATGTGATGGAACACGTGGTGATGTGGTTTTTGCCTGTACATCTTGAAATCTAATGGATTTTTTTGTTTATATTCCAGAAGGACAATGTGCCAACAAAGAAACAGAAATGTTCTGACAGTGAGGTGATTATTTACTTTATCGCTCCTGAAACTGTGTTTATGATGATAAACTGGTGGCTTTACGCTTCAATCATTAATGTAAAACTATTCGATTCTAATTACAGAAATACCTCTGATTCTTAAAACGTTTAATCATTTTGTTAACCGTACTTCAGATCATCTTCAACATGGTCGTAGAGGTTCCTCGCTGGTCCAATGCCAAGATGGAGGTGTGTTTCCACATTCCCGTCAAATCCATAACCGTGCTGAATGTTGGCTGTGTAAATGAAATTCCTGTAACGTAAAGCTCATCCTGCTCTGAAATCACATGACACTGATGCACTGCAATAATGATTCTGTAGTGTAGATATTTCATGAGGTTGCGGTTTAAACTCTCGGTGGTTGCAGATCGCCACGAAGGAAGCGCTGAACCCCATAAAACAGGACGTGAAGAAAGGCAAACTGCGATATGTGGCTAACATTTTCCCACATAAAGGCTACATCTGGAACTACGGAGCTCTGCCACAGGTGTGTTTCTGTTTACCATCACCGCAGAACAGCAGCACAGTTTATTCCTTTAAAGCCCATAATGATGTGATGTTATTTTATTTTTGGTTTGGAGCAGACTTGGGAGGATCCCAATCACACAGATAAAGACACCAACTGCTGTGGAGACAATGACCCATTAGACGTGTGTGACATCGGGACCAAGGTGAGCGTTGCTCTGACAGACAGCTAGCATTGCTTTAGGATGTATATTCTAGCATTGACATGTTAGCATTGGATGCTTTTTCACAGGAAACGTCTCAGATTTCAGTTGGTTGAGGGTGTAGCCTGTGTCTAAACAAACCCAGGCTTTTTACACATATCAAAAATCTCAAAAATAGCAATTGATATAACAGATTTATCTAAGTTTTTTTGTGAAATGTTGTTAAACAAAAGTGGAAACCTCCATCAAACGTGCAGTTTAGTGATTGAATGATCGGATCATTTTAGTCACTCAGTTCTTTGAATCGTGAATCATTTAGTTCATTCCATAAAACTTTGATCATAAATAAAATCAAAAGTTATATTTTTAATAAGCAGATCCCCAACATGTCTACATACACCAACTTTAACTATAGTTCCAATAACTAATATATGTATATACACCTGCATAGCTTCTATGGGAGTCACGTGATAAAAGAACAAAGGACTCGGACTAGAAGAGTCCAGAGATGAACTACCTAATTGTGTTTCCTCTACGGAGATCTTGTGATGCTTTGCTTAAGCGCGTCCAGCAGAAAATGAAGGAATTGATCATGAACGACTCATCACTAGTGCACCTCAGGATGAATGAAAGGGTGTGTATTGTGTGTGTTGCAGGTGTGCTCCTCTGGTCAGGTGATCCAGGTAAAGGTGCTGGGGATTCTGGCTCTGATTGACGAAGGAGAAACCGATTGGAAAGTCATCGCCATCAACACTGACGATCCTGATGCTAATAAACTCCACAGTCGGTCACCCTTCAGTGCAGTAATAATGACTCTGAGGGCAGGTGTGAGGATCTAATCCACTGCTTTATTCACAGGTATAGAGGACGTACACGTGAACAGACCCGGGCATCTGGAGGCAACGGTGGAATGGTTTCGAAAATACAAAATACCTGACGGGAAACCAGAGAACCGGTTTGCCTTTAACGCACAGTTTAAGGATAAGGTACGCTGATGGTATATTCCACCTGCCGACCAGGTATTCATTTATTTATCGTCTTAGTGTGGACATGGCCTCTGTTTTTATTTGTTCCCTCAACAGCTCTCTCTCGCTTTCTCTCTCTCTCTCTCTCTCTCTCTCTCTCTCTCTCTCTCTCTCTCTCTCGTCTGTGTGTGTGTGTGTGTGTGTGTGTGTGTGTGTTATAGGACTTTTCTGTAGAGGTGATTAAGTCCATGCACAGCAGTTGGAAAGCTCTGGTGCAGAAGCAGACGAGGTGTGGAGAGATCGTGTGGTACGTCTCAACGCTACACTGCGGTGATTCAGTAGGAGCTGAAGCGATCGTATGTTGTTGTGTAATTGTTGGTTGTGTGTTGATTCAGTCAGAACTCGTCGGTGTGCGAGAGCCCGTTTCAGTGCAGTGACACCGACGCTGCTGCTGTTGTGAGAGCTGTGAGTATTCATCACATTCATAAAGAGGAGTTTCCTACTTTAATCTGTTTCAAGTGTGTGAAGATTATACAAGTATATTTATTTACTTTTGTAAGAGCGATGGAAGCTCAGTGGTTAAGGCATTAGACTCTGAATCAGAGCATCGTGAGTTTAAATCCCAGCCCCACCAAGCTGCTTCTGCTGGGCCCTTGAGCAAGGCCCTTCAGCCGCAGCTGCTCAGTTGTAAAGTCGCCATGGATAAGGACGTCTGCCAAATGGCATAAATGTAATTGAGTGGGTGGGAATGGTGCTGAATAAGAGGTTAGATGTTATAATAATGTGTACACACTGCTTTCTGGGTTGTAGTTAGTTAGTTATTGTGAAAGACATGTTCAGAAACCAGGGCTGATATCTAAGGCTTCATAAGTTTCGTATTAAGAGAGTGCACATACTTTGTGAGCATTTTGTAAATGTGAATGATTTTAAGTGTGTGTTTGTGTGTGAGAGACTGAGCACAGGCGATAGACAGTAGCTCGTGGTTGTAAGGGTATGAGTGTGTAACATGTGCATGTCAGAACATGACACCTTTTTGAATCCACCCATTTATTAAGTAATAAACAATTAAGAAATATTGGAATATGTACGTGAGTATTGTGAGTATGAATCCTGAAATCTCAGTAGGAAGTAAGTAGAGATCATGTTCCTCTGAGTGTTTTATGTTGCATGAGCAGCAGGTTGAAACTTTTACACATAAATATCCCAATTTTCTATAAGTTATAATATAAAAACCTCCAATTTAAAATGTTTCATCTGGAGTGATATCTGTCATGGAACAACCTGCCCAGTCATCGCACCTCAATCCTACTGAACTGCTCTGGGATGAACAAGAACATCTCCAACTAGTGAGGAACATCTTTGGCTAATTTTACAAGAGACACAGCAAAAAGTATTTCAGCTGAAGGTTTGGAGAAACAAAGTGAAAGCTGTTCTTCATGCTAAGGGAGGATTTTTCACTAAAAATAAAGTTCTGAATAGATTTGTTTGGTCAGAAATCTCCATACTGTAACATTACTGAGTGTTTCATAGAAACTAAAGGAACATGCTCATGTCTCTCACACACCATCAAACACTGTGCTTTATTGATATATAATGTGATGTATATTTGATATTTGAATAGCAGTGTGAGAGATTATATTGTGATTGCAGGCTCCAGAGTACGGAGAGGCTTTACCACTTCCTGCAGAAGGTATTTATTTATATGTTTGTTGGTTTACACACACACACACACACACACACACAGACACACACACACACACATACACTTGAATATAATCGTAACTCTTAACTGTAATTCCTCACACAGTGGATAAATGGCACTTCCTCTCCCAGTGATCCAGAGGGCTGTGGGCTCCATCCCAAATCTCACTCCTGACACTGACACTCACACCAGGGAGGTTTTTACTCAGTGAAAATGTCATTTCACGAGTGATTTAGTGTGATTTCATCACCTAAATTTATAAAGCACATTGAAAAAATTGGTAAATAATTATAATAAAAAAATGTTTAAAGACACCAGCAAATGGAATCTTACACACACACACACACACACACACACACACATGTACAGTAACAGTGATGTACAGACGGAACAGTGGGGGTTTTAAAGACACATGATGTAAAAAGAATATTTATTTTTCAAAAGTGAAATAAAGCAACTGTAATTTTTGGGCAAATTTTGTACTTTTTCTTCATAAAAAGATAATAAATGTGCTTGTATTTAGTTTCTTATATGCAGTAATCCTCCGTTTATCACAGTGTTACATTCCAAAACGGCACGCATTAAACCGTGACGAACGGCTATTTGATTTTTACGGTACTGTATCAACATTATACCTCATTTTATAATTAATAATTATATTTTTATTAATAAATGTAATTATTTTAACATAAAACTCCAAATAAACACTGTGTTTTGGTCTCTGGTGCTCTCCGCGAGACCCCGGGGAAATCAGCCAAACTTATCTGTTATGTGGCAAATGCAATTCTGCGAGAAACCTGGAGATTACTGTGTGTGTGTGTGTGTGTGTGTGTGTGTGTGTGTGTGTGTGTGTGTGTGTGTGTGTGTGTGTGTATAATATATAAATATATTTTAGCATATATAGTGGATTACGGGAGGAAAGTGAAACAGCAGTTGATTACAATAGGAAAAAAAATGTAAAAAAGGACAGTACAATGTTTGAAATGCATGAAATAAATATAAATTTTATTAAAAACACCCACATCTCTGTAATATCAGGAATGATATCATAAACAGCTTTCAAATAAACTGCATTCAGTACTTCAGTACATTACAATACTTACAATTTCATATCCATCCGTAATTTTTTGAAGCATACCAAACTTGGAGGAAACAAAGAAAGAGGACAGAGACAGAAACGACCCCATTTAGTGTCTACATGAAAGAAAGAAAAAAAACCAGACCGACACATGCTAGCGTAGCAGTCACGCTGCAAACCAGAACGTCTAAAAGTCCTTCAAGTAAAGTTGACTCCACGCAAAACAAGTATGACTTCAAGTATGGCTGTGCTTTCACCCGCTAATTAATCACTTATTGAGCATTGTTTTTTCTTTTTTATCATTCCATTCTTCTCTCCTATTAGCCCGCTAATCAGGCACGATTCTGTACAAAAAAACTCTAATATTTATTTACAAAACTATTTAACTGTCTACAGAGGGATCAGGTGCTGCAGGTTTCTGAAAGGGTTCTTCTGTTTTCTCACACAAAACAATGGTTTGATGGTTCTGTGCAGTGAATAGTGTGTTCAATGTTCTGCAAAGTTACCATGGATACCACCTCTACACCTGATCTGTCCCTCTACACCCGATGACGTCTAACCCTTTCAGCTGTCATTTCATTCCTTATACCATGAGATATATATGATGAAATGAAGGTCTGGGTTTTACTACTTTCTCATCAGTATCTCAGATAAAAAAGAGAATAAAAATATCAATAAAAACACACCGTATGGCCAAAATATTCTTTATTATACTGAGAATTAAGTGAGTGAAAGGTTGAATATTTCGAATATAGATATTAGTTTCAGAATGTATTAGTATTGGGTGTATCCTCTATCTGAGCTGAATGGATGCCTTGTGTTCATCTAAAACCTGATCATCTATGTTACATGAGTGTGTTCTGATCAGATGAACATGTTGGGGAAGAAGATCCTGATTGCAGGATCAGTGCTGTATCAGTGATGTGCACAGTGAGACAGGAATGATTTATAAAGGCATTAAGGATGAAGATGGGTTCCCTTTTTGAGTCTGGTTCCTCTCAAGGTTCTCAGGAGTTGTTTTTCTCACCACTCTCACCTCAGTCATTGGGATAAATGTATAAATTGAAATGATATATTCTCAGTCTTGTAAAAATGCTTTATCACAGACAGACCTAGAAACACTGCAGAATCTTCATTATTAAGTATTAATTAACTTTTTAGGAAATTCCTCTTTATAATAATTCCCAGTGGACTTCTGGAGCTCACTGTACACTGAGCATCATTGAGCATTTCAGTGGATTAAACCAAGTGCTACAAAGTAAATAAAATCCCCGTATTTTAGAGATGCTAGTTGAGAAACAGGAGCTAGTACAGTAATCATGCAGCTCATCAAACCCTGACCATTACCAAATTTAACATTATCATTCAATTCAACTGTTTTATTTGTAAATGGTGGACGTTTCCCAAAGCAGCTTTACAGAGATAAACACGGAATATAAATTCTAGCATCATAAATTAATTCCGATAATTTTATCCCAAATGAGACAGAGGTGACGGTGGTGTTGGAAAAAAACAACAATTGAAGTGCTTTCAGAAAAAAATTCTTGCCACGGTCACTTTTAACCTTTTTTTTTTTTTTTAGATTGGGGGGTTAAGTTTTTTACTGTCACGTGTTCACCAAGCATGTGCGTCTGAATTTTTTTTTTCTTATGTCAGGAAAAAACAAAAAAGAAACAAAAGCCATAACTTCCCTTTAGTCAACTCAGTGCATAATATTGTACTTCTAAAAATCCACTAAGATATAAAATATGCAAATCTTTTTTTGTGTGTGTTTGAATTATATACACAGGATTCAGGATGCAAATATTAATCCCTGAACAGGCAGAGACGACACAGGTGAGGTGTGAAATGAGCTGAAATATCCCTGATTTTCTTCTGGTTTTTTTTTTTTATAGAAATTTGAAGCTTGAAGTTCAAGTAACACTTTCTAGTAGATCAAGTGTGATGAAAGTAACTGAGACAAGTGTTGCGCTGACCTAAACATTCGTGAAATTCGTAGTTTTGAATACAGAAATATGAAAAAAGTTGGAGAAAAAGAAAATGAAGACATCCTGGTATAGCAATCCTATTGCCAAAATGTTTTGAGGTATATGACAAATAGGTTCTGTACATCATTCAAAAACCTTCTCACCACCCATAGAGATTCTCACATTAAATGTTCATAGCAGGTCTATAAGTAGCACCATTTTATGAATAACCCACAAGAAATTCTACTCTCTTTTACAGTACTAAAATCTAAAATCATTTTAGAAAAAACGAGAGGATTTAAATTACTGTACAAATCTCACCTTTTTTATGATACATCTACATTACAGTTATTAAAGGATCCCCTTTACAGCAAACCAGCTGCCTTAGAAACTGGAAAATGACCAGAAGGTGGCGCTAACCCTGTTCTATAAGGACATCGTGAAATTGTAAAAAAAAAAAAAAAACCCCAGATGCATATGTTTCTGAAACTCGTAGCAAACTTTTGAATAGCAGGATTTTTTGCCTGTGCTAAGTCGTTAAAAAAATTCATGTTGACAATGGCTCAATATATAGTAAATATAAAACACACGTGAAACTGTAAAAGCACCAAATGACTATGCTCTTTTCTAAAATGTAAAAAATAAAATAATATTCAATCATCTTGCATGATTTTTTAAAATTTGAATTAAATCCTGAAAACTAACCCTTGAGGGAGAACCGATCAAACCCTCATGAAAAAAGTGCTTTAGAAACACCAAAAAAAGTTCCTGTAATTGCTACCAAATCATGAAAGTAATTGCTTAGTACATCAGAGGTAACAGGCTAATCATTATTTTTAAACCAAGTGTAAATTCGTAATTCTCTTCACTTAGCACCGTGAACATTATTAGTCACTAAATCAGTGTTTTACACCAGGGTTTTACCTTTAGGCTCCAACAACTGTCAAATTAAAGATATTTCCAGTAATGGACATCCATGATTTAAAGCACCAAAGAAGAAGAACAGTGCGAGTAACAATAAATGCACCAAATAAATACTTTTTTGAGGGTCATCCAGTAAAGCTGAACCTATTTCCCCTCTTGTTGATCTGTTGTACATTTAGCATTTTTTCCATAGTGTGGATTTGTCTTCAGCTTGCCTCACAGAAGCTTCTACAGGTCTCTGGGTTAATACAGCCAGTGGCACTGAGGTCTGAAAAGCAATATTGTAGCACCATTGCAAAATTCCGACACATTTCTGTTCCCCTGTCTGATAGTGATGTAAACTTAAGCAGATCCTTAGAGGAAGTGGCTGTAAGGCCCAGTGACCTTAGTGAAGGCATAGGGAGCTGAGCTGACATAAGTGTTGGTGGTGCAGGACTGTGACTTTTCAGCGAGCATCTGGATAAAACGTTTACATGATCGCTCTGAAAACTCAGACGGTTCTGGATGTTCTTTCTTGACCCTCTTGCCACCACTCTTGCTGGGTGTCCCATCTGTGCCATGCTTCTCGGCGTCCTCCTCCTTTTCACGTGCTTTTTCTGCCATCTTGGCCTCCCATAACGCTAGCCCATGCTTCGCCTCATTTAGGTTCTTGTGCTGATAGAAAACCAGTGAGATTCGAGTAGGGTGGGTGCGATCAGGCTTCTTAAGTGGAGTGGTTGCATGCAACTCGCGCTTTGCACACTCGATGAGAATCGAGCCATGGCTGGGTGCCACAGCTACACCACCAATCTCTGGATCCAGAAAGTTGTGCTCATTGTCTGACCACACGTCGTCCTCCTCTTGAGGTGCAGGCGTTGCAGTTCCTGGCTCTTGTTTCAACATAGAGGGTGGGATGTTTCCATTTGGCAGACTCATACCTGGAGGATGGCTGGGGTTCATGCCTTCCCTGCCTACAGAAGGAAGCACCTGAGGGAAAACATTTGCCCCATGGAGGCTCATATCTGGCTTTTGCATACTTAAGGGGTCCATATTTTGCGAGAAAAAATTATGATTCTGGCCCAGGTAGGAATTAGGATATCTGCCAAACTGATTGCATTTATTTGCAGCTGCATATTCCAAGCTTTGCTGAGACAAAGGTGATCTGGAGAGAGCATCCAGAAATTGGGAATTAGCTCCCTCATTTGGGCTGTACACTGGATAGTGCCCCATAGGGTGCATGTTTGGTCTTATGTTACAGTTGCCATATCCATTGACAGATAGGCCCGGCTCGCCATATCGGGGTGGATAATTTATGCCATAGTGCTGCTGAGGGTTGAATTGTTGGTCAGGGTACATAGATGGTCTTTGTTGCCTGTACATGTCCAGGTGCTTTGGATTGGAATAGTAAGGGTGGTAGTTGTCAATGGGAATACCCCCGTTACAATGGTAACCTGAATAGAGATTGTTGGCTGTTAGTGCCCCGGGGTAAGGGCTTGGTAGATTTGACCCATTCATGTAGGAACTGGGAACTGGTAAATTGGAATGATAAGGGCTGGCTGAGCTGGGAGACTGAGAAAACATGTTAGTGGGTTTAGAAGTGCAAGGGAAGGATCTTGGGTAGTTAGCACAGGATGTTGGAGTGGAGAATTGCAGAGGAGTATTGGGCTGTGACTGTTGTTGAGGCTGGTTTTGGGCAGCTAGAGGGTTTTGACCAGGCAGGAGGGCTGCAGTTATGTGACTCAGGTGTGCACCTGTAGTAAACACAAAGCATCTTATAAAACGTTATGCTCTGTTCTATTGTACAACCCTGATTAAAAAAAGTTTGGACACTGAATAAAATGCAAATGCAAACAGAATGCAAAGATTCATAAACCTCATATTTTATTCAGAATAGAACATAGGAAACCTATCAAATGTTTAAACTGAGAATATATACTTTTATTTAAAAAAAATAAAACATTTTGAGTTTAAGGAATGCAACACATCTCAAAAAGGTTGGGACAGGGCCATGTTTTCCACTGTGTAGCATCAAGGTTGAACTGAGGAGAACAGTTGCAGAAGTTTTGGGATAGGGAAGGGTCTGATATAGGATTCTGTTTTTGTTTCATGATGTGCCAAATGTTTTCAAATGGTGAAAGGTCTAGACTGCAAAGAGGCCAGTTCAGCACCCAGACTCTTCTAGTACGAAGTCATGCTGTTGTAATAGATGCAGGATGCAGTTGGCATTGTCTTGTTAAAATGTGCAAGGGCTTCCCTGAAAAACTAATTTTCTGGATGGAAGCATTTGTTGCTCTAAAACCTGTATACAGTGCCCTCCACAATTATTGGCACCCCTGTTTAAAATGTGGTCGTGGACTTCTAAAAATTCTCCTTTTTTTTAAAACAACATAGAACCCAAATGCAAAAAAAGAGAAAAATCCAACCTTTTATTTAAGTACATTACTTTGGTGGTAAAAAAATCACACATTTAGAAAAAAAAAAAAAAACTTGAAATCATGTGTGCCACAATTATTGGCACCCCTGATGTTAATACTTTGTACAACCTCCTTTTGCCAACAAGACAGCACTTAATCTCCTCCTATAACATTTCACAAGATTGGAGAACACAGAGAGAGGGATTTTTGACTATTCTTCTTTGCACAATCTTTCTAGATCATCCAGTGTCCTGGGTCCTCTCTTATGCACTCTTCTCTTTAGCTCGCCCCACAGGTTTTCGATTGGGTTGAGGTCTGGGGACTGAGATGGCCATGGGAGGACCTTGAGTTTGTGACTGCTGAACCACTTTTGTGTAGATTTTGCCACATGTTTTGGATCATTATCCTGCTGAAAGACCCAATGACGACCCATCTTCAGCTTTCTGGCAGAGGCCATCAGGTTTTTATTTAAAATATCCTGGTACTTCAAAGCGTTCATAATGCCATGCACCCTAACAAGGTTCCCAGGGCCTTTGGAAGAGAAACAGGCCCACAGCATCACAGATCCTCCACCATACTTCACGGTGGGCATGAGGTGCTTTTCGGCATACTCATCTTTTGTTTTACGCCAGACCCACTTAGAGTGTTTGTTGCCAAAAAGCTCAATCTTAGTCTCATCTGACCAAAGCACACGATCCCAGTTGAAGTCCCAGTACCGCTTAGCAAACTCCAGACGTTTACGTTTGTGAGTGTTAGTGAGAAAAGGCTTTTTCCTTGCATGCCTCCCAAACAGCTTGTTGGCATGTAGAGAGCGTCTGATGGTTGTTTTGGAGACTCTGTGACCCCAAGATGCCACTCTTTGATGCAATTCTGTGACGGTGAGCTTGGGAAATTTTTTTACTTCTCTTACCATCCTCCTCACTGTGCGTTGTGGCAAGATAAACTTGGGACCTCTTCCAGCCTTGTTTGTCACTGTTCCAGTTGTTTTAAACTTCTTAATGATTCCTCTGACTGTAGATACCGGCAAGTTAAGGCGAGTGGCTATTTTCTTGTAGCCATTGCCTGACTTATGAAGGTCGACACACATCTGCCTTACTTGAATGGTGTGTTCTCTTGTCTTTGCCATGTTGACAAATGGGTAAGAGAATTAGGCCTCTGTGTCACGTCATATTTATACCCCAGGGAAACAGGAAATCATGAATTACTAATTAAAAGTCCCTAGATACCCTGACCAACCTTAGCAACTACAGAAAAATATATTAAAAAAAAAAAAATTAAATTTTTCAGAGGAATTGTTAGGGGTGCCAATAATTGTGGGACACATGATTTCATGTTTTTTTTTTTTTCTAAATGTATGATTTTTTTTTACCACCAAAGTAATGTACTTAAATGAAAGGTTGGATTTTTCTCTTTTTTTGCATTTGGGTTCTATGTTGTTTAAAAAAAAGGAGAATTTTTAGAAGTCCACGACCACATCTTAAACAGGGGTGCCAATAATTGTGGAGGGCACTGTATAGTGTTCAGCATTGATGGATCCTTTCCAAATGCACAAGCTGCTCATTCCACAGGCACTAATGCACCACCATACCATCCGATATGTGGCTTTTTGAACTAAGCACTGATAACAAGCCAAATGGTCCCTCTCCTTTTTAGTCTGGAGGACGTGGTGTCCATGGGTTTCAAAAAAAAATTAAAAGATTTGATTTGTCTGAACACAGAACAGTTTTTCACTTTGTCTGAGTACATTTTAAATAATCTTTGGCCCAGAGAGGATGGCATCATTTCTGGATCATGTTCGCACATGCCTTTTTCTTTGCATGAGAGGACTATTATTCTGGACTTGTTCCACAGTTTGTAGACACATGGTTTTTTACCGATTGGTCAAGCTCTGCCCATCTTTATTTCTGAGAGAATTTGCCTCTTTAAGATACGCTATTCATACCCAATCATCACAACCCAATGTTTTATTTTATATTGTTAAATATTGGTTTATAAGATTTAAAAATCATTGCATTCTTTTTTGTTTACATTTTATAAAATCCCAACATTTTTGGACATGGGGTTGTACATACATTAATCTCCAATGTATAGACGTATTCAAATTGACTGTGTATGCTCTCAAACTATCAATACAAAGATGTACACAATAATACAAATAAATAGATAATTTATTTTACCTGTTGAAGGTGCTTTGAGACTCAGACTGTCACAAGAGCTTTGTTTCTGTTGCTTTGCTTGCTGGGTGCTATCTGCCTTGCTGTTGGGTGTGTTGAGGTGAGACGGTTTGTTAAGTCCACCTTTCTTGCCTTCTAGTTTTCTCTGCCGGCATGATTTGGCTGGTTCTGCTAGCATACGGACCTGCCGCCGGAACGTGCTAAGCACCTGGATGGCGCCAGTCCTTGTTTTTTCCAGCTGGGCCTCAACACTACCAAACTCATCAGTGGATGAAGCCTTGTACAATGGTAGCACATGCAGTTGTTCATCATCAGGGATCTTTCCAATTTCACGATTGTCCTCTCGTGTTAGTGTACAGACCTACCAAGGCAAGAAAGTGACATTCATGTACCAAAATGATGCCATGCTAAATTCTTTTATTGCAGATTAATGAACATTAGAAGACAGCAATATTATTCAATATTAACTCATGATCAATTATTAGTAGGGCAGGCCAATCTTGTATTTGTTGCATTGATTATTTAGACTGAAACTTAGAATTGAACATGATTAATGTAGAATGTATGTGTTCCAAAATCCTCTCAACTTACCACAGTACTACCTCCTGCCATGTTGTGGAGATCTCTGTGGGCATGGGCACAAAAGTCCAGACATGCCGTGACTCCAGAAAATGGACGACCTTCGTTTAGGCCCAAGCGGCAGTCTGGAGCTCTGTGTTCATGTTCCACCTGGGAAAAATTTAAATAAGTAAATAAACAAAGATGGTCACAGGACATGACCTTCTAATCATTACTATTAGGTTTTATTTAGCATTTTTGTCATCGTAGTACCATTCTATTATGTCCAATCCTATCACACTTCATCTCCAGATCAGCCATGTTATCAGTAGTTCATTACCCACATCTGACATATACTTGAGAGTGATTCTCAACTAGTATATTAAAGTCCCAACTTTAAATTATTTCTATCAGAAAATGAGGCTTGTGGCTAGTGTGTGTGTGTGTGTGTGTGTGTGTGTGTGTGTGTGTGTGTGTGTGTGTGGTTTTTTTTTAGCACCCTAAACATATTTGAACTTAAATTCAGTAGAATATTAGGAGTCCCTTCACTGCCCCTATTGTTTACACCACAACATTACTTTTGATGTTATCATGAATAGTTACTTGTGGAAAGTGGTTTTAGAGGTCTAAAAAAAGTAAATTTGGACCCTCAGCACTATTGAATCATCAACTGAGATCTGCACCTGGTTGCTATAAGCCTCAGGTGCCATTTTCTTATAGAATGGAGCAATCAAAGTAGAAAGGGCCTGGAGATTCCTCTCCAGCTTCTCTTCCTGTGAAAAAATCAAGTAACTTGTGTTATTTCCACAAACCTTTTGTACAAATATTAGCCTGTTACTATCTGGCTTTAACTGATAGAAAAAAAGCATACCTCTTTGGGATCATCAGCAAGCAATTTGAATTTCCTTGGGATTTTACTCCTAGCAAACTTGCAGCCATTGTAGTACATACTCCAGGAGCAACCGAAGGAGAAGGAAGCCCCACAGGCATCAGGGTCTCGACCCTGACATGCGCAAGTCCTCCTGATAGGGATGATGGAGAGTACAATAAGATGCTGCATGAAGTGATAATTGAACCACAGAAGCAATTTGAGCAAGTAAACAAAATTTTATATATATATATATATATATATATATATATATATATATATATATTTATATTTATATTTTATTAAATTATATATATTGTGACGGCGGGCCTCCACCTCAGGTGCCAAGAGCTAGGCCCGCGCAACGCAAAGTCAGTGAGGGATGACGCCTCGGTCACGCAGCAGAAAGACCCTGACCCCTATGAGCCAATGGTGATGGCGGCAGAGCCAGAGGCACCTGAGGCATCGGAGTGCGACGAGAACGCTCTGCTCCTTCTCCCACTCCAACCACTCCTCACTTCCTTTCCTGAGCACCAGAACACTATCCCCCTTTCCCTTTTACCCTCACCGCTGGTCCCAAATAAACACACTCTTAACCCCAATTTAAGCTTTACCATGTCTGTGTTCAGCCCGACACGGCGGCAAGTCGCCACAAAATATATATATGTATATATATATATATATATATATATATATATATATATATATATATATATATATATATATATATATAGAGAGAGAGAGAGAGAGAGAGAGAGAGAGAGAGAGAGAGAGAGAGAGAGAGAGAGAGAGAGAGAATAGATATTAATACTATAGTGTTTAATCATCTGATATGATTACAGAAAATATAGATGAGCTATGAGATCTACAAACTACTTGATCATGAGACACAAAATAGAAAAATTATCCTATAATGCAGTACATGTAGATTTAGCATGTTACATCATAAGTAAAGTAATGCTACTCATAGAGAGCTACCATACTGTACGACCTCCAGATTTACCTGATTATATTCTGCCTACAGAAGTCCTGAACTGAGAGAATGAAGTTCATTTAAAATAGATTTCTAGCAGAAGGATCACACTAACCGAGGTTTTAAGGGGGAAGAAAATGAAACTGTCCTTACTCTTCATTGAGCGAACATCTGCGATTAGTCAGGGCACCGTGCTTCGTCAGTGTATCACTTAGTTCTGTGTAGAGACGATCAGCCAGGCTCGCTTGTATTCCCTCCCATATCATGATGGCTACCACAAGGCATGATGTTTCACAAGTGTGATTGGCTCGCTCTCGTACAAGCACAAGGAGCTTCTCATCCACATTGGCTCGTCGTATTACCTACATGTCACATATATACTGTACATTAAACAGTTTAATGCCTTGTGCTAGTTCTACCAGGATGATGTACAGCTTATATAGCCTACACACACACACACAGAGAAACTTACCCATTTTGCAATGGGACATCCCTGTGTGCTTCTGCCCTCCTTGCCTGTAAACACCACTTTCTCAATTCTAATAGCACCACCAGTCAGGCCAGACCTTAAAAATATGATAAGTTCACAAGTTTATACATCTTCAAAAAGCAGCTAGATATTATGCGTATTGGTGAAGAATTTGAAGATGATGTCTCACCTCTTTTCCATGGTTTCCCGGATCCCCTTGATATTTGGTGCTGCTCCCAGATGAGTGTAATATGGGCCTTCATCCTTTTCACTAATTTGTTCTGTGGAGAACAGAATTACAAAGAAATGCAATACAAGGATTATTGATATTGAATGTAATATATACCATATGATGTATTTATTATTATATAATTTAATTAGGTAACATAAAAGGTTTATATCTTAATGTGTTTTTTTTTTTGCTGCTTTAAAGAAGGGAAAAAATACTAAGCCTTACCAACACAATGACATGGAGAAATCTCGTATTGAGTTTTAATGGGTGCATCCAGAAGGTTTTTGATGGGAGTATCCAGCAATTTCATAGGTGAATCCAGAAAACACTGTAACCCTGGCTCTTTCTTGGGAGTAGAAGCAGGGGGTTTATACTGTTCCTCAGTACTTCCTTCAATATTTGTTGAAATTACTGCCACACTCCCAGCCATCTCCACTTTTACCTTATTGGGGGACTTGATGGATAGAGACCTCCTCTCAAACACGGGACAAGGCTGGTACTGTTGTAATTGCTGTTCCATGGAGGCCAGGATGCTCTTAGGTTGGGTATTTGAGCAAGTTGAAGATGTTCTTTCCTGTTTTATTTTCGCTAGCACGCTTCCAGTCAGGTCTCTATCCTGATGCTGCATTTGAGGTGGTGGCATTTGGGCATCAAATCTTGGGTCATTCTCATGTTTAACAAGCTGTAGATTAGGTCTGATCATGTTGGGGCTCTGAGGGTGGTTTGGCCTTTCCTGCTTATGTAGGAGATGCATTTTAAGTTCTGTATGTGTCTGGAAATCCCCTTTTGACCCTGTGGTTGGTAGAGGTCCTCTCTGAAACTGGAAACAGGAGTCCTGTGATTCAGCTTTGGGGGACATCTGGACCGGCATCTGTCTACGGTGGGTGCTATCTTGTAGCTGATGATGTGCATTTTGTGAGTGCTGAAAGTCCAAATTTCTGACCAGCATATGTTTGACAAGCTGCTGGGAATGTTGGGCATTGGATGGGGTATCCTGTCTCTGGGGCTGTTTTTGCATCTCTGCTGCACCAACAAAGCCAAACATTGACGCCATTTCATTAGGTGTAGGCTGCGAGTTAGGATGTTTAGGAAAAGTGAGGATTGGTTGAGCAAACAGATTAGATCCATCCTGCACTTGACCTGGTGGTTTAGATTGCCTGTATGTATGAGACGATATTTCTGCTTGTGTGTATCCTACCATTGGGTGTCTGTTTGGGAGTTGACTATTTGTCTGAGTCTGAGAGGGGTTCTGGTACCGTGGTGCTTTTTTTGGGGGGTGCTGGGCATCATGATGCATGATGGTCCCAGCTTGCTGCTGGTGGTCATTATATTGCTGGTGGGGCTGTGAAGGGTGCCGAAGCACAAAGTCAGGAGGTAGTACCTGCCCTACGTTTTCATCGTTTTTGCATAATTTATTTTGTTGTACTGGAGGGAAAAACTGTTCATTCACATGCTGTTGGGGCTGGACATTGATGAGCTGCATGTTGGGCTGGGTGTGCATATCAGATGGAGTTGTAGGTGTTTGAGGCTGAAATTCTGTGGCACCATTAGGGGGAGGATGTGTAGGAAACTTGTAGCCATTTTGCATGTTACCCTCTTGTTGTTGGGAGAAGCTTGGCTGCATTTGAAAGCTATTTGAGTTGTCAGGATTCAGCAGATCACCAGGGCTTTGTCTGGCTTTGTTCTCATTTGAAGGGAAATCCTTCCACATGTGTGCCTGTTTGGCATGGTGCTGTGGATTTGGAGTTAGAGTAGAGTTTAAATTGATCCAACTAATCTGAGTGTCAGAAGCCACATTACTGTCCTGGTCTAGCTGTTTGTGTTCCAGCTCATTACGCTGAGTTTTTGAAGCTGCCTGAATTTCAACAGGAGAAGGAGCTGTGATTCCATTGCCCTGGGGGCTGCTATCAGCTGAGCAGGAAACATCTGACTGGTGCTGTTGTGTTGCATATTGCAAGTGCTGCTGGCCTGTAACAGTGCTGGTCTCCTGATTAGTGGCTGTGTTCTCAAATGACCCAAATGTACCAGCAGATTCAGCCTGTGCTGACATCGTGTAAGACTCCTGACTGAAATCTTGCTTCAACTTTGAGAACATGCTTAAACCCACTGGGCTGCTGGCAAAACACTCTCTGCCATTTTGAACCTGTGAACTGTCACTCATGCTCACGGAGGCAATTCCTGGCCCTTTTCCTAAATTGTTTTGTGGTTGATTTTCCAAAGCCGGGAGGTCAGCGGGAGGGTATGGCAGAGGCGGCTGCTGCTGCTCTGCTCCAAAGTTTCCAGAGTACCCATTCACCATAAACTCTCTGTCATATCCATTGTCACCATGCATTTCTGATGGTGTCTGGGCAGTTGGCTCAGAGGCAGGCGTCTGAGCTGAAACAGAAAAACCTGAGGTAAGTGACGGTGAAGAGATGGCCTGCTCATGTAGATTGTTGGTGTCTTTAGATGTGGACATGTTGTTTGAGTAATACTGAGACTGAGTTTTCTCTAAGAGATCACCAGAAGGACGTTCCATTGACGGTGGAGTTACTGTAGCACCATTGGTCATTGGCATCTGCTTGTTCCTTGGTAATGAGAAAATGTCTGCATTGGCATAATTGCAGTTTCCTGTGTCTTGTACAGACTTGCTCAGCTCAGAGATTGTGTCTAAACACCTTTCTATATCTGTCTCTTTCTTTTCTAATGGACTACTTGTCTCAGAATTAACACAGAGCTTTTTGGGCTGGTGAAGAGCCACTAATGACTGGTCATTCAGTGAACATTTCTCACCATTTCTTTGATACAGGCCCTGATCATACACGGTGACTGGGCTAGAACAGTCATCCCGGTGTCGTTTCATTGTCTTGAAATTGCTCCAACTGCTATCCCCATTAAGTTGTTGAGGGCTGGGGTCAGGTGACTGGTAACCATTCTGCAGCTTGACAGGTGCCTGGTGGGTAGCATTAAGCTGTGTGTGTATCAGATTTTCTTCCGTCTCATGCCTGGTTTGTTCTGTTTCCATCTGGACTGCTCTGAGTCCATTCACAAGGCTACCGTCTTTGCTTCCTGCAAAAAAAAAACACGTCAGGACCCATTCATATGTCATTCATCAATCCATGAACTTGTGTATTGCATGACGAAATATTTCATCTCTAGTATCATGGTGTAGCACAAAAAAACTATTTACAAACTTACAGTATCATCACACCCCTGATAGAGGGCTTGGATTACCTCATGCCCCTAGCGCTTGATGTACATGAACAAACTTCTACGCCTGCCAACATGTGGTTATTGTGCAACCTCCATGTTGTTTACCTATTTCTCTTTCCATGCGACAGGCCAAATTAAAGAACCTCATAAAAGCCTTTAAAGGGTCTCCAAAGGCCCAGACCACATTCTTGGCGTACTCAACATTTTCAGAAACGACCTGATCAGAAAGTCATGTTAGAACAGATGCCATTTTTTGAGAATATAAAAGGTCTTGTTGTACATATTTACAAGTCAGAGGTTACATGAGACTGGTCTCCTCTATATATCTGTCTGACGAGCTGTCTGTCTGGAGTATTTCTGTGCAAGTAGAATAAACATTATATACCAGTTATATATTTTGATTATTCTATATTGGGTAAATCTACATTAAGTGGTTCAATAATAGTAAGTTGTTAATTTTTTCTAGTAGTTCGGTGATTATCTCTATGTACCAGCGTTTCTGAAACTACCATATTATATAAATTCAGCTGGTTTAACTATATCAGCCATCTCTGTGTTATGGCACACAGTAACTTTTGATAACACAAAGGTTTACAGAGACTTCAAGATCTCATCTTCGCTTCTTGGACCGAGCCTGATCTCGAACACATTTGTTAGTTGTAATGTAATGCTCAGGGTTTCAATTTTAGTGTCATGCATTGGGAAGGGTTCGAGGCTCAGTCTTCATTTTGCTCTCATTTTAAGTTTGAGATTCAGGCTGCAGAGCCAGTGCTAGGGGAATTCTGTGAGAAATGAACATATATTAGGAGCATAACATAAAATGAACAGAATTCAGTAATGATGTGATTTTGGCAATAGTGGAGCACAATCTTTCACAGGGTTCTTCAAACCTGCAGAGTTTAACTTCAACCTCCATTCTCCAACCTGTCTGTATATTACCAGTAATCCTGAAGATGTTGGTTAGCTTGTACAAATGTGTTTGATCAGGATTGGAGTTGCTGACCTCAGAAGCCTGAACTGCAGGTGCATTTTATTTATTAATTCTTTCATTCAACTTGTTTTTATTGTTTCATTCATATTCAAATTAATGTCAGGGATTCAAACTACATGCTGAGTTTATTAACATTACATTTCATTCAGGAAATATTTTGATCCCCTTCAGTATTTTCAGTGTTGTTATGTTGCAGTCAGATACTACAATCTATTTTTTTCTCATGAATCTACACTTAGTACACCACAATGACAAAGTGAAAACAAAATTCTAGAAATGTTTCCAAATCAATGTGAACGTAGTATCAGAGTGTAACACAACATTTAAGACAGTGAAGGGTCTGAATACGTTCTGAATGCACTGTATATTCATAATATACCTTATATCTGGAACAAAGGGATGTGTGTGTATGCAAATGGCTGCCAGTTGTGTGTGTGTGTGTGTGTGTGTGTGTGTGTGTGTGTGTGTGTGTGTGTGTGTGTGTTCTCTTTCCCTTCCCCCTTTATATTTGTGTGCTTTGGAGAGCAGCTATAAATACATCATTCAGTAATGACATTGATTTCACTCTCTTTCTCTCTCACACACACACGGTTATTAATGTACGTCACATCCACAACATCTGCTAAATAATTTGAGCACTGCTAGGCTCGGTGCAGTGATCCATCATTACAGCATCTCTTCTCCATCCCTGTTCTACTCTATGTTCTCCATGTTCCTCTCCCTTACCTCTACACCTTATACACTATAACACACACAACTGTGTCCTCATGGCCATTAGCGCAAACTAGCGTTATTTATATCTTGCTAACAAAAGCTACAATAAAAGGGTTTAAACTGTATGATCGAGCGTGCTAGCTAGCACTTTCACAAAGCTAATAGAGCTAACATTAACAATAGCTAAGTTGAATAGGTACAGTGCCCTCCACAATTATTGGCACCCCTGTTTAAGATGTGGTCGTGGACTTCTAAAAATTCTCCTTTTTTTTAAAACAACATAGAACCCAAATGCAAAAAAAGAGAAAAATCCAACCTTTCATTTAAGTACATTACTTTGGTGGTAAAAAAATCACACATTTAGAAAAAAAAACAAACTTGAAATCATGTGTCCCACAATTATTGGCACCCCTAACAATTCCTCTGAAAAATTTAATTGGTTTTTTTTTTTTATATATTTTTCTGTAGTTGCTAAGGTTGGTCAGGGTATCTAGGGACTTTTAATTAGTAATTCATGATTTCCTGTTTCCCTGGGGTATAAATATGACGTGACACAGAGGCCTAATTCTCTTACCCATTTGTCAACATGGCAAAGACAAGAGAACACACCATTCAAGTAAGGCAGATGTGTGTCGACCTTCATAAGTCAGGCAATGGCTACAAGAAAATAGCCACTCGCCTTAACTTGCCGGTATCTACAGTCAGAGGAATCATTAAGAAGTTTAAAACAACTGGAACAGTGACAAACAAGGCTGGAAGAGGTCCCAAGTTTATCTTGCCACAACGCACAGTGAGGAGGATGGTAAGAGAAGTAAAAAAATTTCCCAAGCTCACCGTCACAGAATTGCATCAAAGAGTGGCATCTTGGGGTCACAGAGTCTCCAAAACAACCATCAGACGCTCTCTACATGCCAACAAGCTGTTTGGGAGGCATGCAAGGAAAAAGCCTTTTCTCACTAACACTCACAAACGTAAACGTCTGGAGTTTGCTAAGCGGTACTGGGACTTCAACTGGGATCGTGTGCTTTGGTCAGATGAGACTAAGATTGAGCTTTTTGGCAACAAACACTCTAAGTGGGTCTGGCGTAAAACAAAAGATGAGTATGCCGAAAAGCACCTCATGCCCACCGTGAAGTATGGTGGAGGATCTGTGATGCTGTGGGCCTGTTTCTCTTCCAAAGGCCCTGGGAACCTTGTTAGGGTGCATGGCATTATGAACGCTTTGAAGTACCAGGATATTTTAAATAAAAACCTGATGGCCTCTGCCAGAAAGCTGAAGATGGGTCGTCATTGGGTCTTTCAGCAGGATAATGATCCAAAACATGTGGCAAAATCTACACAAAAGTGGTTCAGCAGTCACAAACTCAAGGTCCTCCCATGGCCATCTCAGTCCCCAGACCTCAACCCAATCGAAAACCTGTGGGGCGAGCTAAAGAGAAGAGTGCATAAGAGAGGACCCAGGACACTGGATGATCTAGAAAGATTGTGCAAAGAAGAATAGTCAAAAATCCCTCTCTCTGTGTTCTCCAATCTTGTGAAATGTTATAGGAGGAGATTAAGTGCTGTCTTGTTGGCAAAAGGAGGTTGTACAAAGTATTAACATCAGGGGTGCCAATAATTGTGGCACACATGATTTCAAGTTTTTTTTTTTTTTCTAAATGTGTGATTTTTTTTACCACCAAAGTAATGTACTTAAATAAAAGGTTGGATTTTTCTCTTTTTTTGCATTTGGGTTCTATGTTGTTTAAAAAAAAAAGGAGAATTTTTTGAAGTCCACGACCACATTTTAAACAGGGGTGCCAATAATTGTGGAGGGCACTGTAGCTTGCTAGCATTAGTGTGGTGCTGTACCATGGTGCTGTGTATGTTGTACCACCGGGACGGTAATAACAGAACATTACACATAATGTGAGCTATTTCGTTATTTCGAGTGTGTGAGGGTAGGCTAGCTCAAACTAAACTTGCTGACTGTGTGGTTGTGTATAAGTTAGGAAACCCCTCCTGTGAATGCTAAATGTTTGCTTAGATGAATTATATAATATTTTGCTGCTAGTTTTTAACATTCTATGACTTCTACCCAGATGAGGATAGGTTTCCTTCTGAGTCTGCTTCCTCTTTAGGGTTTCTTCCTCATTCCATCTTGGGGCGTTTCACCAAAACCATCACTAGCTCACTCTTAGGGATAAACTTATAGGCAATAACATATGAATGTATACTGTCTAACCTCTTTATCTGTGTAAAGCTGCTTTGGAACCATGTCCACTGTTAAAAGTGATCTACAATAAAACTGCATTGAATTAAATTAAATTAAACTTCTCAACGCCAAAGTACAGAATCACTGTTTTTTTACTTTTCAGGTTTAATTGCGAATGAAACTGATGTTTATCACAAATATAAGAATGGAATGAACCATGCTAGTGACAGACTTTATAAAGCTTTCACCAATTAGTTTTCCCTTGTGACGATATTAAAACATAAACCTAAACATTACTGCAGATGGTAATAAATGTGAGCTGGAGCGATGTGTTTCTGTTGGCAGAGGAACACTCAAGCTGTGGATCACATTTGGAAGGCATTAGCACTGATTAGCATGAACACACACACACACACACACACACACATACAGACCTGACCGCTAACTTCACAGGTAGAAAATTACTTACAAGTTCTACATCTTTAACGAACATAAGTGCAGTGTTAAACCTCGCGGCATCGAACTGGTCAACATAGGCAGAGCTTAAATTAAATATCTGGTTGGCGTTTAAGCCTGTACAGCATAGGCAGCATTGTACAATAAAATCAATACTTTACTAACCAAAGCAATATTAATGAATATAATTTTACTGTATATGCTCTGTATATGCATATATTATTCTTTTAGCTAGATAATGTTTACAGGAGAAATTTTCTGTAGCTGCAGTATGGATGTAGTATTAATACTAATTCTGGAATATAACTGCAATAATCTATGTGTAATGTTCTTATTAATCAACATCCATAATGCTAAAAATTATGCATATTTTGGTGTATATCAACAGTACTCTCTATTAGCACTTGTGTACACAATAGGAGCGTAATAATAAATGTGCAGTAATAATACTCCGTTAGTTACACTATTAGTACAGTGTAAGTGGTGACATGGAACTACTAATGTAATGCTTTTTTGTCTTTGTGCCCCCGACCCCAGACTGGGACGTCCCAAGTGATATTTGTAGAATTAATACTTGATAGAGCATTTAAATTCAATCATACTATTTATGTGACATATGGACAGATTATGGACTCTATATATTTGTGTACGGATTTAGAATTAATATCGTACTGTAGAAACAGTGCAATATGCAATAAATGTAAACTGAAATGTGAATTAAACACACACTCACACACACGTCACTGATATAAACATGGCTCTATTGCTTATAGGTTAAATAGCAGTATTAGGCATTAAATTCTGTTATTATAAATAAGTTTGCTTATGTTTATATTGTTCTGTACGTTTGATTAGGCAGGAATACTTGAAAATGGCGCCATGGCAACTTTTAATATAAAATAGTATGATGACATATTTTGATCCTCAATCAATTTTTGCTCTGTAATAGGTTTGGACTCTATATCAGTATTACACTGTAGGTGCAGTATTAATGATCTGTAGTGTACAGTATTAGTACTCAGAGCCACACACTGTCACCATACAGTATTTATACAGGATATAGAAATGATTATATACTGCACTGTGTGATCGCACTCATGTAAAGTATAGTGTATAATTATACTATTAGAGTGTGTATAGTGAGTGTGTGTGTTGTATGTATTGTGTGTGTGTATAGTGTGTGTATAGTGAGTGTGTATAGT
>JBCEWE010000196.1:56969-64469 GCA_039877035.1 Silurus lanzhouensis | reverse complement strand
AAATTATACCGCGGAGTAAAACAGGTAGAGGGTGAGACAGAAATGGAGTGGGACATGTAAGGAGTGAGACAGGTAGAGGGTGAGATGGGTAAGGAGTGAGACATGTGTAGGGTGAGACATGTAAGGAATGAGAGGTAAGGAGTGAGACATGTAAGGAGTGAGACAGGTAGAGGGTGAGATGGCTAAGGAGTGAAACAGGTGTAGGGTTAGATATGTAGAGGGTGAGACAGGTAGAGAGTGAGACGTGTAAGGTAGTGATACAGGTAGAGGGTGAGACATGTAAGGAATGAGAGGTAAGGAGTGAGACAGGTAGAGGGTGAGACAGATAATTAGTGAGACAGGTAGAGGGTGAGAAAGGTCATCAGGGACACAGTTGCTCATCAGGGACAAACATACTTACAAAGAACATATTTACATTTAATCACCACATCATCTGTGTAAAGCTGCTTTGAGACAATGTTCATTGTTAAAAGCGCAATACAAATAAACATGAATTAAACTGAATTGAAAGGTAGAGAGTGAGACGTGTAAGGTAGTGATACAGGTAGAGGGTGAGACAGGTAAGGAATAAGACCGATAGAGGGTGAGACATGTAAGGAATGAGAGGTAAGGAGTGAGACATGTAAGGAGTGAGACAGGTAGAGTGTGAGACATGTGAGGAATGAGAGGTAAGGAGTGAGACAGGTAGAGGGTGAGACAGATAATTAGTGAGACAGGTAAGGAGTGAGACAGGTAAAGGGGGAAATCTCTCAGTATCTGGGTGTCAGTCACACTTCCAGATTCAGTATAATACATTCAGTATCACTCTGAATCACACTTTCTGAGAAGTGTGTGTGTGTGTGTGTTTTGTGTGAAAGTGCTGAATCATCGTTCTCAGCAAAAACATTAAACAGATATGATCATTAATAAACTGTGTATGGCAACCATGCTAACGGCAACGCTACACTAATTTACAGAGTGAAGCTGCTCTTCTTGGCACAAGTTAAACTACAACCAATGCAGCTCTGGGTTTGTGTTTGTAAACACAGAAACCACGTGCATAAATGTGTAAAACACACACATACACACACGCACACACACACACACACACACACACACACACACATCATCATCATCATCACTAAACCAACAAAACTGAGATTCTTTGAACTTACAATGTACCTGGATCTCTCCCTGTCCCTGATCTCTACTGCACCATTCAATACAACATTCTTACATATATATCTATATAACGTTTACTGTGTGTGGGTGTGTGGTTGTGTGGGTAAAGGGAGAGGCAGCACAACAATTGATCGCAACCTGTTTGACAGCATCCTTTACACACACACACACACACACACACACACACACACACACACCTATCTATCTATCTATTATGGTCACGATGTCCTCCTGCTGCTCTTGTTATTTGGTCAGTCGCTGGTTAGCATTAGCCCTAGCTCATTAAATGTGTTATCTTAGAATTAGCGTTAATAATAACGCCCCCTCATTAAGTTGTTTTTGTAAAGCAGGGTGGTGGAATACACAACGCTCAATCCTTACACAGGAAAAAGCTTTTGTATTGCAGCAGCTCATTAATATGCAAATGCCGATATGCAAATGATAACGGGTCAGTGTAACACACACACACATACACTACACAGTGCACTAATTCACCACACATACACTACACAGTGCACTAATACACCACACATACACTACACAGTGCACTAATTCACCACACATACACTACACAGTGCACTAATACACCACACATACACTACACAGTGCACTAATACAACACATACACTACAACAGTGCACTAATACACCACACATACACTACACAGTGCACTAATACACCACACATACACTACACAGTGCACTAATACACTACACAGTGCACTAATATACCACACATACACTACACAGTGCACTAATTCACCACACATACACTACACAGTGCACTAATTCACCACACATACACTACACAGTGCACTAATACACCACACATACACTACACAGTGCACTAATACACCACACATACACTACACAGTGCACTAATACACTAAACAGTGCACTAATATACCACACATACACTACACAGTGCACTAATACACTAAACAGTGCACTAATATACCACACATACACTACACAGTGCACTAATTCACCACACATACACTACACAGTGCACTAATACACCACACATACACTACACAGTGCACTAATACACTACACAGTGCACTAATACACCACACATACACTACACAGTGCACTAATACACTACACAGTGCACTAATATACCACACATACACTACACAGTGCACTAATTCACCACACATACACTACACAGTGCACTAATACACCACACATACACTACACAGTGCACTAATACACTAAACAGTGCACTAATATACCACACATACACTACACAGTGCACTAATTCACCACACCTACACTACACAGTGCACTAATACACTACACAGTGCACTAATTCACCACACATACATTACACAGTGCACTAATACACCACACATACACTACACAGTGCACTAATACACCACACATACACTACACAGTGCACTAATACACCACACATACACTACACAGTGCACTAATACACCACACATACACTACACAGTGCACTAATACACCACACATACACTACACAATGCACTAATACACCACACATACAGGGTTGGGTTATAAAAAAATATCCAAAACTTTGAACATCCCACAAAGCACTATTAAAGCCATTATTAAAAAATAGAAAGAATAAGGCACCACAACAAACCTGGCAAGAGAGGGCCGCCCACAAAAACTCACGGACCAGGCAAGTAGGGCATTAATCAGAGAGGCAACAAAGAGACAAAAGATAACCCTGAAGGAGCTGCAAAGCTCCACAGCGGAGATTGGAGTATCTGTCCATAGGACCACTTTAAGCCGTACACTCCACAGAGCTGGGCTTTACGGAAGAGTGGCCAGAAAAAAGCCACTGCTTAAAGAAAAAAATAAGCAAACACGTTTGGTGTTCGCCAAAAGGCATGTGGGAGACTCCCCAAACATATGGAAGAAGGTACTCTGGTCAGATGAGACTAAAATTGAGCTTTTTTGCCCATCAAGGAAAACACTATGTCTGGCGCAAACCCAACACCTCTCATCACCCCGAGAACACAATTCCCACAGTGAAGCATGGTGGTGGCAGCATCATGCTGTGGGGATGTTTTTTATCAGCAGGGAATGGGAAACTGGTCAGAATTGAAGGAATGATGGATGGCGCTAAATACAGGGAAATTCTTGAGGGAAACCTGTTTCAGTCTTCCAGAGATTTGAGACTGGGACGGAGGTTCACCTTCCTGCAGGACAGTGACCCTAAGCATACTGCTAAAGCAACACTCGAGTGGTTTAAGGGGAAACATTTAAATGTCTTGGAATGGCCTAGTCAAAGCCCAGACCTCAATCCAATTGAGAATCTGTGGTATGACTTAAAGATTGCTGTACACCAGCGGAACCCATCCAACTTGAAGGAGCTGGAGCAGTTTTGACTTGAAGAATGGGCAGAAATCCCAGTGGCTAGATGTGCCACGCTTATAGATACATACCCCAAGAGACTTGCAGCTGTAATTGCTGCAAAATGTGGCTCTACAAAGTATTGACTTTGGGGGGGTGAATAGTTATGCACGCTCAAGTTTTCTGTTTTTTTGTCTTATTTCTTGTTTGTTTCACAATAAAAAATGTTTTGCATCTTTAAAGTGGTAGGCATGTTGTGTAAATCGAATGATACAAACCCCCAAAAAATCCATTTTAATTCCAGATTGTAAGACAACAAAATAGGAAAAACGCCAAGGGGGGTCAATACTTTTCCAAGGCACTGTACACCACACATACACTACACAGTGCACTAATACACCACACACACTACACAGTGCACTAATACACTACACACACTACACAGTGCACTAATACACTACACACACTACAGTGCAATAATACACCACACATACACTACACAGTGCACTAATACACTACACACACTACAGTGCACTAATACACCACACATACACTACACAGTGCACTAATACACCACACATACACTACACAGTGCACTAATACACTACACACACTACAGTGCAATAATACACCACACACACTACACAGTGCACTAATACACTACACACACTACAGTGCAATAATACACCACACATACACTACACAGTGCACTAATACACTACACACACTACAGTGCACTAATACACCACACATACACTACACAGTGCACTAATACACCACACATACACTACACAGTGCACTAATACACCACACATACACTACACAGTGCAATAATACACCACACATACACTACACAGTGCACTAATACACTACACACACTACAGTGCAATAATACACCACACATACACTACACAGTGCACTAATACACTACACACACTACAGTGCAATAATACACCACACATACACTACACAGTGCACTAATACACCACACATACACTACACAGTGCACTAATACACTACACACACTACAGTGCAATAATACTTCACACATACACTACACAGTGCACTAATACACTACACACACTACACAGTGCAATAATACACCACACACACTACACAGTGCAATAATACACTACACACACTACACAGTGCAATAATACACTACACACACTACACAGTGCAATAATACACCACACATACACTACACAGTGCACTAATACACTACACACACTACACAGTGCACTAATACACTACACACACTACAGTGCAATAATACACCACACATACACTACACAGTGCACTAATACACCACACATACACTACACAGTGCACTAATACACCACACATACACTACACAGTGCACTAATACACTACACACACTACAGTGCAATAATACACCACACATACACTACACAGTGCACTAATACACTACACACACTACACAGTGCAATAATACACCACACATACACTACACAGTGCACTAATACACTACACACACTACACAGTGCACTAATACACTACACACACTACACAGTGCAATAATACACCACACATACACTACACAGTGCACTAATACACTACACACACTACACAGTGCACTAATACACTACACACACTACACAGTGCAATAATACACCACACATACACTACACAGTGCACTAATACACTACACACACTACACAGTGCAATAATACACCACACATACACTACACAGTGCACTAATACACTACACACACTACACAGTGCAATAATACACCACACATACACTACACAGTGCACTAATACACTACACACACACTACACAGTGCAATAATACACCACACATACACTACACAGTGCACTAATACACTACACACACTACACAGTGCAATAATACACCACACATACACTACACAGTGCACTAATACACCACACACACACTACACAATGCAATAATACACCACACATACACTACATAGTGCACTAATACACCACAGATACACTACACAGTGCACTAATACACTACACACACTACAGTGCAATAATACACCACACATACACTACACAGTGCAATAATACACCACACATACACTACACAGTGCACTAATACACTACACACACTACACAGTGCAATAATACACCACACATACACTACACAGTGCACTAATACACTACACACACTACAGTGCAATAATACACCACACATACACTACACAGTGCACTAATACACTACACACACTACACAGTGCAATAATACACCACACATACACTACATAGTGCACTAATACACCACAGATACACTACACAGTGCACTAATACACTACACACACTACAGTGCAATAATACACCACACATACACTACACAGTGCAATAATACACCACACATACACTACACAGTGCACTAATACACTACACACACTACACAGTGCAATAATACACCACACACACACTACACAGTGCACTAATACACTACACACACTACAGTGCAATAATACACCACACATACACTACACAGTGCACTAATACACTACACACACTACACAGTGCAATAATACACCACACATACACTACACAGTGCACTAATACACTACACACACTACACAGTGCAATAATACACCACACATACACTACACAGTGCAATAATACACTACACATACACTACACAGTGCAATAATACACTACACACACTACACAGTGCAATAATACACCACACATACACTACACAGTGCAATAATACACCACACATACACTACACAGTGCACTAATACACCACACATACACTACACAATGCAATAATACACCACACATACACTACAAAGTGCACTAATACACCACACATACACTACACAGTGCACTAATACACTACATATACACTACACAGTGCACTAATACACCACACATACACTACACAGTGCACTAATACACTACACACATTACACAGTGCAATAATACACCACACATACACTACACAGTGCACTAATACACTACACACACTACACAGTGCACTAATACACCACACACACTACACAGTGCACTAATACACTACACATACACTACACAGTGCAATACTACACCACACATAATCTACACAGTGCAATAATACACCACACATACACTACACAGTGCACTAATACACTACACACACTACACAGTGCACTAATACACCACACATACACTACACAGTGCAATAATACACCACACATACACTTCACAGTGCACTAAAACACCACACATACACTACACAGTGCACTAATACACCACACACACACACTACAAAGTGCATTAACACACTACACACAGTGCATTAATACACCACACACACACTACACAGTGCACTATTACACTACACATACACTACACAGTGCACTAATACACCACACATACACTACACAGTGCACTAATACACCACACATACACTACAAAGTGCATTAACACACTACACACAGTGCACTAATACACCACACACACACACTACACAGTGCACTATTACACTACACATACACTACACAGTGCACTAATACACCACACATACACTACACAGTGCACTAATACATCACACACACACTACACAGTGCACTAATACACCACACACACACTACACAGTGCACTAATACACTACACACACTACACAGTGCACTAATACACCACACATACACTACACAGTGCAATAATACACCACACATACACTACACAGTGCACTAATACACCACACATACACTACACAGTGCACTAATACACCACACATACACTACACAGTGCACTAATTCACCACACATACACTACACAGTGCACTAAAACACCACACATACACTACACAGTGCACCAATACACCACACATACACTACACAGTGCACTAATACACTACACATACACTACACAGTGCAATAATACACCACACATACACTACACAATGCACTAATACACCACACATACACTACACAATGCACTAATACACCACACATACACTACACAGTGCACTAATACACCACACATACAGTACACAATGCACTAATACACCACACATTCACTACAC
>JBCEWE010000196.1:19469-51969 GCA_039877035.1 Silurus lanzhouensis | reverse complement strand
GAGATGGCATCGTCCATGGAATTGTTTGGAAGATATGCAAACTGCATGGGGTCTAGTGAGGGTGAAAGCTGGTTCTTGATGTGCCTTATGTTGAGCCTCTCAAAAAATTTCATTATGATGGGTGTGAGTGTGATGGGATGATAGTCATTGAGGCAGAAGACTGTAGACTTCTTTGTCACAGGAATGATGGTTGTTGTCTTGAGGCACGTAGGACTAACAGTGCTGCTCAGGGAGATGTTGAAGATTTTAGTGAAGACATCCACTAGCTGTTCTGCACATTCCCTGAGCACTCTGCCAGGAATGTTGTCTGGTCCAGCAGACTTCCGTGGGATAACTCTGCCCTCACTTCAGCCGTGGATATACTGAGCACCTGGTCGTTGGGAGGAGGGGTGGTCTTCATTGCCTCCACGTTGTTCTGCACTTCAGACCGGGCTTAGAAGTTGTTCAGAGCATCTGGGAGGGAGGCGTCATGGTCACAAGCAGGTGATGTTGTTTTGTAGTTCGTGATCACCTGGATGCCCTACAACATCCGTGAGTAGCTCCGCTGTCCTGGAAGTGGTTGTGGATTCTCTTGGTGTGTGCGCTTTGCCTCTCTGATGGCAGGGGGCCTGTTTTGCCCTTGCTGTTCTTAAGGTCATCATGTTGTCTTGCTGCTCTGAAGGCAATGTCTCTAGCTTTTAACAGTGCACTCACCTTTGCGGTCATCCATGGCTTCTGGTTGTCTGTTCTCCAGGACAGTTTTGAATGCACTGACTGGGACATGTTCAGGGAAGCTGCAACCAAGGGCGATTTCATCAACTTGGAGGAGTACACGTCAACAGTGACCAGCTACATCGGCAAGTGCATTGATGCCATGACCATCTCCAAGACCATCACTGCACGCTCCAGCCTGAAGCGTGGATGACCGCCAAGGTGCGTGCGCAGCTAAAAAAAAAGAGACTCCGCCTTCAGAGCAGGGGACAAAATGCCTTAAAGACAGCGAGGGCCAAACAGAGAGGAGAAGCGCACACATGCCAAGAGAATCCACGCCCACTTCCAGGACAGCGGAGACACCCGGCGCATGTGGCAGGGCATCCAGGCGATCAAGAACTACAAGACAACTTCACCTGCTTGTGACCTTGACACCTCCCTCGCAGATGTGCTGAACGACTTCTATGCCCGGTTCGAGATGCAAAACAACATGGCGGTGAGGAAGACCATTCCTCCTCCCGGTGACCAGGTGCTCTGTCTAACCACAGCTGAAGTGAGGAAAACTCTATGGAGAGTTAACCCACTGAAGTCTGCTGGACCAGACAACATTCCTGGCAGAGTGCTCAGGAAATGTGCAGAACAGCTAAAGATGTCTTTACCGACATCTTCAACATCTCCCTGAGCAGCGCCATTGTTCCTACATGCCTCGAAACGACGACCATCGTTCTCGTGAAGAAAAGGTCTACTGTCTCCTGCCTCAATGACTATCGTCCCGTCGTGCTTACACCCATCGTAATCAGGTGCTTTAAGAGGCTCTTCATGAGGCACATCAAGATCCAGCTACCACCCTCACTGGACCCCATGGAGTTTGCGTATTATCCAAACCGCTCCACGGACGATGCCATCTCCACGACCCTTCATCTGGCCTTACCCAGCTGGACAACAAGGACTCATATGTACAAATGCTGGTCTGATTTGAGCTGTGTAGCAATGCACAGCTCAAATCATATCATCATGTTCGCAGATGACACGACCGTGGTGGGTCAGCAAGAACGATGAGTCAGCACACAGAGAGGAGGTGCAATGGTTACCAGCCTGGTGTGGAGCGAACAACCTGTCTCTGAACATTGATAAAATTGAAGAGATGGTTGTTGACTTCAGGAGAGCACAGAGCGACCATTCTCCACTAAACATCGATGGATCCTCCATGATGATCGTCAAAAGCACCAGATTCCTTGGTGTTCATCTGGCGGATAACCTCACCTGGTCACTCAACACCAGCTCCATCACCAAGAAAGCCCAGCAGCTTCTCTACTTCCTGAGAAGGCTGAGAAAAGCCCATCTCCTTCCCCCCATCCTGACCATGTTCTACAGAGGGACCATTGAGATCATCCTGAGCAGCTGCATCACTGCCTGGTTTGGGAATTGCACCGTCTCAGATCGTCTTATGACCAAATAACTCAATCCTTGTTTCGTCAGTCCACAGCACTTTATTCCAAAATGAAGCCGGCTTGTCCAAATGTGCATTTGCACATTTCAAGCGACTTTGTTTGTGGTGTGTGTGCAGAAAAGGCTACTTTCGCATCACTCTCCCATAGCGCTTCTCCTTGTGCAAAGTGCGCTGAATTGTTGAACGATGCACAGTGACACATCTGCAGCAAGTTGATGTTGTAGGTCTTTGGAGGTGATCTGTGGGCTGTTTTTGACCATTCTCACCATCCTTTGCCTTTGCCTCTGCAATATTTTATGTGGCCTGCCACTTCTGGCCTTAACAACAACTAGACGAACAAGACAATTGAAGTGTACAGATCACCTCAACTCATCCTGAACTCTGTAAATCTCTGAAATATTTCAGATGGTAGGGTAAGAGAGAATAGCAGCAGCTCTGACCCTCCCCCATTCCACCCCCCCGTGAGAACAGGTGGCTCTTGTCTGAAAAAAGTGCCTCTGGCTGCTCTGGAGGTTTAAATTCGACTCCACCCTGAACACTGACGTGTCTCTGTCACTGCTTTACTACACACGTGCTCACACACACACACACACACACACACACACACACACACACACACACACACACACACACACAGGGTGTATTAATATAATAAGAAATAACGAGTTAATTTATATTTAATTTTGAGGTAATCTCAATGCTCTAACAGCACACTGTAGAGAATCCACTTACAATCTAAACTCACAATTCTCTATGTTCTCCATGTTTGCTATGTTCTCCATTTTCTCAGTGTTCTCTGTTTCTCCATGTTCTTCATTTTCTCAGTGTTCTCAGAGTTTCACTTTGTATAAATCTCCAAACTTTTTAGACTGATATTGTGTTATTCCATCTCTTAACACCTCAGGGAGAGACGGGTTGCAATGAAATGGAGTATTGTAGTACAATGAAAGTAGCCAATTACATTTTTTCCTGATCTCAAGCCCTAGTTTGCAAGTGTGTCTTATGAAATGCTTATAGCTTCATAACATAACACAAGTCAGAGGGATAAATAAAACCTTAACTAAAGGTATTTCCCCTGCATGATATTTGTATTTATGCAGGTGAACATGTACTATTGATCTGCCAACACCATATTGCTCTCATCTGTACTGCCCAGAAATAAAACTAAAAATCTGGAAGCTGTTATCCACCTTCTTTAGATGCCATCTGTAATGTCTTAAGTTTAACCCTTTAAGTCAAGAATTCTTTTTAGGTACATTTTGAATGCTTAATACTTCTATTGTCTAATAAACATATTGTAGTTATAGATTTACTAATTTCTTCTTTTCATATTTGCCATGCTAACACTTTTTTAGGTAAATAGTCACATGATCCGATCAAGTAATCCTTCGCTTTAGGAACAAATAAACTTTTAATACTGTAGTAATTATTAAGCCTATCTGAGTAAAAAGAATATCATTTTTTTTGTTCTATTCTTAAATCTTAAAATGTCTTTTAAATAAAAACTTGTTCATATTTTAATGCTTTGGCAACTTGACTCAATAGTGACACTTTAGTGGATGAACTGTCAAATACTGGGTACAAGACTACAGTATATAAAATCAGCACCCTCCTTTACAGGACAGTATACATTTACTAAAGTTATTCTTTGTGTCACAATCGTTCCTCTTAAAATAATACATTAAATTCAATTCATGTTTATTTGTTTTGCGCTTTTAACAGTGAACATTGTCTCAGAGCAGCTTGTCCCTGATGAACAAGTCGGTGGAGACTGTGGTGAAGGAAAAACTCCCTGAGATGCAGAAGGAAGTATCCTGTTCTTTCTCCGTAATTTTATGGATCTCCAAGCTGTTGATGTGAAACATCTCCAGCTGCATAGAGTCACCTCCAAGCAAAGATCCGAGGAGAGGAGCAGGAACAGTGGTCACTGGAACCTCAGGAGCAACTTTAACTCGACAGAGAGAGAGAGAGAGAGAGAGAGAGAGAGAGAGAGAAGGATATGGATTATTAAGTGTAACTATTGGTGTATGAAAGTTAATGTCACTGTGCAGTTTGGACTCTGGTGAGATTCACTCTGGCAGCAGAACTAAAAGGGAGAAGCAGAAGGAAACACAGACATGAGGATCTCTGGGATAAGAGACGACCCACCACACCACCATCAACAAACCTGAGTGAACGTGTGAGAGTGAGGAGACGACAGCATCCAAATATCCCAGTTCACCAAACACTCCATATCCATGATCCCTCCAGATCTGCACCTTTACCTCACAAACACCTACTGACTAAAGACTCCACTAAATAAATATGTGTTCAGCCTCGACTTGAACACTGAGACTGTGTCTGAGTCCCGAACACTGATTGGAAGGTTGTTCCATAACTGTGGGGTTTATAAGAGAAACATCTGCCCCCTGCTGGAGTCTTCATTATTTGAGGTACCAACAAATAGCCTGCACCTTTTGATATAAGTAGGCGTGGAGGATCATCCTGGTACAGAAGTTCACTCAGATACTGCAGCGTGAGAGCGTTAAGTGCTTTATACGTCAGTAGTAGTATTTTATAATCAGTGTGAGATGGAATTGGGAGCAGTGTAGATGATTAAAACAGGGCTGATGTGATCATATTTTCTAGATCTAGTGAGGACTCTTGCTGCTGCATTCTGAACTAACTGAAGCTTATTTCTGCACTTACTCCAACACCCAGACAGTAAAGCGTTACAGTAGTCTAATCTAGATGTAGTTTTTCTGCATCCTGTAACGACATCATATTTCTAATTTTAGCAATATTTCTAAGGTGAAAGAAGGAGATCCTGGTGAAATTATTCACGTAAGACTCAAAGGAAAAACTTGGGTCAATAATCACACCAAGGTCTTTGACTGCTGTACACACTGAAACAGAAACACCATCCAGAGATGAAATGGAATCTACTTTGTCACGCTGATTGGGATGGGGCCAGAGCATGTTACTGCATCGGTCAATGCCTTCGCTAATTTACACACATCTGTAATGTTACTCTTAGTAACCTCTGACTGTCGAAGGCACATATCATTAACCCTGTGTGAAAAACTATCTTAGAGAACCTGTGCTTTTGCTAAAAACTCTATCTACCAGATTTGTCTTCATCAGCAGATTTAATTTTAAATGGTATATTTTTTATCAATAAGTATAATTCCCCTCTGGATTGTGATGTAAAAGAGGAAAAGCAAACCTGTCCAGGACACTGCTTTTTAAGATTTTGATGTTCGGAATCCATCAAATGTGTTTCTTATAGCAAAGCAATTCCGATGTTATGTTTTTGGAGGTATAGAAATACTTTTTTCCTTTTAAGTCTTTGATTTAATCCATTTACATTCCAAATCACATACTTATATTTCAGTGTGATTGGAATTAACTATATATTAGTTGTTATATTTCCATCGTATGGCACCATAAGAACTTATTTCTAAACAACCCAAAAATTAAATAAGACAAACATGTGTTCTGTTTAAACCCCTACCACTCTCACCACTTCCCCAAATGAAGTGCGAAACTCTGAACCCCCATGACTGATTATGTGCCGCAACATACAGTCTAACTTCACTTCCTCTTTCTTCTCCAAACTAACCAGCTCCAATGCAGGTTCTGTCAAGCCCTACAAATATGTGTATGTACCTTCAAGCAAACATATTATTTACTCTGAACAATATTAATAACAAAGCTGAAATTCACACATTTTAGTAAACAAGTCCGCAAAAATAAAATCACGTTTTTCTCACTCTGGATTTTAAATATAAAGTTCAGACTTAACAGAATTAAGTCATTAATGTTCGTCTAAGAGAAAAATCACTCACCCCTGTTGCTTTGGTGTAGTTATTCTCTCATCCTTTTTGGGTGATTGTTTAAGTGGAGTTTACCGTGGATAACCCAGAATTCGTCGATGTGCTATTTACATGGTTTTATGGATGCTCTGGATTGTCTAGTTGAAAGATCTTTGTCCCTGTGGTAGCTAAATCCTCAACATTGCAGGATGAAGCATTGCATAAGACACGTCATTATTGTGTGGTTGTCTTTTGAGTGCATTGAATTCTTGTCGGTTTCAAGGTCAATGACATGTCACGAAATATCATAATAGTAAAGTTGCCATAGGTGAGCTTGCTCTTTTCTCTGGCCGTATTGAGGATCTTAATTGTATCTCTGTATCAAAGTAGACGAATCAGAATAGCCCATGGTTTGCCTTTTTCCACTGGCTGTTGTTGCAAGTGCAGTGAGCTCTTTTCATTTCGTAGACCGTAGAATCTTATGGTAAACATTCCGTCAAAACACAGCATTTCTTTGGAGATCATCGATTTTATCTTTCAGCTGTTTTATTTTGTCGTCAACAGCCAGCGCGACATCCGCGACAAATTTGTACAGTCCCAATACCGCGTCTTCCATCTCCAGCTGCTTTTTTCTACATCCACCATTTTCAGTTTATTGATTGTAGCTAATTACCTATTTTCACAAAGGATTCTCCGAACTTACTCAGGTGTTTATCGATTCATTCCTGAATTCCGAAAAATCCTTTTTCCATTTCTGAATGGAACCATGGCGGCAATAGCAGACTTTTTTTTTTCTTCTTTTTTATTGTCAATTTTCTTTGCATATTCATCGGAATGTTTGAAGTGCAATAAGTTATTTTATTTCAGAAAAAGTATTTTTGTCGCATTAAAAGTCTTTTAGGGAGTGTTATTTTGATTCAATTATTCGGGAGTTCCGTGCACTCCATTTGTGTTCTCCATATTCTGTGTTTTCCATGTTCTCAATATTCAATATTCAAAATGTTCTGTTTCTTCTTCTCATTCTCCATGTCCTCAGTCTGAAGAACATGACTGAATTAAACAGCTGATGCTTAAACAGATTCATTTTATCCCTGTGTCATTATAACATTTCCTTTTTCTTTTCACTCAGATTTACAAACATGATGTCTACAGAGAACCTTCACCTCCATCACTGTGAGATTTAAAAGGAAAGAAACATGGTGAGAAGTTAAAGGTGACCCTGACTGTAGTGAGGTTTGGTGAAGAAGGTCTGGTCTTCTCGGTCAGAGTGTGTGTGTGTGTGTGTGTGTGTGTGTGTGTGTGTGTGTGTGTGTGTGTGTGTGTCTGTGTGTGTGTTAGCTGACAGCCCCCCCTACACAGACACACACACACAATAATGTTAGCTTTAATCCTCCTCAGTGTTGGTGGAGGTGTGAAGTGTGAACACTCCTTTCACCTGAGAGGTGAGAAGTGATTATGTAATCTGTCGCTCCTGACACTTCCACCTTCATTTAACACTCACACACACACACACACACACACACACACACACACACACACACACACACACACACACACATTCCTACGCCCCACAATGACTCATTAGCGAGCTGACAGTTAGCATCAGATAGTGAGAGAGATCAGATAAACTGCCCCTCCCCCCTTCACTCCCCCTGATCTTTAGTTACCCCAATACACACCACTAACTGTGTTTATAACAGCATTAGTGATTAGCATCACAGAGAAACTACAGAAATAAATCAATAATTAAACATTAACATCAGAAAAGGTTCAGAGAAAGTGCCTAGTGTGAGTGTTTAAAGACAGCAGGAGAAAGTTAACGTGTGTGTGTGTGTGTGTGTGTGTGTGTGTGTGTGTGTGTGTGTGTGTGTGTGTGTGTGTGTGTTACATTAACAGTATAAAGGAATATTAACATTTCTGTCCTCTTTTTCCTCTTCTTCTTCTTCCTCTTATTGTTGTTGTTGTTATTTACAACAGTAATTGTTGAGTTAATTAAAACAAATAAAAACATGCCTTTTTATTAACATCTGTATTAATTATTGTAATAAATAAAATAAGATTAAATTTGGTTTAAATATTAAAATAATAGACATAAAATGTATAAAATGCACAAATTATATATATATATATATATACAAAATGGAAAAAAAAAGTAAATGAATGTGTGTATATATATATATCTTCTCATCCTACACTGGCTTCCTGTTAAGTTTAAAATCCACTACAAACTACTGCTTCTTACCTACAAAGCACTAAATGGTTTATCTCCATGTATCTCTCCAGTCTTCTAACATGCTACAATCTCTCACGCTCCCTGAGATCTCAAAACTCTGGACTTCTAGTAGCTCCCAGAATTGCAAAGTCCACTAAAGGTGGTAGAACATTCTCACATTTAGCTCCTAAACTCTGGAATAGTCTTCCTGACGGTGTTCGGGATTCAGACACACTCACCCAGTTTAAGTGCAGATTAAAGACGTATGTTTTTAGCGAGTTCTACACATAACACACATCACACATCATAACCTTGTGCTCCAGAACATCTGATCACATCACATTATCAACTTGTGCTGTTAATATCATGAACAGCAGCTACGCTAATTCCTCTCCACTGCTTCTCTTTCTCTCCCCATCCCGAGACACCCTGAGGTTCCTCCAGCTCCGGTCACGTCCCATTTACATTTACCTTATCCCTTATCCAGAGCGACATACAAAAGTGCTTTAAATCTCCAGTAATGAATAAATCTACACTGGTACACAAGATTACAAACTTAATATAAATTTAACTCTTGAATTCTACAAACTTGGAAAGTGCTCATTTAAGTGTTACAGGAAGATGAAGGTCTTCGGTCGTCGCTTGAAGATAATCAGGGACTCCACTGTTCAGACATCTAGGGGAAGTTCATACCACCACCTCGGTGCCAGAACAGAGAAGAGCCTTGAAGTGTACTTACCTCTCATTCTGAGAGAAGGTGGTACCAGTCGAGCAGTGCTGGAGAATCTCAGACAGCGTGGTGCAGTGTGAGATGTGATGAGGTCACTGAGGTAAGATGGTGCTGGTCCATTTTTGGCCTTGTAGGCAAGGATCAGTGTTTCGAATCTAATACGTGCAGCTACTGAAAGCCAGTGGAGGAGCAGCAGTGGGGTGGTGTGGGAGAACTTGGGCTGATTGAACACAAATCGTGCCGCTGCGTTTTGGATCATTTGCAGTGGACGAATAGCGTTCAGGGGAAGACCTGCCAGCAGAGAGCTGCAGTAGTCCAGTCTTGAAATCACAAGAGACTGAACAAGCACCTGGGCAGCCTGTGTGGACAGAAATGGTCGAATCTTTCGGATGGTGTAGAGAAGAAATCGACAGGAACGAGCAACATTAGCGACATGTAAGAAGAAGAACAGTTCATTGTCCATAGTTACTCCGAGGTTATGAGCAGTGGCTGAAGGGAAGAGCAGAGAGTCATGAAGTGTTATTTGGAGATCTTGACCTGGAGATGAATCACCTGGGATGACCAGCAGTTCTGTTTTGCTGGGGTTGAGTTTTAGTTGATGAGCACTCGTCCATGAAGATATGTCCATCAAGCATGCTGCGATCCGAGCGGAAGCTGTGGTATCTGATGGAGGGAAAGAAAAGATGGGTTGAGTGTCATCTGCATAGCAGTGATAAGAAAACCCATGTGAGGATATGACTTCGCCAATGGAGTGGGTATAGAGGGAGAAAAGGAGGGGACCAAGTACCGAGCCTTGTGGGACACCAGTGGTGAGTCTGCACGTGGCAGATGTGGATCCCCTCCATGTTACCTGGTATGAGCGACCTTCCAGGTAGGAAGCAAACCATTCCCATGCTGTTCCGCAGATACCGAGGCTCTTAAGGGTTGTGGTTGACTGTGTCAAATGCTGCTGAAAGGTCCAGGAAGATAAGTACAGATGACAGCTTGGCTGACCGAGCAGCATGCAGTTTCTCAGAAACAGCCAAAAGGGCGTCTCTGTGGAATGTGTCACTTTGAACCCAGACTGGTTCGGATCATGGAGATTGTTCTGTGAGAGATAGACAGACAGTTGGTGCGTTTCAGAGATTTAGAAAGAAAGGAGAGAAGTGATACCGGTCTGTAGTTGTCCCACCTGATTAAGATTGTGGACCTTTAAAGAAGGAGATGCCACAAACATCCCGTACCATCTAGGGATGTACCAGTGCCAATTGGATCCCACTTAATGTGGAGTTTGGACACTGGACCTCCTGGAGTGTTTAAAGGCTCTGGCATGGAGAAGCTGGTGTTGGATCTGTGATGATCTCAAATGTTGAGCTATTTTTTTGAGTTGCTCAGTAGCTCCTAGTTTTATAACCTTAATAAATTAATAAAATAATAAATAACCAAATTGAATGAATTTTCATTTTACTAATAAACTTTTCACATCAGAGAGGAATCAGGGACAAGTGGAGATCCTGAGATGCCACATCAGCTACAGTCATTCACTAAAAGATAGCACTAGCCCAACATTTAGCATTGAGATATTTTCTGTTTATAAATACACATTAGATCCTTTCATAGAAATATTTTTATGAATGACTTTAATATTATTGTTGAAATGTATTTTAGTTAACTAGTTATTAGCTAGTTGCCTAGCGACAAAGTTTCCACAACCACTAACAAACAAAAAGAACATGTTACATCATATCACTGTTTCCATCTCTCCTTCTTCCTCATTTTTATTTATATTTAAATCATAACATATTAACCATTAAATGTTACTCGGTTTTAATATACTTTTTTGTCTTACTTTTCCTTCCTTCCTTTCTCTGTTTTTCCTGCTCTTACAAAATGTACATAATAATAATAATAATAATAATAATAATAGTAATAGGTGAGGTCAGTAGCAGTGTAATGTCCTATACACAGGTTAGCATTCACAGCTGTACCTCATCACACATGTGTTTGCTCTTATTGGAGCTCTAATTAAGATTATAAGCATTTTTCTGGCCACACCCACTTTGTGGTTGACTCTATTTTGGACACACCCCCTTTAAAGACTGTGTTCCACTTTTAAGCTCTTTTTTCTCTTTCCCACAGTCAGGACGCTGGACCCTGCTGGGGCAGATATAGAGCTTTACAGGGCTTTATTCACACACTGCCTATTATCTATACACACACACACACACACACACACACACACACACACACACACACTCTCACAAAGACCCTCGGGGCAGGGGCGCGTGCTGGGGTTGCCTGTTCCCGTGACCCCTCTGTGTGTGTGTGTGTGTGTGTGTGTGTGTGTGTGTGTGTGTGTGTGTGTGTGTGTGTGTGTGTGTGTGATGTGTGTTTCCTGAAAGTTGAGTCCTGCAGAAATAAAGAAGTATTTGTCATGTCAACCTTGAAAGGAACTGATCCACTAATCACATCACTGCAGCTACTTTATTTATTATTATACACACACACACACACACACACACACACACACACACACACACACACACACACACACACACACACACACACACCTTTTCTCTTTATTCAACACACAAATAATCTAATCAAAGTTTAGATGAAAAAACATCACATTTATTATCTGGTTGAATGAATAATAGTTATATTAGTATATGTAATAATAACATTAGTATGCTGATGTAAAGTATGTGTGTACAGCAATACTGTTATTCCTGAAATAGTTGCTGAAATGGTTCCTGCTGTGTCGACATCAGACTGAACTGAGTGTCCAATTAAAGGAACTTCTATTTTAGCTCAGTAATCAGATCAGATTTCATCAAATGTTCACATTTAATCTTATTCCATTTCCAATAAACTTGTGTGTGTTTCTATGTGTGTGTTGGTGGAGTGGTTGACAAAGCCGTGGGAGTGGGTAACAGAGTCGGGGGAAGAGGCAATAAACATGAGGGAGTGGGTAACAGAGTGGGGGGGGGGGGGTAACAGATAGGGGTGGACATGGATAACAGAGATCGGAGGGATAACAGAGTCAGGGAAGTGGGTAACAGAGTGGGTGAGTGGGTGACAGAGATGGGGGTGTGGGTAACAGAGATTGGGGAGTGGGTGATAGAGCGTGGGGTGTGGGTGATATAGCTGGGGGAGTGGGTAACAGAGTGTGGGAGTGGGTAAAAGAAATGGGGGAGTGGATGAGAGTGGGTGAACCCTTTGCCCTCTGCACTCTATGAACTCTTTGTTTAGGAGAATATAGACTGAGTGAAAATGCCGCCTTCTGGTCACCTGTCAGTAATCAACCAAAAAGCTCATCTAGATGACTAGAAAGTTTAGAGGTCATCTGTGTCAAACACAAAAACACCCTCAAAAGCAGTGAGAAAGAGAAAAAGACTTTGATTTTAACAGTTTTTTATCATGAGAAGTTGTGATGCGTCCTCCATTTTTATATTTTTCTGAAACTGAATTAAGGGAGTAGAAAAGTTAAAAGGTAAATAAATAAGCATAGTTATAGTTAATAGTTAAAACGTTAAAATACGTCAAATAGATGCGAAGACCACAAACAGATCATGATAAAGAATGTAATAATTATTTGGTCTAAAATCATCAGTAAAATACATATTTTTGCAATTATATTAGTGGAGGGAGGAGAGGGTAGTAGGAAAGATCTTCTTCTTTCGGCTGCTCCCATTAGGAGTCTCCACAGCGGATCATCCGTCTCCATACCCCCCTGTCCTCTACATCTGCCTCTTTCACACCAACTACCTGCATGTCTTCCTTCACCACATCCATAAACCTCCTCCTTGTTCTTCCTCTTTTCCTCCTTCCTGGTGTCTCCATTCTCAGCATTCTCCTACTGATATACCCCATGTCCCTCCTCTGCACATGTCCAAACCATCTCAATCTCACCTCCCTCACCTTGTCTCCAAAACATCCTACATGTGCTGTCCCTCTAATAAACTCATTTCTAATCCTGTCCATCGTCGTCACTCACTTCACCTGCCACTTATGCTCTCCTGCACTTCCTCATTTAACCACCACATATCTTTTTTCTTTCTCTGTCCAGATGTTCAATTCAATTCCAATTCATTTCAATTCAATTCCAAAACTCCCTGAGATGCAGAAGGAAGAAACCTTGAGAGGAACCAGACTCAAGAGGGAACCTCATCCTCATCTGGGTTGCACTGAATGTCCATTTATTACAGATAAATGATGTTGAGGTGCAGTGATGGAGATCAGAAGCAAACTGTAGTCCTGAGTCAGTGTAGCAGACTGTTGACATTAACTACAGTCCAAATCCTCAAAGGTCCCGTTCTTACTCCAGAATTTTATGGAACCACCCAAGGCGTTGATGAGAAACCGTCCCAAGCTGCACAGAGTCGCCTCCAAACGAAGAGAACACTATCCAGAGGCAGACCAGGACGAAGTGGGAAGATCAATGAGGGGGGAGGGGCAGGAACAGTGATCACTGGAACCTCAGGAGCATGTTTAACTCGACCGAGAGAGAGAGAGAGAGAGAGAGAGAGGAAGAGAAGGGTATGGATTATTATGTGTCTTTATTGTTGTATGAAAGTTAAGGACACTGTGAAGTTGGTACTCCAGCAAGACTCGTTATAGCAGCATAACTAAAAGGGAGAACCAGAAGATCCTTGTGGATCACCAAACTTTACCTCAGAGAGTGTTGATACCTGTGGTGGTTGTTGGTAACCCGGGCCTCGACCGCTCCGGTATGAAATTCTGATTTTTGATCCGCATGTTTGATTTGGCACATGTTTCATGCTGGATGTCCTTCATAACACAACCCTCCACATTTACCCGGGCTTGGGAGCGGCACTAAGCGTGACCTGACCTGTGCAACACTAATACCTGTGTTTTATAAATAAATAAATAAATAAATAAATGCCTATTATAGCATTTTGTTTAAGAACAAGTGTTTCTGTTAAAAGTTTAACATTTAAATTTTGACAGCTCACAGAACCTCCCCTGCCCTCAGACCTTACGGGAATCCTGCAGTCTGTGTTCCATCCTGCAATACGCAAACTCTTCAGTCTTCAGTTCTCTTTAGTGTTCCTTTGCAAATATATATATATATCTATCTATCTGTTATGTATTGTGCACATTTTCTCTAGGACTAAAGGTTCTTTTTCAGTGTCTGCTCTAACTGCCCTGTCTTGCTTTGCAGTGTATTAAACATTTCTCTAAGTCTGTTACATCTTTTACAACCTGCAGCATTTTGCAAGTTGTATTGTATTTGTATGTGGTTTGTGTCATCCTGAGAATCCAGTCCAGGTCTTCCCTGCACTCCAGTTAACCGAAGCCGTGCCCACCTCTTGGTTGAGATCCCCAGGAGGTGACCTATAAAGTCAGGTCAGAAGCGAAACTCAGGAGCTTGCTTAGCTGACGCTTGCTACATTCTTTTGCTATTCTGTTCTGTGTCTTGTGATCACCTGTTATTGACCCACACCTGTTCTGACATCAAGTTTGCCCTGTCTCGTTCTTTTATTGTAAATACTCACTATATTATACGGTTATACATATTTGTGTTGTCTTGTTCACTGGTAGTAGAGGTGTGGCTGCCGTTTTTGTTTGAGTGTGGGTTTCTTCCCTGTTTTTGGTGAGGGAGTGAGGAAAGTGTCTTGTCTTTCTTTTGGTTTTATTTGTAGGTAATTTAGTGTTTATAAAAGTTTGTTTTTTGTTTATTATTTTGGCCTTGGTCCACCCTGAAGTCTATCCTGGTGCCTTTCCATACATCTTACAGTGCACCTCCCTTTAGATACCCCGGTGTTTAGGTTCCATTCTTCCTTTTAATAGTGGACTTTTTTAATGTTTCTATTCTGAGGTTTGCTACTAAGAAGGTGGTTAAGGCTTCGCTGTATGAGGCACCAGTGGCTCAGCAGGTCTTACCTGAGCATGAAGTTCTTTTGGAGGTCGCTGCTCAAGCTCTCTGTGTTACAGGAGCTGTGGCCGAGGTTGGAGAGCGGTTGGGTGCTGCTGAACACCCCGAGCAGCAACAGGCTGACTCCCTAGACTGGCATGCTCTCACATTATAACATAGTTCAGACTATGAGGCTGTTAAAGCTGCTGTTCTCCATGCATAGTTTTGGAAACTCCGCTTAGAGTGACAGTGTGAGAAATGAAGAGTTTGCTTGTGAGAAGGATACATTATTTGGGAAGTGGTGCTCAGCGAGTGGTGTGCAGAGATTTGAGTGGCTCTAGGAACTCATTCTATTGGAGGAGTGTTTAGTTCTAACAGTAATCTCCTAACGGTGTATCGGTTTAAGAAACTTTTGCAAATCCATGCTTCCTCCGGCTCTCCTCCTGAAACTCGCGAGTGCTTTATTATTTTGGCCTTGGTCCACCATGAAGTCTGTCCAAGTCAAGTTAAGTCAAGTCAAGTCAAGTCAAGTCAAGAAGCTTTTATTGTCATTTCAACCATATATATCTGACGCAGTACACAGTGAAATGACAAAACAGAGGAAACGACTAGTAAGTGTCCTCGCCATATAAAGTGCATCGTGTGCAACCTGGTGCAAACAGTGCAAGAAAGACAAAGTGCAAAGACAACACAGGACAGTGTAGGACAAAAACACTAAACACAAATAGCATCACCAGTAAACCTACTGTATATTGCACAGTGCAGTGTGTAAAAGAAAATACACCCACATCCACCTTATATCCACCGCCCCATGCCTTTAATCATGCTGTGTGCCCGATCCCTAGACTGGGGCATAACACATCTTAGAAAAAGGTGGTTTAGGAAGAGCGGGAGAGTGAGATAGAGCGAGAGAGAGAGAGAGAGAGAGAGACGTCATTATGTATTTATTTTATCATTAGCTACGCCCTCTAGTGGTCACTTATATTTAATACATTATTCAATTTTACACTACAGTTCTGGACTCTGGTCAGAAGTTGTTGATTAGTTATCTGTAGCAGCAGCTCTGACAGTAGTTTATGGTTATAGTAATGCAATCATTCTGATTCGTTATCATTTCCATAGTAACGCCTCCACTGAAATTAAATAAATGTGTCTAGTCATTAATATGGTGCCATTTTCTATGAAGAGAAATGTGTTTTCATTAGGTGTATGAAAGGAGTCTCCAGTGTCAGTGCTCTGGAACAGTCTTCAGGACTGGAGAGGAGTTTAATCTGCTTCACTGTTTCTCAGTAATGTGATAAGACTTATTTAAAGAAGATTTAATAATGTAACAATGTTCTTGTTGATTAATTGCTGTGGTGTATAAGAGGATTAAAATGCCAGCGGTGTGCAGTTTTAGGAAAATAATCAACATTTGAACATTTATAAAATGTTTTAGCAGCAGTTTACATTTACTGCTCTGTCACCATGCTACTGATCCCTTGAGAAGCACTATTATTACTGTTTATTATTATTATTACTATTATTATTATTTTTATTAATAGATTTTTTTTTAAAGATATTAAATGTAAGATCAAATTAAGCGCTCGTAATGTTCTTGTTTATTCACAGTGACTCTTCTGGTCCTCTTGTGGTACACTGCTCTACTGCACACTGACTCTCTGGTCATCTATAATGACAACGGGCAGAGTAAGAGTGGTACGATTGTCTCTCCAGGGTTATTAATACTTCTTCTTTTTTATTTATTCAGTTATTTTACATGATTAACATTATTTTATTTACGCTTATTATTTTATTATTTTCAAATCAAATTTTATTTGTCACATACACATACATACAGGGTACGACATGCAGTGAAATGCTTTTTTACGACGGTCAGGCATGAGGAAAAAGTTCTACAACATTGTTAGACTCTTTACAAAAAAACTGATTGCAAATTGAGCAGTGCTCTGGTTTCCCTGCTTCAGAAGGATGAGGATCTCTCCAGACTCTTTGTTTGAATTCTCTAAAGAATGGGAGAAATCTATTCATTAATGTATGCGAATGCTTTGTCAGTGGGCAGATTGATGAACTGGGTGAATTAGGTTTTCTCCAGGACATGACCATCAAAGTAAAGTGAGGGGATAAAACCTTTTCAACCAGCTTAATCACCAGCAAACATTTCTGATTCTGATACTCTGGTTTGTAAACACTTTGTAACCAGGAAATGTCTTTGGACCATAATCACTATGATGGACTGCAATTGCCACAAACTGTTTTTTCTTTTGCAAGTGTCTATTAGTGAACTTTTGATAACTTTTATAAAATCCTGGTTATACAAAGTACACTTATTGTACCAAATAGTACACAATTATAGATGTGAATTATTTATAATGACGCTGTGCTTTACAGTGTGCTTTTACAAACCCGTTACCTCATTTTAGAGCATTTTACACACATTTGTTTATACTATAACTTTATAGAGGGCCACTAGGTGGCACTGTGTCCACTGGAATAATATACATAGACACAAAGAAAACCAGAAACTCAGAGAAGGATGATTTGATGAAAAAAGGAAACAAAGATGCAGAAAGAGTGTGATTTGATGCTACACTGGACTGGTGATGGTGTTATAATCAGTGGGAGTTTAATGTGATCAATTCATCACACAATTTATTACTAAATAAGAAAAACCACACAAGTGTTATTAAAAAAGTGCAATTAATACAAAATTGAATGTAAATGTAGGTGTCTATTAAAGTGTATAAAACACCTGACACATGGGTTTATTTATTTTATTTCAGGAAAAAAAAGATTTCCCTTTAACAGTGATATGAGTTATGATATTTTTAAAGTCATCCTGGAGAATAAATGGGTTCAGGCTTGAAATGTGTGCGCTATTGAGATGCATTTTCATCCAACTGAGCGGCCAAATATCCGAAAAGATGGCGCTGGAGGTTAAAATCACATTAATAAGGAGCAGAGCTTCTATAATCCCGAGATGTCAGGAGGTTTACACGCACGGAGAATTCAAGCCGAGGAAGAGGAGGAGGAGGAGGAAGAGGAAGAAGGCGAAGCGGGGAGTCGGAAGTGCAATTTCCATCTGCTAATTGAAAAGCCGAAGCCGTCCTCGTCTCACAAAGAGTGTGTGTGTGTGTGTGTGTGTGTGTGTGTGTGTGTCCGCTGCGCCCCGCGGCACTCCTGGAGGAACTGAGTGGTAATGACCCGCCATCATCGCCCTCGCAATTAATTGCCGCTCCGCAGGAAAAAAAAGGAGGCAGAGTCTTCTCATTATATCACTGTTGTGCAGCCCCCTAGTCCCCCCCCCCCCCCCAAACACACACAGTTTCTCCATTCTACCAGTTTGTCATACCTCTTCAGCGACTCACTCTCTCGTTTCACAGTAATCACCAACATTCCATCCTGCTTTTATTTACGTTATTATCATACCTGTGTACTTCTCCAGCCGAGCCCAATTACTGCCCCATATTCATATTACTGCCCCATACTACTGCCCCATACTACCCCTCCACTGCTCCCACACTGCAGGTGGCGCTGGTGTAAATTTCACAACGAGTTCTATTGCTGCAGAAACAGACTTCTCCCTGTCACTCACCTGGTTAGTGAAGTCTGACCTCAGGCCTCGGTCATGTCCTCATCCACACACAACTGACACATCAGGTAAAGTCTCCACACTGGTTTACACGTAATAAACCTAGACTGGATTTAAACACAGCTCTGTGTGCAAGCTAGTTTAGCTAATTAATTATCCTGTACTTAACCAGTCTGGACATCCGTACCAATCTCCTTGCTAGTAGACAAGGGGGTATATAGTTATGAGCTTGGCCTCCAAACAATAGCATATAAAACCTCTTGGTAAATTTAGCCCGAAAATGAGAATTTTATTTGATTTTAATCTCCGGCTTTACCGCAGTTCCAATCTCGCGCCCCGGTTTTGCATTTGCCACCGAACTAATTAGTTCTATGTTTATAGTTTTATGTTTAAATAATGACATTTATTAATAAAAATATAATTACTGTATTCTTGCTAAATGTTTTCTGTGTGTGTTTAAAGTATGTGGGAGGATGATTTATGTCTTAAAATTATTTTTCTTAAAAAGCCTTTTTTGGGCGGCATCCATTTATCACGTTTTTCCGTTTATCGCGGGCGGTTTTACATACAACAACATAAAACAACAATCACAGAAACAGAAAACACAGGGTTAAGGACTAGTAAGTGTCCTCAACACAAAGTGCATCGTGTGCAACCTGGTGCAAACAGTGCAAGACAACACAAGACAGTGTAAGACAAGTACACAAAACACAAAATAGCACCACCAGTAAACCTGTTGTATATTACACACTGCGGTGTGTAAAAGAGTAAAGTGAACATTGTAATTAACAAAAATGTAAACAAAATGTTGTGCAAAAGAGCAAAAAGCAGCAATACAAAAAAAGATGTGCAAAAACGGCATGTAAACAATTTATGGTAATGAAGTGATGTAATGTGGGTGGTGCTGAAGACATGAATGTGTGACGTGAGTACAAGTCAATTCAAATTCACACAAGTATGTGTGTGTGTGTGTGTGTGTGTGTGTGTGTGTGTGTGTGTGAGAGAGAGTTCATTTTAGTTCAGTTCAGTTCTGTATTGAGGAATCTGATGGCTTGAGGAAAGAAACTTACACAGTCTGGATGTGAGGCCCGAATGCTTCGAAACCGCTTCCCTGATGGCAGGAGTGTGAAGAGTGTGTGTGACAGGTGTGTGTGACAGGTGTGTGTTAAGAGTGCATGTGAAGAGTGCGTGTGAGGGGTGTGTGTGGTCGTCCACAATGCTGTGTGGATGCAGTGTGTGGTGTAAATGTCCATGATAGAGGGGAGAGAGACTCTGATGATCTTCTCAGCTGTCCTCACTATCCTCTGTAGGGTCTTGAGATCCAAGACGGTGCAGTTCCCAAACCAGGCAGTGATGCAGCTGCTCAGGATGCTTTCAATGGTCCTTCTGTAGAACATGGTCAGGATGAATGGAGAGAGATGAGCTTTCCTCAGCCTTCTCAGGAAGTAGAGACGCTGCTGGGCTTTCTTGGTGATGGAGCTGGTGTTGAGTGACCAGGTGAAATTATCTGCCAACCACTGGATGGATCTCCACTGAGGATCCATCAATAATCAGTGGAGAATGGTCGCTCTGTGCTCTCCTGAAGTCCACAACCATCTCTTTCGTTTTGTCGATGTTCAGAGACAGGTTGTTTGCTCCCCACCAGGCTGGTAACCGTTGTACCTCCTCTCTGTATGCTGACTTGTCGTTCTTGCTGATGAGACCCACCACGGTCGTGTCATCGGTGAACTTGATGATGTGATTTGAGCTGTGCATTGCTACACAGTCGTGAGTCAGCAGATTGAACAGCAGTGGGCTGAGCACACAGCCCTGAGGTGCCCCAATGCTCAGTGTGGTGGTGCTGGAGATGTTGTTTCTGACCCGGACTGACTGAGGTCTCCCAGTCAGGCAGTCCAGGATCCAGTTACAGAGGGAGGTGTTCAGGCCCAGTAGGCTCAGCTTCTCGTTTAGGTGCTGAGGGATGATTGTGTTGAATGCTGAGCTGAAGTCAATGAACAGCATCGTACATATGAGTCCTTGTTGTCCAGGTGGGTAAGGGCCAGATGAAGGGTCGTAGGGATAGCATCGTCCGTTGAGCGGTTTGGACGATATGCGAACTGCATGGGGTCCGGTAAGGGTGGTAGCTGGGTCTTGATGTGCCTCATGATTAGCCTTTCGAAGCACTTCATCACGATGGGTGAAAGTGCGATAGGACGATAGTCATTGAGGCAGCAGACAGTAGACTTCTTCGGCACAGGAACGATGGTCATCGTCTTGAGGCACATAGGAACAATGGTGCTGCTCAGGGAGATGTTGCCCTAGATGTTCCCCTAGATGTCTGTACAGCGGAGTCCCTGACTATCTTCAAGTGACGACTGAAGACCTACCTCTTCCTGAAATACTTAAATTAGCACTTTTCAAGTTTGCTTTGTAGAATTCTAGAGTTATATTTATATTAAGTGTGTAATCTGGTGTACAGTGTAGATTTATTCATTACTAGAGACCCAAAGCACTTTTGAACGTCGCTCTGGATAAGGGCGTCTACTAAATGCCGCAAATGTAAATGTTGAAGATGTTGGTGAAGACATGCGCTAGCTGTTCTGCACATTCCCTAATCACTCTGCCAGGAATGTTGTCTGGTTCAGCAGACTTTCATGGGTTAACTCTGCAATTTTCCTTGCTTCAGCTGTGGTTAGACAAAGCACCTGGTCACTGGGAGGAGGGGTGGTCTTCCGTTTTCGAACCGGGCGTATAAGTCGTTCAGCGCATCTGGGAGGGAGGTGTCACTGCTGAGTGATCTCTCTGCTGGGATCAGCATAACAGAGATGTAGTCTGTGTACCTGAGGTGGAGGCTGGGCAGGGCTTCACCCGGTATGTGCCCCGCATATTTGTGTCATCCAGCGTGTTTTCTCCTCTGGTTGCAAAGTCCACATTCTGGTGAAATTCAAGGAGCACAGTTCTGAGATTTGCATGGTTGAAATCTCCGGCGACAATAATCAATCCTTCAAGGTGTGTGCTTTGTCTTGGATCAACCCTTAGTGTATGCCAGGCTGAGAGAAGAGGTGACCATCTCTGAGCAACAGTATGGTTTCATGCTGAGAAAGAGCACCACAGATGCATTATTTGCTTTGAGAATGTTAATGGAGAAGTATAGAGAAGGTCAGAAGAAGTTGCATTGTGTGTTTGTGGATTTAGAGAAAGCGTACGACAGGGTGGAGAGAGGAGTTGTGGTATTGTATGAGGAAGTCTGGTGTGTCAGAGAAGTATGTGAGGGTGGTGCAGGACATGTATGGGGACAGTGTGACAGCAGTGAAGTGTGCAGTAGGAACGACAGACTGGCTTAAGGTGGAGGTTGGATTGCATCAAGGATCGGCTCTGAGCCCCTTCCTCTTTGCAGTGGTGATGGACAGGTTGATGGAAAAGGTCAGACAGGAGTTTCCGTGAACCATGATGTTTGCAGATGATATTGTGATTAGTGGTGAGAGTGGGGAGCAGGTGGAGAAGAGCCTGGAGAGGTGGAGGTACACGCTGGAGAGAAGGGGAATGAAAGTCAGTAGGAGTAAGACAGAGTACATGTGTGTGAATGAGAGGGAGGGCAGTGGAGGGGTGCGGTTGCAGGGAGAAGAGGTGGAGAAGGTGGAGGAGTTCAGGTACCTGGGGTCAACAGTGCAGAGTAATGGAGAGTGTGTTAGAGAAGTGAAGAAAAGAGTGCAGGCAGGGTGGAGTGGGCAGGCAGAAGAGTGATAGCAGGAGTATTTTGTGATAGAAGAGTATCTGTGAGAGTGAAAGGGAAAGTTTATAGGACTGTGGTGAGACCCGAGATGTTGTATGGTTTAGAGACAGTGGTATTGAGTAAAAGACAGGATGTGGAGCTGGAGGTAGCAGAGTTGAAGATGTTGAGATGTTCGTTGGGAGTGACGACGATGGACAGGATTAGAAATGAGTTTATTAGAGGGACAGCGATGTAGGACGTTTTGGAGACAAGGTGAGGGAGGTGAGATTGAGATGGTTTGGACATGTGCAGAGGAGGGACATGGGGTATATCAGTAGGAGAATGCTGAGGATGGAGACATCAGGAAGTAGGAAAAGAGGAAGACCAAGGAGGAGGTTTATGGATGTGGTGAAGGAAGACATGCAGGTGGTTGGAAAGAGGTTGAAAGAGGCAGATGTAGAGGACAGGGGGGTATGGAGACAGATGATCCGCTGTGGTGCCCCCTAATGGGAGAAGCCGAATAAAAAAGACTACTGATCTTCTTAGCGCCTGGGCATCTTTGTGGAGAACAATATTTCTAATTCTCAAATTCTCAGAGAGTCTTAACCATGAGGTTCATGTTGAACATCCAGTGGTTAGTATGAGAGAATTGGACTCAAAGCACCAGATTGTAATTGCTCTTATATAAGATACACAAATTTGTCTGGTAGTGTCTTGACTCAGTTATTTACACAATAATGGCTGTATGTTCTTATTTTCAGAGGACAGTAAATCCATACTGCTATACACACTGCACAATGTGTACTCTAAAATAGATCCAAGTTTTATTTCTATAGTATTTTCCCTTCAGAAGATACACTAAAATGGTTGCTGAAATTTAAGGGGTGCACTCACTTTTGGGAGATACTATAAATGCAAATGTTCCTATCTGCATAGAATTCTTCCAGGATGTCTTTCAGTGTCCTCCTACCTTCAGATCATCTGCTATACTGATGAAGTTTTTACTCACAATGAATGAAATTTACCTACGCCTACAACAAACATGATCGTCCTCCTTTCTTCAAACTCTTTTTGCAACCTCCCCACCTGTGCTTTCTGCAATGGTGAGAGGTGGTCTTCATAGGCGACCGGAGTGAATTCTGACACGGATCTTGGCCTGTCGCGGTCCCAGCTCCTCCCTCTCGGGAACCATAGAACCTAGAAACAGGGGAACCGCCTCCCTTCATGGTTTTAGGTCGAGGTGGTACGAAACGCAGCTAGCCTGTCTAGCTGAATGGTGGCGTCCAGAACCTGCCTGCTTGCCGCGCTTCCTTGAGCAATGCTTCCGATGTCACCAGCATCAGGCGACACTGAGGACTGGGGACCTGGTCTTTGTAGCCGAGGTCGCAGCAAGCCAAGTTATTAAGTACATCATGCAGATTGGTTGATGATTTTTGAACTGTAGCGGCATCTGCTGGTCGTATACATGAGCACAGCTGTCTCTAATGTCCATTTACTATGTGTCAAGTCAAGTCAAGTTTATTTCTATAGCGCTTTTTACAACAGACATTGTCTCAAAGCAGCTTTACAGAAATCAACAGTGAAGGTGAATGATGTTTGTTTATCCCTGATGAGCAGCCGTGGCAACTGTGGCAAGGAAAAACTCCCTTAGATGTTATGAGGAAGAAACCTTGAGAGGAACCAGACTCAAAAGGGGAACCCATCCTCATTTGGGTGACATCAAGAGTGTGATTATAGTCTTTCAACACTACAGAACACTGGAGAGTGAGAACTAACATGAGCACTGGAGTGTGTAATTATGAGTGATGATCTTTCTACAGTCTTTTACAGTCATTATGGGTATAAAACTAGGAGCTACTGAGCAACTCATAAAATAACTCAACATCTGAGATCATCACAGATCCAACACCAGCTTCACCATTCCAGAGCCTTTAAACACTCCAGGAGGTCCAGTGTCCAAACTCTACATGAAGTGGATCCAATTGGCACTGGTACGTCTCTAGATGGTTCGGGACGTTTGCGAGTTCGGCATCTACTTCTTCAAAGGTCCATAATCTTCATGAGGTGGGATGTGACTGGAGCTGGAGGAACCTCAGGAAGCCTCGGGATGGGGAGAGAAAGAGAAGCAGTGGAGAGGAATTAGCGTAGCTGCTGTTAATGATATTAACAGCACAAGTTGATAATGTGATGTGATCAGATGTTCTGGAGCACAAGGTTATGATGTGATGTGTGTTATGTGTAGAACTCACTAAAAACATACGTCTTTAATCTGCACTTAAACTGGGAGAGTGTGTCTGAACCCCGAACACTGTCAGGAAGACTGTTCCAGTGTTTAGGAGCTAAATGTAAGAATGCTCTACCACCTTTAGTGGACTTTGCTATTCTAGGAACTACTAGAAGCCCAGAGTTTTGAGATCTCAGGGAGCGTGGCGGATTGTGTGTTAAAAGACTGGAGATACATGGAGATAAACCATTTAGTGCTTTATAAGTGAGAAGTAATAGTTTGTAGTCGATTCGAAACTTAACAGGAGGCCAGTGTAGGGACGAGAAGATCGGGGTTATATGGTGATATTTTCTTGACCTTGTAAGAACTCTGGCTGCTGCATTCTGGACTAACTGAAGCTTGTTTATTAATGATGCAGGACATCCACCTAGTAACGCATTACAGTAGTCTATTCTGGAGGTCATGAACGCATGGACGAGCTTCTCTGCATCAGATATGGACAACATGTTTCTTAACTTAGCAATATTTCTAAGGTGAAAGAAGCTGTTTTTGTAACTTGGTTGATGTGATTATTGAAAGACAAGTTGCTCTAAAATAACTCCCAGGTCTTTTACCGTTGAACTAGTAGTTACAAAACATCCGTCTAAACGCAGGTTGAGATGCTGGAGCTTCTGTATACTAGTTTTTGGTCCGATGAGCAAAATCTCAGTCTTATCAAAATTTAAAAGTAAAATGTTATGGGTCATCCACTCTTTTATTTCTTTAACACACTCAGTTATCCAAAACAATGTGTGTGATTCTTACTGCTTGTCTCTCCTGGCCTCGCCCTTCATTCACAAACTAGCACTCTGCCACGCCCCCCGATGCCACAGTCATGAAACTGCTTTTATATTTATAGCATTTAGCAGAAGCCATTATCCAGCCGCTCTCACCGCTGCGGCCAGGTTCGATTCCCGGTCAGGGAACCGACCCCAGCCATTAGGGTTGCACAAACCAGGTCACTCTTAGTGCCGGTCCCAAACCCGGATAAATGGGGAGGGTTGCGTTAGGAAGGGCATCCAGCGTAAAACATGTGGATCATGAATACGGATGATCCGCTGTGGCGCCCCCTAATGGGAAAAGCCGAAAGAAAGTTTATTATCTAGAGCGATGTTCAAAAGTTCCAAGTTTCAGATTTCTGAAGTGTTGATGAGGTTTGAAGATAATAATTTATGATGTCCATCACCAAACTTCCAGAATGTTTGAAAGTTACACATAAACTCTGTGTGTGTGAGAGAGAGAGAGAGAGAGAGAGAGAGAAGGAAAGAGAGAGAGAAGGACAGAAAGTGTACACATTCTAATTAGTGCAGCACGGCAGAGCCAGACAGTGAAAGCATGGATGTTCTAATAGCTAATGCACTAGGTGTGTGAGTAAAACAGGAAGAGGAAATGAGGCGTGTTTTTATATAAACAGCACAAGATTAATTCACCGTAACCCGTCTATCTGCCTGACTGTCTGACTGTCAGTCTGTCTGTCGGTCACTCTATCTGTCTGTCTCAGAATTTTTTGTCTCTCTCCCTTTCTCTCCCTCCCTCTCTCTCTCTCTCTCTCTCTCTCTCTCTCTCTCTCTTTCTGTTGCTGGTAATCTCTCACTCTATCTACTGTATCTTTCAAAGTTTCTCTCTCTCCTGCAGTGTATAATAGGGAAGAGAAATATGCTGTCAGACAAACAGGATGCAAATCACAGAAAAGACAAACACAAACACGCGCACACACACACACACACACACACACACACACACACACACACACACACACACACACACACTAAATGAATATTCATTCCATAGAAGTGGGAATACTCACCCCACTAATAAAAGTGCAGCTCTGTGTGTGATTTCCAACAGTAATTTAGAAGGTCTCACTGAAATCATCTGCTATTTTGCAAGTTCTCCCACTTAGAAATCATGGAGGGTCTGAAATTGTCATCGTAGGTGCATGTCCACTGTGAGAGACATAATCTAAAAAAAAAATCCAGAAATCACAATATATGATTTTTTAACTATTTATTTGTATGATGCAGCTGCAAATAAGTATTTGAACACCTGAGAAAGTCAATGTTAATATTTGGTACAGGAGCCTTTGTTTGCAATTACAGAGGTCAAACGTTTCCTGTAGTTTTTCACCAGGTTTGCACACACTGCAGGAGGGATTTTGGCCCACTCCTCCACACAGATCTTGGAAGTGTTGTTGGAAGACCCAGCCTCGACCCATCTTCAATGCTTTAACTGAGAGAAGGTGGTTGTTCCCCAAAATCTCACAATACATGGCCCCGGTCATTCTCTCCTTAATACAGTGCAGTCACCCTGTCCCATGTGCAGAAAAACACCCCAAAGCATGATGCTACCACCCCCATGCTTCACAGTAAGGATGGTGTTCTTGGGATGGTTCTCATCATTCTTCTTCCTCCAAACATGTTTAGTGGAATTATGACCCAAAAGTTCTATTTTGGTCTCATCTGACCACATGACTTTCTCCCATGACTCCTCTGGATCATCCAAATGGTCATTGGCAAACTTAAGACGTGCCTGGACATGTGCTGGTTTAAGCAGGGGAACCTTCCGTGCCATGCATGATATCAAACCATGACGTCTTAGTGTATTACCAACAGTAACCTTGGAAACGGTGGTCCCAGCTCTTTTTTAGGTCATTGACCAGCTCCTCCTGTGTAGTTCTGGCCTGATTTCTCACCTTCCTTAGGATCATTGAGACCCCACGAGGTGAGATCTTGCATGGAGCCCCAGTCCGAGGGAGATTGACAGTCATGTTTAGCTTCTTCCATTTTCTAATGATTGCTCCAACAGTGGACCTTTTTTCACCAAGCTGCTTGGCAATTTCCCCGTAGCCCTTTCCAGACTTGTGGAGGTGTACAATTTTGTCTCTAGTGTCTTTGGACAGCTCTTTGGTCTTGGCCATGTTAGTAGTTGGATTCTTACTGATTGTATGGGGTGGACAGGTGTCTTTATGCAGCTAACGACCTCAAACAGGTGCATCTAATTGAGGATAATAAATGTAGTGGAGGTGGAGATTTTAAAGGCAGACTAACAGGTCTTTGAGGGTCAGAATTCTAGCTGATAGACAGGTGTTCAAATACTTATTTGCAGCTGTATCATACAAATAAATAATTTAAAAATCATACATTGTGATTTCTGGATTTTTTTTTTAGATTATGTCTCTCACAGTGGACATGCACCTATGATGACAATTTCAGACCCTCCATGATTTCTAAGTGGGAGAACTTGCAAAATAGCAGCGTGTTCAAATACTTATTTTCCTCACTGTATACAAGGCTTTCCCTGAAAAGATGTTTTCTGGATGAAAGCATTTGTTGCTCTAAAACCTGTATATAGTGTTCAGCATCGATGTACACGCTGCCCATTCATACACAGAGACTAATGCTCTCCCATACCATACGTGATGTGAGTGCTCATAACAAGCCAGATGGTCCCTCTCCTCTTTAGTCTGGAGGACCATGGTTTAAAAAAATAAGAAATGTAGATTCTTCTGACCACAGAACAGTTTTCCACTTTGCCTCTGTAAATTTGAAATGAGTTCTGACCCAGTGAGGATGCTGGTGTTTCTGGGTCATGTTCAGACATGCCTTCTTCTTTACAGCATAGAGATTTAACCTGCATTTGTGTATGACACGGCAAACTGTGTTCACACAGACATGTTACTGAGCCCATGCAGTCATTTCCATTACTGCATCATGACTAGTTTAAACGCAGTGGCCCCTGAGGGCCCGAAGATCATGGCCATCTAATATTGATTTTTGCCCTTGTCTCTTGTGTCTTGTTGAGATTTCTCCAGAATCTCAGAAACTTTTGATGATATTATGTTCTGTAAATGATGAGAGATTCAACTGTTTTGCAATTTGATTTTGAGGAACATTGTTGTGAAATTGTTCCACAGTTTGTAGACGCAGTGTTTCACAGCCTGTTGAAGCTCTGCCCATCTTTACTTCTGAGAGACTTTGCCTCTCTAACATACACTATTTACACCCCAATCATCTCACTGACCTGCTGTCAATCAACATCATTCATTACTACACTTTTTCCAGACATTTGTTGCCCCGTCCCAACTTTTTGAAATGCGTTGCAGCCAATAAATTAAAAATGACCTTATTTTTTTCTCAGTAACATTTTTGATATGTTTATTAGGTTTCATTGTGAATAAAATATGGATTTTATTACATTTGCAATTCATCACATTCTGTTTTTATTTACATTTTACACTTTTTTGGAATTGTGGTTGTACATGCGAACTATGTAGTATGCTTATGCTAATGTTTGTGGAGTTAGAGTTTGCTAGCATTAACGTTGCAGGGTGATGAGCATTATTTTGATCATTACCATCTGAGATTGGGAAACCAAAGATCCAGTAAGCAGAGTTTTGAAGGTGTATCATGGACAATGAATGTAATAGCTGCAAGCATTTATGAAATTTTGGAAGACAAAGGTTTTGCAAATGAGCTCAAGGGCACAATAGCGGCAGCTTGGTGGTGCTGGGATTTGAACACAAAAACTTACAATCGCAAATCTAAAATCTGAACCACTGAGCTACCACTTTCCCAGTAAGATTAGTGCTCTATTCTAAAGGACCTCAGTAATGAATCTGACTTGGTCATGTGATCCAACACTTCCTTGATGGACACCCATGGCCTCAGTCCTCCAGTTCCAGGACTGTCCTTTTTTCCTATAAATTCAGTTTGTGCTAAACCATAGCCTCTTTCCTGACTGGTATCCATTAATCTCATTGCTTCTTCTGTTAGGGTGTAGAACACCCAAGCTATAACTTTCAAACAAACATCTTTCAGATTCTGCATCAGTTGCTGGAACCTTCTCTCAGGCAGGGTTCCAGTGGAAGAGAGGAATTTGGTAACCAAGGATACATCATTAAGATGTCACTCCTGGTGCAGGAATCAAAGAGATCAAGAAATTAAAAAAAATGGTCATCACTGTGACTGCACAAGAACTGGCCAAGCTTCCAGATTAGACTCACTAGATGTCGAATTAGTCCGTATTCCCAGCTGGTCAAAATGCATCACTGGAACAATGGTGGGTTTCTTCCCTTCTGACCAACTTGCTCCTTCTAGAACACAGAGGGAAACAAAATATATCTGAGGTAGTTCACGGCAAGATGAAGTATATTGTTGGTTAAAGGTCTGAAAAATGACATGGATATTAGTTTATTATGTTTCCTCATGTGGAATCACAGCCCCAAAGATCCCAACAAATTCCAGACTTCTGGTAGGTTTTTAATTCTTGATCAAAGTTCCAGGCTTCCTGAAAAAGTTCTTGGTGTCCTGCTACATTTTTTAATGATTAATCCCAATTCCTGTTTTGGCTAATCCAAGCACAGCCCAGCTCCACTGTTTAGGACCATGAGGAGAACCTGGAAGGGCAACAGCACAAACCTGTATAAACATGATTGTCCTTCACCAACATGCTTGTGTTTCCATGGAAACTGAAGATCTGGAACTTTCAGGAACTGGAGATTTCAGGTATCAGACTAGGTGAATGAATTTGAATGAAATGAAGGTGTTTTATCAGGTTCTCTTCCTGATGTTATGAGCTCCATTTTTCAGTTGTCCTGTTTTAGCTGAAGTAGTTCCGTATACACCTTTTTTGTTTTTTTGCATTGGATGAATGAACGGAAGTTTTCTGTTTCTTCAGACATGTTGTGTTGTTTTCCCAGATGGTTAAAGGAGTTAAAGCAGTTCTTATGTTAGATGTTACTGCAGTAATCCTGTAGACCCTGAAAAACACCTGCCCCCATTTTAATGCCAAAAGTGGAAATATCTTTTATTTGTGGAAATGCAGAGAACTCTTTGAACTGAAAAAGGTCAGAGATCTTCAACAGAACCTAATAACTGCCCTTTATTATTCTGGGCAACTTGATGAGGTGGGTCTGAGGTTCATAGACGTGTCCTGCTCTTGGTTGATGTCGTATTGTAGGAGATGTGATGAGAAAGTACATCACTTCCTGAGTTTCTTGAGGATGTTCCTGTATGTGACCTTTACAAGATCCCTTCAAATGATTCTTGTGATCTCTAAAATGTTCCAGAAGTCCTAATCAGTTCCTGATCTCACACAAGAAGGTTCCTGAAAAAGTTCCCAGGTTCTAAGTTTCTGATCAGCTACTGGATCTTCAAGACAGTTCATCCAACTAATTAAACCATAGCTCATTATGACGAGTGTGTGTGTGTGTGTGTGTGTGTGTGTGTGTGTGTGTGTGTGTTGGGTTGGGGGGGTTCACGTTATTTGCGTAAAGAAAAGATACAATGGTAAGAAAGAGAGAGGAAAAGAGAGAGAGTTAACTGTGAGAAAGTGTGTGTGTGTGTGTGTGTGTGTGCGCGCGCGCGGTGAGTTACGGCGGGCGATCAGTAGGTGTCCGCATCGCCGCTTCTGCAGCTCCACACACACACACGCGCGCGCACACACACATTTATCTCCTCTCGGTTGTGCGGCTTTTATTCACGGCAGCGCGCGCGGCAGGCAGACAGGCACGAGCTCGCGCCGCCATCGTTCTTTATTTTCTCGCGTTTCCGGTTCACTTCTTGCTTTCATCTTTTTTTTTTATTTTTTCTCTTTTATTTTTGTTGATGTTTTCTGTGTCTCAGAGCGGGAAGATGGACCTTCTGTCCTGAGCTCTTTTCTCCTTCATCTGTCCATCATGAGCCGCTAACAGGAGACCGGACTTTCTCTCTCTCTCTCTCTCTCTCTCTCTCTCTCTCTCACACACACACACACACACACACACAGGGATACACGGATCTCGGTAGGTAAGTAATGCACGAGCGCTTTTATATAAAATCCTATTTATTTTTATACTTTCTTTCTTTCTTTCTTTCTTTCTTTCTTTCTTTCTTTCTTTCTTTCTTTCTTTCTCTTGAGGATATAATTGAATCCGTTTATTATTGACAGTGCTCTCTCTCTCTCTCTCTCTCTCTCTCTCTCTCTCTCTCTCTCCCCCCTTCCCTGTTTTCTTTCTTTTAGTCCATCTCAGTCTATTCTTCCACTTGTCTTCTCTCTCTCTCTCTCTCTCTCTCTCTCTCTCTCTCTCTCTCTCTAGGTGTTGAGTTTGCCTTTGTCACATGACAGGTTTATATTAAACTTTTGTTGAGAAATGTGAGTGTATGAGAGAGAGAGAGAGAGAGAGAGAGAGAGGGAGAGAGAGAGAGCCTAAAGTTTCATAAAGTGTTAAGATTTCTCTCTCTCTCTCTCTCTCTCTCTCTCTCTCTCTCTCTCTCTCTCTCTCTCAGTGTGGATGTGTGATTTAGACTCAGATTTCTTCACAGAACACTGAAGGAACACGTGAAGAACCCTCCACTGTTTACCCCCCCCCCCTTTCTCTCTCTCTTTCTCACTCTGTTTCTCTCTCTTTATCCCTAATAATTAGATGATCTAACTCATCTCTCATTACTTTTCTGCCACTTTCTCTTTCCTCACTTTATATTTCCCTCTTCTTTCTCTCTCCATTCCCTCTTCTTTCTCTCTCAATTTCTCTCTCTATTCCCTCTTCTTTCTCTCTCCATTCCCTCTTCTTTCTCTCTCAATTTCTCTCTCTATTCCCTCTTCTTTCTCTCTCCATTCCCTCTTCTTTCTCTCTCCATTTCTCTCTCCTTTCTCTCTCCATTTCTCTCTCCATTCCCTCTTCTTTCTCTCTCTATTTCTCTCTCCTTTCTCTCTCTGTTCCCTCTTCTTTCTCTCTCTATTTCTCTCTCCTTTCTCTCTCTGTTCCCTCTTCTTTCTCTCTCCATTCCCTCTTCTTTCTCTCTCCATTTCTCTCTCCATTCCCTCTTCTTTCTCTCTCCATTTCTCTCTCCATTCCCTCTTCTTTCTCTCTCCATTTCTCTCTCCATTCCCTCTTCTTTCTCTCTCCATTTCTCTCTCCATTACCTTTTCCTTTCCCTTTGCCTTCTGTAGTTTCTGTCTCACCTGTTGTTTCTTTCTTTTCTGTGCTGCTTCTCTTTTTGTTTGTGCTCTTTCTCTTTCTCTCTCTTCTCTCTCTCTCTCTTTCTCCTCTCTCTCTCTTCTCCACCCCCCTCTCTCTCTCCTCTCTCTCTCCACCCCCCCCTCTCTCTCTCTCTCCTCCACCCCCCCCTCTCTCTCCTCTCCACCCCCCCTCTCCCTCCCCCCCCTCCCTCTCCACCCCCCCCCCCTCTCTCTCTCTCCACCCCCCCCCTCTCTCTCCCTCTCCACCCCCCCCCTCTCTCTC
>JBCEWE010000196.1:0-17500 GCA_039877035.1 Silurus lanzhouensis | reverse complement strand
GCGGTGAGCGGCCATGTCGAACATAAACAGTGCGCTATGCATAGAGAGCGGCGCTAATGCGGAAGTGTCCCTGCTACAGAAGGACGCACTTCAGGAAGCCGGATTAAACCAGCTGTTGGATTACAACGCGGAACTCGAACGCTACCGCTCTTTCGCAAACTTTTACAAAACCAATGGCGCATTTCCGCAGAGTGCCAAGATCGCTCGCATCACCACGCCCATCTTTCCCAGTGCGCGGATCGGCGTCTCGCCTTGGAACTGCGACAACGCCGCCGTGCTTTGGGGACGCAAGTCGGCGCCGATCCACCCGAACAGAACCCGTAGCGAGTCGTCTCAGCGAGCCGGGAAACCCGATGCACTGCAGATGGCAAACGGTAACTTCCTGTCCACGTTATCGCCCGAGCACTGCAGGCCGCTAGCGGGGGACTGCGTCAACAAGCTTAAGTGTGGTAGCGCTGCTGAAGCGGAGATCATGAACCCGGCGTTCTCTGCTCTCCCTGCTCTGGGGGGCATCTCTTTACCCCCTGGGGTCATCGTCATGACGGCGCTGCACTCCCCCGCCTCTGCGTCCGCCGTCACAGACAGCGCGTTTCAGATCGCTAACCTGGCAGACTGCCAGCAGCACAGCAACAACCACAGCAATCACATCTCCTCTCCTGCGTCTGGAGGAAACGCCGCCAAGAAAAAGAGGAAACGCTGCGGTGTGTGTGCCCCCTGCAGGCGGCTCATTAACTGCGGTGTCTGTAGCAGCTGCAGAAACCGCAAGACCGGACACCAGATCTGCAAATTCCGCAAATGTGAAGAGCTAAAGAAGAAACCAGGCTCGTCGCTCGAGGTGAGAACCAAACTCCCATCATTCACATTATTAATGTACAAATTCAAAAGTGTTTTCATCTGGGGATGAAAGTTAAGATCACTCGTCTCATCCTTTGTCTCGTCATGGTTCTTTTCCCTGTAAACATTCCTGGAATGATTAAAGTCATGTGAACGCTACTCCTGCTTCATATCCAGGTGTTAAAGTGAGAGTTTTCTGTAATTCGACAGTAAAACATGAGTGCTCACATTTGTGTAAACGCATTCAAGATGTTGAATCGAGACATTGGTCTCATCGGTCCTTCTGAGATCTAAATGAGAGAAGTTCATTTGGTAACAAGAGTTAGCGCTGAATTAGCCAGCGAGCAATATTAGCTATTGGAGTGTGTTCACTAACCAGAACAAATCTCGCTAGAGCTCGAACTAGGCTAGCTGATTAGCATTACACAGAAGAGCTCATACTACTGATACACCACCATTACACTAAAACATCTGGACTGATCTACTATAGCTTTATCCATAATTTTCACTCTTCTATCTTCACCTTCATCATCCTTACCTTCATCATCTTCACTTTAATTTTATTCATCTTTGTTTATATTTTGTTATCACTTTGTTCTTCTCCTTCATCAACTTCACTTTAATTTTCACTTCAATCTTCACCTTCATCATCTTTACTTTCATCTTCATCTTAACCTCTGTCCTCAGAAACTTCATGTTTCTCTTCAGGTTGGCATACATGTTTTATTTATTTATCTTTGTGTTCAACTTAAATTTCACCTTCATCATCTTAAAGTTTACCTTCTTCAACTTCACTTCCACTTTCACCTTCATCACCATCACCATCTTCACTCCCACGTGCACCTGTTATTTCTCCTAATTCCTCTACTAATCACAATAATAATAATAAACACTTTACTCCCAGCACTAATACTGATACTGATCTTACTACTAACCCTAGTATTAATCACATAGTGCAGTACCTAGTACTAAAATGACTCCTAATAACACAGTTACTGCTACGTTACTGACTGTAGCGGTGGTGGTGACGTGAATATAGAGGGCAGGGGGGCAGGAGGAGGAGAAGTGCAGCTCGGCCACTTCTCCATCCCTGAACCTTAACTGCGTTTCTGAGACACATCCATCATTTCTTTTTATTTCCCTCAGTAACCTTTACCTTCCAGTCACTCTAAAGCCCTTTAAACCCCTATTGCCCCCAACCCCCCCTTACCTACCCACCAAATCACCCCCAACCCGCCTTTTACCCCCATGAGCCTGAACGTCCCCGCAGCTTCTCCTTTCTCCCTACACGCCTCGTCTAATTGGCAGTAATTAGGGGTGTGTGTGAGAGCGTGTGTGTGTGTGTGTGTGTGTGTGTGTGTGTGTGTGTGTGTGTGTGTGTGTGTGTGTGAACGTAGCTTTGGCTCAGACGCAGTAATTGCTGCCAGTCAGGCTGAGACTGGATTTCAGGCGGAGAAAAAAGCCGAGGTTTTTGGCCGGATTCCAGGCGGAGCTGGGAAACGCTTCTCCCTCACTGCACTCGGCCATTTCACCCAATTACAGACTCCGCCTCCTGATGATCCACATCCCATCATGCACTGCTGCCCTGAACATGCAACACACACACACACACATATATTGAGCTGTCCCATGGCGATAATAATTATTGTTTCATGCCCGGATGATCATTAACGTCCTCCAGTGAGCTGAGAATCTCAAAACCAAACACAAAGCGTTTCTCAGTAACACTCTGAACTGTTTCTCACCTCGTCCCAGGATCTTCACTCCTGTTCATTCTAACCAGTTACAGTCCTTTCATTAAAATCCTCCCCCTCATTTATTTATTGTGTTCGACTTCAACACTTACAGTATTAGCACTTATATGATAATGAGGGGGCGTGGCTAAACATATCCCAGGTGCTAATTGCTACATGAGGGTGTAAAACTAAACACCAAGTTTTTTAGAAACAGATTGAGAAGAAGGACGAAGTGATTGGATTAGACATGTGATGTACGTGTGTTACACGCTTAGCCTCGGATTCACACTAGAGAATCAGATCAGATTGTACAGATTATTTCATCTTCGATTTTTCTATTTTAGACCTGAATAGATTCAACTAGATTATCCTATATTAGATTTTATTAAATTAGTTTAGATTAGATTCACTAAGATTAGATGTTTTTGTTAAAGGCGTGTCTCTGCTTTATGCTCAGCTGTGTTCACCAGTGCACTGATTTCACTCAGCATTACTGAACCAGGAAGTGGTTTATTATAAATATAATGTAGAGAGTGAGACAGGTATCTCAGGCTGCTAGTGAGAGTGAGACATGTGTGGGGGTGAGATGGGTATCTTAGGCTGTAAATAAGAGTGAGATATGTGGAGAATGAGACAGGTATCTCAGGCTGTAAGTGAGAGTGAGACATGTGGAGGGTAAGACAGGTATCTCAGGCTGTAAGTGAGAGTGAGACATGTGAAGGGTGAGACAGGTATCTCAGGCTGTAAGTAAGAGTGAGGCATGTGGAGTGTGAGACAGGTATCTTAGGCTAAGAGTGAGAGTGAGACATGTGGAGGGTGAGACAGATATCTCAGCCTGAGAGTGAGACATGTGGAGGGTGAGGCAGGTATCTCAGACTGTGAAAGTGAGACATGTGGAGGGTGAGACAGGTATCTCAGGCTGTAGATGAGAGTGGAAAATGTGGAGGGTGAGACCGGTATCTCAGGCTGTAAGTAAAAATAAGACATGCAGAGGGTGAGACAGGTATCTCAGGTTGTGAGTGAGAGTAAGACAGGTATCTCAGGCTGTAAGTGAGAGTGAGAGATGTGGAGGGTGAGACAGGTATCTCAGGCTGTAAGTGAGAGTGAGACATGTGGAGGGTGAGACAAATATATATCAGGCTGTAAGTGAGAGTGAGACATGAGGAGGGTGAGACAGATATCTCAGGCTGTAAGTGAGAGTGAGACATGTGGAGGGTGAGACAGGTATCTCAGGCTGTAAGTGAGAGTGCGACATGTGGAGGGTAAGACAGGTATCTCAGGCTGTAAGTGAGAGTGAGACATGCGGAGGGTGAGACAGGTATCTCAGGCTGTAAGTGAGAGTGCGACATGCGGAGGGTGAGACAGGTATCCCAGGCTGTGAGAGTGAGACATGCAGAGGGTGAGACAGGTATCTCAGGCTGTAAGTGAGAGTGCGACATGTGGAGGGTAAGACAGGTATCTCAGGCTGTAAGTGAGAGTGAGACATGCGGAGGGTGAGACAGGTATCTCAGGCTGTAAGTGAGAGTGAGACATGCAGAGGGTGAGACAGGTATCTCAGGCTGTAAGTGAGAGTGTGACATGTGGAGGGTAAGACAGGTATCTCAGGCTGTAAGTGAGAGTGAGACATGTGGAGGGTAAGACAGGTATCTCAGGCTGTAAGTAAGAGTGAGACATGTGGAGGGTGAGACAGGTATCTCAGGCTGTAAGTGAGAGTGAGACATGTGGAGGGTAAGACAGGTATCTCAGGCTGTAAGTGAGAGTGAGACATGCGGAGGGTGAGACAGGTATCTCAGGCTGTAAGTGAGAGTGAGACATGTGGAGGGTAAGACAGGTATCTCAGGCTGTAAGTAAGAATGAGACATGCGGAGGGTGAGACAGGTATCTCAGGCTGTAAGTGAGAGTGAGACATGTGGAGGGTAAGACAGGTATCTCAGGCTGTAAGTAAGAGTGAGACATGCGGAGGGTGAGACAGGTATCTCAGGCTGTAAGTGAGAGTGAGACATGTGGAGGGTAAGACAGGTATCTCAGGCTGTAAGTAAGAGTGAGACATGCGGAGGGTGAGACAGGTATCTCAGGCTGTAAGTGAGACTCTGCTCTGCAGTGCTCTGGTTAAAAAGAAATGAATTCCTTTGTGAAAGAAGTAAAATCAAGCCCTGACACCCCCTGCAGGAGGAATTAGCAACCTGATAACGCTCACATCCACAGGGAAGCATTAGCATTAGTATTCTTCCCCATGCGCTATATATTAAGAGAAGAAGACTTGAGAACGAATCCCATAATTCACTTTACAACATTTCAGATCATTAATTCCAATAAATTATACTTTTTTAGCATTAGAAACATGCTCACCATTAGAAACGTCACTGTTAGCATGTGTTAGGTAATAGAAAGAACAACTAGCTAGTTTATAACAAGAAGCTAACATCTGTGTGTATTAGCATTATTTATCAGCTAGCTAATGCATACTTAATAAAGTAAACAATAAACAAATAAATAGTTAGCCATGTTAGCTAATATGTAATGTGCTGAAAAAAAAACGAGTTATTTAGTCATGTCTACTAGATCCTGAAGATTTTACTGTGGTTTTGTTGGTTCTTTTGAGGTCCTAAAGGATTGTCCTCTAATGTGTTTCTGCTAAGTGTGAATTGCAGTTTTAGTTTTAATGTGGTCATGGTGGCCTGTAATGGGAGTTTAATAGGATGTGTGGTACCTGATGGTTTATTCTGGTTTGTTACCCCCCATACCCCTAACCCAATGTACTCTCTACCCATAATACCCCGTACATTCTACCCCTAATCTCCTAGTACCCTCTACCCATAACCACCCGTTCCCTCTACTCCTAACCCCCTGTACTCTATACCCCTAACCCCCTGTATCCTATACCCCTAACCCCCTGTACCCTATACCCCTAACCCCCTGTATTCTCTACCCCTAACCTCTGAACATTCTACTCCTAACCCCCTGTACTCTATACCCCTAACCTCCTGTATCCTATACCCCTAACTCCCTGTACCCTCTACCCCTAACCCCCTGTATCCTATACCCCTAACCCCCTGTACCCTATACCCCTAACCCCCTGTATTCTCTACCCCTAACCTCTGAACATTCTACTCCTAACCCCCTGTACTCTATACCCCTTACCTCCTGTATCCTATACCCCTAACCCCCTGTATCCTATACCCCTAAACCCCTGTACCCTATACCCCTAACCCCCTGTATCCTATACCCCTAACCCCCTGTATCCTATACCCCTAACCCCCTGTACCCTATACCCCTAACCCCCTGTATTCTCTACCCCTAACCTCTGAACATTCTACTCCTAACCCCCTGTACCCTATACCCTAACCCCCTGTATCCTATACCCCTAACCCCCTGTATCCTATACCCCTAACCCCCTGTACCCTATACCCCTAACCCCCTGTATTCTCTACCCCTAACCTCTGAACATTCTACTCCTAACCCCCTGTACTCTATACCCCTAACCTCCTGTATCCTATACCCCTAACCCCCTGTATCCTATACCCCTAACCCCCTGTACCCTATACCCCTAACCCCCTGTATTCTCTACTCCTAACCTCTGAACATTCTACTCCTAACCCCCTGTACTCTATACCCCTAACCTCCTGTATCCTATACCCCTAACTCCCTGTACCCTCTACCCCTAACCCCCTGTACCCTCTACCCCTAACCCCCTGTATCCTATACCCTTAACCCCCTGTACCCTATACCCCTAACCCCCTGTATTCTCTACCCCTAACCCCTGAACATTCTACTTCTAACCCCCTGTACCCTCTACCCCTAACTCCCTGTACCCTCTACCCCTAACCATAAAACCATAAATATATACAATTATAGAAAAAAGTATGAATGAAAATCTCCAATAAACAGAAATTCTTTACATATTTCTGTGTTTCTCAGTGTGAAGCATCAGTACATTGTGCCTAGGGCCTGATTTGCATTCACCTACCACACACACACACACACACACACACACACACACACACACACACACACACACACACACACACAGCAGCGCATACACACTTCACTTTAGTGTGATAGCTGCCTGGCTTTTTAGCACAGATTACATTTTTATCAGTACAGTGTGATGGTTATGGATGTCATTGACCCCTTAGCCGAACAACTTCATCAACATCCAGATTGATTCTGCATCAGATCTTGACTTTACCATTATTTGTGGCCTTAGACTTAGGGTTCTACTGCATTTCTAATGGGTCGTGATGCACTTCTGATGGGTTCTGATCTGTTTCTGGTTGGTTCTGTTGCATTTCTAGTAAGAGTCTTGATGCATTTTGTTATGTGTTTCTGGAGGGCTCTAATACATAAATGAAATCAGAAAGAAATAGCTCAGGAAAAAGTCCTACATTCATGTGAAGACAGGAGGAAATGCAGAACGGTTTGTTCTGCTCTGTTAGACCTTGAGCACAGACTGAACCAGACCTTGAAATCAAATATAGAATCAGATCTTTTCATTAGAATTGTTCGACCTGTAAAAAAATAAAGCTCAGAGGTGTACTGAATGTACAAAAGATGAGGGAGCAGGTGAATACTCAGCCGTGAACTGCTCACTCAGGCTGTGAGGGGAATTAACATTAATATGCCCATGTGAGCTGCACCGACTCATCCTGAAAATGAGACACCAGAGAAAGCATCCATCCTGATGTCATTTATATCTGCTCCAAAACACAGATACGTGATCTTAGTATTTCCATCGAGAATATCGCTGCGAGTGCACGCCCCTCAGGATGTCCTTACCATGACGAAATATTAAACATCTGCTTTACCTGTCTGTCTCTCAGCTGCCAGAGCTTTCTGTTGGTCTGTTATCACGTTAATCATTTATAAACAACTGTGATTTCATGATTCTTCTCAAATATCTCAAATTTCAAGTTTATTTCTAGACATTTTCTTAAAGCAGCTTTACAGAACTCGAGAATTATAGAACAAAAATGTTATAATTGTGATTGATGTATTAGTCAGTGATGATGAAGACTGGGGCAAATGTGGCGTAGAAAAAACCTTCCTGTTATGAGGAAGAAACTTTGAGAGGAACCAGACTCAAAAGGGGAACCTATCCTCATTTGGGTGACATCAAGAGTGTGATTATAGTCTTTAAACACTACAGAACACTGGAGAGTGAGAACTAACATGAGCACTGGAGTGTGTGATTATGACTGATGATCTTTATACAGTCTTTTACAGTCATTTGAGGTTGTGGAACCAGGAGCTACTCAACATTTGATATCATAGATCCAACACCAGCTTCTCCATGCCAGAGCCTTTAAACACTCGGGATGGGGAGAGAAAGAGAAGCAGTGGAGAGGAATTAGCGTAGCTGCTGTTCATGATATTAACAGCACAAGTTGATAATGTGATGTGATCAGATGTTCTGGAGCACAAGGTTATGATGTGATGTGTGTTATGTGTAGAACTTGCTAAAAACATACGTCTTTAATCTATTCCAAAGTTTAGGGTGATAAGGTTGAGGCTTATATGGTCAAATAGAAAGTTATGTGTCATCCAATCTTTTAATTATTTAACCCACTTTGTTATCCGGATTAATTGAGATATTTTATCTGGTTTTGATGAGATTTATAGCTGGGTGTCATCAGCATAACAGTGGAAGCTGATCCCATGCCTTTTAATAATATTTCCCAAGGGACGCATGTACTGTATATTGTGAAATGCAGGGGTCCTAGAACTGAACCTTGTGGCACCTCATATTAAACCAGGATAACTCTCCATTTAAGTCAACGAAATGGTAACAATCAGACAGGTAGGATTTAAACCAGCTTAATGCCTGTCCCTGAATGCCGATGTAATTCTGTAAGCGATCTAGGAGGAGATCATGGTCTATAGTGTCGAATGCAGCACTAAGATCTAGTAAAACCAACAGCGAGATGAAGCCTTGGTCTGAAGCTGAAAACAGGTCATTAGTGATTTTAACTAGGGCAGTTTCTGTGCTATGATGGAGCCTGAAACCTGACTGAAACTCTTCAGAGATCTTGTTCTCTTGTAAGTGGGAACAGAACTGGGCAGCGACAATCTTTTCTAAAATCTTGGACATAAATGGGAGATTTGAAATTGGTCTGTAATTTGATAATGTGTTTGGATCCAGATTAGGTTTTTTAATGAGGGGCTTAATAACTGCTAACTTGAGGGATTTAGGGACGTGACCTAAAGATAGTGAGGAGTTAATAATATTAAAAAGAGGCTCACCAGCTGTACATAACACTTCCTTCAATAGATGAGTTGGAATGGGATCTAACTGACATGTTGTCGATTTAGCTTTGATAATAACATCATACAGCTCTTCCTGTCCTGTACGTGTAAAACAGTGTAGATGTGGAGTTTTAGGTGAGATTGGATCAGGAGATGCTGTCAGAGGTTGGACCTCCACAATTGTTTTTCTAATACTATAAATCTTTTCAGTGAAGAAATTCATAAAGTCGTCACTACTAAACTGAGATGGAACACATTTTTCAGAGCCCTGATTTGTAGTTAGTTTAGCTACTGTAGTGAAAAGGAACCTGGGATTGTGTTTATTGTTTTCTATGAGTTTGCTCAGGTGTTCAGCTCTAGCAGCTTTTAGCGCCCGTCTGTAGCTGAGCATACTGTCTTTATACGCAATTCTAAATACCGCCAATTTAGTTTTCCTCCATTTTCTCTCCAGATTACGGGCTGTTCTCTTGAGGGCATGCGTATGACTATTATACCAAGGTGCAGGTGTTTGTTCTCAAACCTTTTTTAACCGGATGGGGGCAACGGTGTCTAATGTGCTAGTGAGGATAAGGTCTATGTTGTTAACCATTTCATCAAAATCATTAGCAGTTATGGGTTTAGTGAGAAATGGAGATAAATCAGGCAGGTTATTTATGAATCTGTCCTTAGTGGTTGGAACAATAGTCCTACCAAGTCGATAACGTGGTGCAACACGGCTAATCTGCTCTACCGGTAGTGTGTACAGTATGAGGTAATGGTCTGTGATGTCATCACTCTGAGGTAAAATATCTATATCAGTGACGTCTGCTCCGTGGGATATTATTAAGTCTAGTGTGTGGTTAAAGCGGTGAGTTGGTGACGTTTTGTTTAACCCCAAAAGAGTTTAATAAGCCGATAAATGATAATCCTAGAGCATCGTTTATATCATCTTCATGAATATTAAAATCTCCTACAAGCAGGACTTTATCAAAATCGATCAAGAGATCTGATAGAAAACAAGCAAACTCTTCTGTAGGGCCCTGGGGGTCTGTACACGGTGACCAGAGCGAGAGACAGTAGGGGTTTTCTATGCATGTCTGAAAGTACAACTTTAATAACGAACACTTCAAATGATTTAAAGCTGAATCCTAATCTCTGACTAACATTAAGAGAGGCACTATAAATGTAGGTATACCGAATTCACGACCAGTCTGACGGGGCTCATGCTTATAAACATATCCTGACGGTGTCGACTCGTTTAGACCCATATAATCACCTGGTTTAATCCAGGTCTCAGTGAGACAGAGTGCATCGAGATTATTATCCGTGATCATCTCATTTATAATCAGTGCTTTGGGTGCAAGTGATCTAATGTTTAAAAGACCAAACTTTAGAACTTTTTTGTGTTTGCTTATCTGGCATTTTTCAGTTTTAACTGCACTAAGATTATTTCTGGATCTTGTGTATTAATTTTATGATCTCACTACACGAGGAATAGACACGGTTTCTATAAAGTGGGCTGTGTGTGTACTTATTGTGTAACTATTTGGTTTGTTGTATAAATATTATCATAATTGTGAATTGCATGATGTCTTACCAGTCAGATGGTGTGCAGTGTTCTAAAGATGTTGTCTGATAAGACTGTAGCTCCAACTCTGTTGGGGTGCAGGCCATAAGGATGGACAAACCTTGTATGCTCCCACAAAAAATTTCAATTATCAGCAATGAGTAGCTTTTTTTTCTCTACACCATGACTGTAGCCATTCGTTTAGTGCAAAAAGTCTACTGAACTACTCAATTTCTCGCTGGTAAGTGGGAAGATCGTGGGTGATGTGCTGCGTATCTTCTCCACCAGGATCCTGAAATCCCTTTTCAAGATCTCAGTTTGCCTCTCCGGCATGGAGAACAACAGTTCTTGCAACATCGAGCACCAGGAAAATAGTGAGTGTGTACCTTACCTTTGGCTGCGGTTATGCGGGCATCCCGGACAATGGAATCTACAATAATCATGGTATTTCATTCCGTCTTAGTCGAGACCTCATAGCTGGTATAGTATAGTGTAAGCGCACTGTAAAATAAGAGTATAGAATAACAGTGAAGTATGAGTATACGTTAGGGGAGAGTATTGTATGTGAGTACAGTGTGAGTAAACTAAAATAAGAGTATAGTATGAGTATTTAGTGCGAGTACTCTGTAGGGGAGACTATAGTATGAGGATGCTGTAGAATGAGAGTATAGTATGTGATTATACTCTGGAATAAAAGTATAGTGTAAGTATACTGTAGAATTAGATTATAGTGTGAGTGTACTCTAGTATGAGAGTATAGTGCAAGTATACTGTGTAATAAGAATATAGTGTTGGTGTATAGTATGTGTGTATGCTGTAGAATAAGAGTTTGAGTATACTTGAGAATGAGAGTATGATGAAATTATACTGTAGTATGAGAGTATAGTTTGCAAACCCAGCCGTTAGTGTTGCACAAGCCAGTGCACTCTTAGTGCCGGTCCCAAGCCCGGGTAAATGTGGAGGGTTTTGTAATGAAGGACATCCAGTGTAAAACATGTGCCAAATCAAACATGCAAATTACGAAAGAGAATTTCATAGTAGATCGGTCGAGGCCCGGGTTACCAACAACCACCACAGGTATCATTGGCCAACAGGGTACTGGTGGAAACTGGGCTACTGTTGTCTGAAGGAGGAGAAGGAGAGGAGGAAGACGTCTACAGAGACAGCAGGGAAAGGAGTGGAGGTTCGGGTTGGTACTTTAAATGTTGGTACTATGACGGGTAAAGGGAGAGAGGGAGCTGATATGATGGAGAGGAGAAAGGTAGAGATGTTGTGTGTTCAGGAGAACAAGTGGAAAGAGAGTAAGAGCAGGAACATTGGAGGTGTTTAAACTGTTCTATCATGGTGTGGATGGAAAGAGAAATGGTGTAGGGGGATTCTGAAGAAAGAGTACAGTAAGAGTGTAGTGGAGGTGAGGGGAGTTTCTGATAGGGTGATGAACGTGAAGCTGGAAGTTGAAGAGGTGATGATAAATGTCATCAGTGTTTATGCTCCACAGGTGGGCTGTGAGATGGAGGAGAAAGAAAAATTCTGGAGTGAGTTAGATGAAGTGGTAGATGGTGTACCTAGGAGAGAACGATTGGTAAATTGGGCAGACTTTATTTGGCATGTAGGTGAAGGGAACAGAGGTGATGAGGAGGTGATGGTAGGTATGGTTTTAAGGAGAGGAATGTGGAATGGCAGAGGGTGGTAGATTTTGCTAAAAGGCAGTGTTGAACACGTATTTTAAGAAGAAGGAGGATCACAGGGTGACGTATAAGAGTGGAGAAAGGTGCACACAGGTGGACTATGTGCTATGCAGGAGATGCAACCTGAAGGAGATTGGAGACTGTAAGTTGTTGGCAGGGGACAGTGTAGCTAGACAGCATCGGATGGTGGTCTGTAGGATGGTTTTGGAGGTAAAGAAGAAGAGGAGGAGAGCGAGGACTGAAAGAAGAATAAGATGGTGGAAACTGAAGGAGGAAGAGTGTAGTGTGATTAGAAATGAGTTTATTAGAGGGACAGCGCATGTAGGACGTTTTGGAGATAAGGTGAGGGAGGTGAGATTGAGATGGTTTGGACATGTGCAGAGGAGGGACATGGGGTATATCAGTAGGAGAATGCTGAGGATGGAGACACCAGGAAGGAGGGAAAGAGGAAGATCAAGGAGGAGGTTTATGGATGTGGTGAGGGAAGACATGCAGGTAGTTGGGTTGAAAGAGGCAGATGTACAGGACAGGGGGGTATAGAGACGGATGATCCGCTGTAGCGCCCCCTAATGGGAGAAGCTGAAAGAAGAAGAAGTAAGTATACTGTGTACTATAGTATAGTATAGTAGTATTATAGTATAGTGTGAGTATAGTATGTGAGTATAATATGAGCATATAGTGTGAGTATACTGTAGAGAGTATGAAAATAGTGTAAGTATACTGTAGTATTATAGTGTAGTGTGAGTATAATATGAGCATATAGTGTGAGTATACTGTAGAATGAGAGTATAGTGTAAGTATACTGTAGTATAGTGTGAGTATACTGTTGAATGAGAGTATAGTGTAAGTATACTTTAGTATAGTGTGAGTATAGTGTGAGTATAGAATGAGCATATAGTGTGAGTATACTGTAGAATGAGAGTATAGTGTAAGTATACTGTAGTATTATAGTATAGTGTGAGTATAGTATGAGCATATAGTGTGAGTATACTGTAGAATGAGAGTATGAGAGTATAGTGTAAGTATACTGTAGTATAGTGTGAGTATACTGTAGAATGAGAGTATAGTGTAAGTATACTGTAGTATAGTGTGAGTATAGTGTGAGTATGAGTATATAGTGTGAGTATACTGTAGAATGAGAGTATAGTGTAGGTATACTGTAATATTATAGTATAGTGTGAGTATAGAATGAGCATATAGTGTGAGTACTGTAGAATGAGAGTATAGTATGAGAGTATAGTGTAAGTATACTGTAGTATAGTGTGAGTATAGTGTGAGTATAATATGAGCATATAGTGTGAGTATACTGTAGAATGAGAGTATAGTGTAAGTATACTGTAGTATAGTGAGTATACTGTAGAATGAGAGTATAGTGTAAGTATACTGTAGTATAGTGTGAGTATAGTGTGAGTGAGTATATAGTGAGTATACTGTAGAATGAGAGTATAGTGTAAGTATACTGTAATATTATAGTATTGTGTGAGTATAGAATGAGCATATAGTGTGAGTATACTGTAGAATGAGAGTATAGTATGAGAGTATAGTGTAAGTATACTGTAGTATAGTGTGAGTATAGTGTGAGTATAATATGAGCATATAGTGTGAGTATACTGTAGAATGAGAGTATAGTATGAGAGTATAGTGTAAGTATACTGTAGTATAGTGTGAGTATAGTGTGAGTATATGAGCATATAGTGTGAGTATACTGTAGAATGAGAGTATAGTGTAAGTATACTGTAGTATAGTGTGAGTATACTGTAGAATGAGAGTATAGTGTAAGTATACTGTAGTATAGTGTGAGTATAGTGTGAGTATGAGTATATAGTGTGAGTATACTGTAGAATGAGAGTATAGTGTAAGTATACTGTAATATTATAGTATAGTGTGAGTATAGAATGAGCATATAGTGTGAGTATACTGTAGAATGAGAGTATAGTATGAGAGTATAGTGTAAGTATACTGTAGTATAGTGTGAGTATAGTGTGAGTATAATATGAGCATATAGTGTGGTTATACTGTAATATTATAGTATAGTGTGAGTATAGAATGAGCATATAGTGTGAGTATACTGTAGAATGAGAGTATAGTATGAGAGTATAGTGTAAGTATACTGTAGTATAGTGTGAGTATAGTGTGAGTATATGAGCATATAGTGTGAGTATACTGTAGAATGAGAGTATAGTATGAGAGTATAGTGTAAGTATACTGTAGTATAGTGTGAGTATAGTGTGAGTATATGAGCATATAGTGTGAGTATACTGTAGAATGAGAGTATAGTGTAAGTATACTGTAGTATAGTGTGAGTATACTGTAGAATGAGAGTATAGTGTAAGTATACTGTAGTATAGTGTGAGTATAGTGTGAGTATGAGTATATAGTGTGAGTATACTGTAATATTATAGTATAGTGTGAGTATAGAATGAGCATATAGTGTGAGTATACTGTAGAATGAGAGTATAGTATGAGAGTATAGTGTAAGTATACTGTAGTATAGTGTGAGTATAGTGTGAGTATATGAGCATATAGTGTGAGTATACTGTAGAATGAGAGTATAGTGTAAGTATACTGTAGTATAGTGTGAGTATACTGTAGAATGAGAGTATAGTGTAAGTATACTGTAGTATAGTGTGAGTATAGTGTGAGTATGAGTATATAGTGTGAGTATACTGTAATATTATAGTATAGTGTGAGTATAGAATGAGCATATAGTGTGAGTATACTGTAGAATGAGAGTATAGTATGAGAGTATAGTGTAAGTATACTGTAGTATAGTGTGAGTATAGTGTGAGTATGAGTATATAGTGTGAGTATACTGTAATATTATAGTATAGTGTGAGTATAGAATGAGCATATAGTGTGAGTATACTGTAGAATGAGAGTATAGTATGAGAGTATAGTGTAAGTATACTGTAGTATAGTGTGAGTATAGTGTGAGTATAGAATGAGCATATAGTGTGAGTATACTGTAGAATGAGAGTATAGTATGAGAGTATAGTGTAAGTATACTGTAGTATAGTGTGAGTATAGTGTGAGTATAATATGAGCATATAGTGTGAGTATACTGTAGAATGAGAGTATAGTATGAGAGTATAGTGTAAGTATACTGTAGTATAGTGTGAGTATAGTGTGAGTATAATATGAGCATATAGTGTGAGTATACTGTAGAATGAGAGTATAGTATGAGAGTATAGTGTAAGTATACTGTAGTATAGTGTGAGTATAGTGTGAGTATAATATGAGCATATAGTGTGAGTATACTGTAGAATGAGAGTATAGTGTAAGTATACGGTAATATAGTATAGTGTGATTATAGAATGAGCATATAGTGTGAGTATACTGTAGAATGAGAGTATAGTATGAGAGTATAGTGTATGTATGCTGTAGTATGACACTGGCCGGCGAGGAGGGAAACAGGGAGAAGAAATCTCCCGACCCTGAAAACCAGCGTAAAATTAGCGAGCGCAGTGGGATTCGCTGATGTCAGGCGGAAGAACGGGTGATGTGGGAGATGCTTGGCTCTTTTGTGCTCGCACCGGGAGCACGCTGTAATGAAAAGGTCATGGCGCCATTGTACAGCGCTCTCACAGCCACAAGGATTTTTTTCCCTTTTTTTAAAATAAATAAATGGCTGGTGGCAGGACCTTGAAGAGCGGCGGCTTTAATGATTGCGGAGGAGCCGAATAAGCGTCCGTGGGCAGCGCTAATTTGTTTTAGGTGTGCTCAGAATAGATAAGGACGAATGTGTGGCCTTCCAGCTCCGCTCTTCCTCCTCCCTCTTCCTCCACAACCTTTGCTTCCCTGGAGATAACGCTGTACGCTAGCAGCCAATCTCAGCGGGGGAGACAGGGAAAAGAGAGAAGGAAAAAAAAGACAGGAGGGAGTGAAGGCGATAATAAAAAGGAAGAAAAGAAAGAAAGGAAGGCCTGAGGGACAGGCAGCCTTAGATGTGCTGATTGGTGGATTTATTCAGCTCTAAACTCACAGGCTAATCTAACCGACATCAGAGATGGGGAGAGAGAGAAAAACAAATATCCGAGTCGCGTAACGAGTCTCAGACCTAAAGGCCAACCTTAAGCTCCTGTCAAGACGATGTGCGATTGCTTAATTACGCCAATCTCTCGCTCTGGCACTGACGAGACACGAGCCGTCTCCACTTCCCCTCCGTATTATTTTTAGTCTGGGTTTAGAACGCTAGTCTCAGAGCTATCTGTTAAAAACTGAAACAAAAAAAGCTTTTAAAACAGGATTAAATCTAAACATCTGACATAAAATATTGTAAAATAACTTATTCACACACACCTGTTGTTTTAATTCAATTTAATTTAATAACAATAAACATTGTCTCTAAGCAGATTTACACAGATATTGTGGTAATAAAAGAATATACGTCTGTTCCTTATCATTTTAAGTTTGTCCCTAATAAGTGATCCAGTGGTGACTCTGGTGAAGGAAAATCTCCTTGAGACTTCACGAGGAAGAAACCTTGAGAGGAACCAGACTCGAAAGCGAGCCTCATCATCAACACTGAATGTCCTTTATTACAGTTGCATCAGTTTTGAGGTTATAAACTGTTCAGTGATGGTGATTAAATGTAAACTGTCATCCTGAGCACATTGTAGGAGACTGTTTTCCAAAGAAAGAGAAAAAGATGTAATGTATTTACAGTCGTATTCAATGTTCAGTAGCTACATGAACATTATGCACTTGTGGGCAGAGTTTATCTAAAATAGGGGCGTGTCTTTATTATGTTTTGTTTCTGAATGTGAGCTTGTCGTGAACGCTGTAATAAGAACCGGTGTGAAGTCTAGCGCCACTGTCAGGCTGTTTTATCTTATTACAATAACCACACTGAAATATGTTTTGTATGTAAACACACACACACACACACACACACACACACACACACACACACACACACACACACACTGAGAAACATCCTTAAAGGACATAATAATATACGTAAATTACTAATCAGTAATTTGAGGATAACAGTAAGTTGGAGGACATCAGAGGAGACGTGTCTTAAGCAGAGACATGGCTTCACATTCCAGCGCTGAATTATTCATGGATAATAGTATAAATAAACAATAAAGTGAGCATTTAGCATCCCAGATTAGCATCATTCAGATTATCCTCCACACCTCCTATTAGTCTTTCATTAATATTGTAATAATATTAAACACATCAGCAAACCCAATATTAGCATCTTTAGTCTGTATTTTCTATCCCAGGTTCTTTTTTCAGGTGTAATATATATAATATACAGTATCTGTTGCTTGTTAGCTACATTGGTTTTAATGCGTTGATCAGATCGGTGCATATAAAAACAATGAAATATATAAAAATACAGATTAAAAAATTATTATTATTATTATGATTATTGTGAATAAAAATGGCCTCCGTGTGCTCCTGATAGAACATCTCTGTCTCCATCTCGTCTCGGGTGTGAAATG
>JBCEWE010000583.1:207500-238177 GCA_039877035.1 Silurus lanzhouensis | reverse complement strand
GAACATCTTTGGGCCTTTGGGTTTTCTGCAATTCACATTCCGATCCTCTAAAAAGATTCTCTCAAACAAGTTTGTTCCAATTGTCGCCAAATTTGCACAACTACATCATATGAGCACCAACAGAACAAAAATATCACTCAGATCATTGAGATTCGGAATGGGTCACTGTTAATGGACTAAGGAGCTTGGCAGACAAGTGATGCAAGAATTTCTTGGCACAATCATGAATCAAATTCAGAACAAAGGTGGTCCAAAAATATGGTAACGCTTCACGATTTTGCGTGTCATCCTTGCGCAGGGGCCATGCTAATCTTCTCTGTATCGTTCCAATTTTAGTATATGTGCTGCCGTAGCAAGCACAAACACACCGCCTGAAGGCACTCTATAAGTGCTGGGGTTCCCCACAACTTTCCTTCTTCATGGTTAGTACCAAAACACACCAAGTTCTTTCAGGAGACTCTCAGACCTGACCTGAATGCACTTACAGACCAATTGCCAGTTTGGATATGTACTAATCCCCCGAATAAACCATGAAACACTTCAGACTCTATAGATTTACCATTTGATGTGTCAGACTGCAGAGGTGCATGCTGGGAGTATGGGAATTCGAGCAGTTGCTGTTGGTCTTGTTGGATCTTCGTGTGGTGAGGTAAGCAGTGATTTGTTCTTGCAATAAACCCCCCCTGCACCATCAAACACACTTTGAAAAGGAATATGGCAGTTTATTGGACAATCCTTGTGCTTTCTTACAATTTAGCCAGTGGATGGAGGAGAGTCTCAGCTTCTCTACAAAGCAATTTTGGTCTAATAAGTTTGTGTACTATAGCACCACCAACAGGCCAACATTCGCCTTACACTTAAGAACGAACATCTTTGGGCCTTTGGGTTTTCTGCAATTCACATTCCGATCCTCTAAAAAGATTCTCTCAAACAAGTTTGTTCCAATTGTCGCCAAATTTGCACAACTACATCATATGAGCACCAACAGAACAAAAATATCACTCAGATCATTGAGATTCGGAATGGGTCACTGTTAATGGACTAAGGAGCTTGGCAGACAAGTGATGCAAGAATTTCTTGGCACAATCATGAATCAAATTCAGACAAAGGTGGTCCAAAAATATGGTAACGCTTCACGATTTTGCGTGTCATCCTTGCGCAGGGGCCATGCTAATCTTCTCTGTATCGTTCCAATTTTAGTATATGTGCTGCCGTAGCAAGCACAAACACACCGCCTGAAGGCACTCTATAAGTGCTGGGGTTCCCCACAACTTTCCTTCTTCATGGTTAGTACCAAAACACACCAAGTTCTTTCAGGAGACTCTCAGACCTGACCTGAATGCACTTACAGAAAATTGCCAGTTTGGATATGTACTAATCCCCCGAATAAACCATGAAACACTTCAGACTCTATAGATTTACCATTTGATGTGTCAGACTGCAGAGGTGCATGCTGGGAGTATGGGAATTCGAGCAGTTGCTGTTGGTCTTGTTGGATCTTCATGTGGTGAGGTAAGCAGTGATTTGTTCTTGCAATAACCCCCCCTGCACCATCAAACACACTTTGAAAAGGAATATGGCAGTTTAATGGACAATCCATTTAGCCAGTGGATGGAGGAGAGTCTCAGCTTCTCTACAAAGCAATTTTGGTCTAATAAGTTTGTGTACTTAGCACCACCAACAGGCCAACATTCGCCTTACACTTAAGAACGAACATCTTTGGGCCTTTGGGTTTTCTGCAATTCACATTCCGATCCTCTAAAAAGATTCTCTCAAACAAGTTTGTTCCAATTGTCGCCAAATTTGCACAACTACATCATATGAGCACCAACAGAACAAAAATATCACTCAGATCATTGAGATTCGGAATGGGTACTGTTAAGGACTAAGGAGTTGGCAGACAAGTGATGCAAGAATTTCTTGGCACAATCATGAATCAAATTCAGAACAAAGGTGGTCCAAAAATATGGTAACACTTCACGATTTTGCGTGTCATCCTTGCGCAGGGGCCATGCTAATCTTCTCTGTATCGTTCCAATTTTAGTATATGTGCTGCCGTAGCAAGCACAAACACACCGCCTGAAGGCACTCTATAAGTGCTGGGGTTCCCCACAACTTTCCTTCTTCATGGTTAGTACCAAAACACACCAAGTTCTTTCAGGAGACTCTCAGACCTGACCTGAATGCACTTACAGACCAATTGCCAGTTTGGATATGTACTAATCCCCCCGAATAAACCATGAAACACTTCAGACTCTATAGATTTACCATTTGATGTGTCAGACTGCAGAGGTGCATGCTGGGAGTATGGGAATTCGAGCAGTTGCTGTTGGTCTTGTTGGATCTTCGTGTGGTGAGGTAAGCAGTGATTTGTTCTTGCAATAAACCCCCCCTGCACCATCAAACACACTTTGAAAAGGAATATGGCAGTTTATTGGACAATCCTTGTGCTTTCTTACAATTTAGCCAGTGGATGGAGGAGAGTCTCAGCTTCTCTACAAAGCAATTTTGGTCTAATAAGTTTGTGTACTATAGCACCACCAACAGGCCAACATTCGCCTTACACTTAAGAATGAACATCTTTGGGCCTTTGGGTTTTCTGCAATTCACATTCCGATCCTCTAAAAAGATTCTCTCAAACAAGTTTGTTCCAATTGTCGCCAAATTTGCACAACTACATCATATGAGCACCAACAGAACAAAAATATCACTCAGATCATTGAGATTCGGAATGGGTCACTGTTAATGGACTAAGGAGCTTGGCAGACAAGTGATGCAAGAATTTCTTGGCACAATCATGAATCAAATTCAGAACAAAGGTGGTCCAAAAATATGGTAACGCTTCACGATTTTGCGTGTCATCCTTGCGCAGGGGCCATGCTAATCTTCTCTGTATCGTTCCAATTTTAGTATATGTGCTGCCGTAGCAAGCACAAACACGCTGCCTGAAGGCACTCTATAAGTGCTGGGGTTCCCCACAACTTTCCTTCTTCATGGTTAGTACCAAAACACACCAAGTTCTTTCAGGAGACTCTCAGACCTGACCTGAATGCACTTACAGACCAATTGCCAGTTTGGATATGTACTAATCCCCCAGAATAAACCATGAAACCCTTCAGACTCTATAGATTTACCATTTGATGTGTCAGACTGCAGAGGTGCATGCTGGGAGTATGGGAATTCGAGCAGTTGCTGTTGGTCTTGTTGGATCTTCGTGTGGTGAGGTAAGCAGTGATTTGTTCTTGCAATAAACCCCCCCTGCACCATCAAACACACTTTGAAAAGGAATATGGCAGTTTATTGGACAATCCATTTAGCCAGTGGATGGAGGAGAGTCTCAGCTTCTCTACAAAGCAATTTTGGTCTAATAAGTTTGTGTACTATAGCACCACCAACAGGCCAACATTCGCCTTACACTTAAGAACGAACATCTTTGGGCCTTTCGGTTTTCTGCAATTTACATTCCGATCCTTTAAAAAGATTCTCTCAAACAAGTTTGTTCCAATTGTCGCCAAATTTGCACAACTACATCATAAGAGCACCAACAGAACAAAAATATCACTCAGATCATTGAGATTCGGAATGGGTCACTGTTAATGGACTAAGGAGCTTGGCAGACAAGTGATGCAAGAATTTCTTAGCACAATCATGAATCAAATTCAGAACAAAGGTGGTCCAAAAATATGGTAACGTTTCACGAGTTTGCGTGTCATCCTTGCGCAGGGGCCATGCTAATCTTCTGTGTATCGTTCCAATTTTAGTATATGTGCTGCCGTAGCAAGCACAAACACACCGCCTGAAGGCACTCTATAAGTGCTGGGGTTCCCCACAACTTTCCTTCTTCATGGTTAGTACCAAAACACACCAAGTTCTTTCAGGAGACTCTCAGACCTGACCTGAATGCACTTACAGACCAATTGCCAGTTTGGATATGTACTAATCCCCCCGAATAAACCATGAAACACTTCAGACTCTATAGATTTACCATTTGATGTGTCAGACTGCAGAGGTGCATGCTGGGAGTATGGGAATTCGAGCAGTTGCTGTTGGTCTTGTTGGATCTTCGTGTGGTGAGGTAAGCAGTGATTTGTTCTTGCAATAAACCCCCCTGCACCATCAAACACACTTTGAAAAGGAATATGGCAGTTTATTGGACAATCCTTGTGCTTTTCTTTACAATTTAGCCAGTGGATGGAGGAGAGTCTCAGCTTCTCTACAAAGCAATTTTGGTCTAATAAGTTTGTGTACTATAGCACCACCAACAGGCCAACATTCGCCTTACACTTAAGAATGAACATCTTTGGGCCTTTGGGTTTTCTGCAATTCACATTCCGATCCTCTAAAAAGATTCTCTCAAACAAGTTTGTTCCAATTGTCGCCAAATTTGCACAACTACATCATATGAGCACCAACAGAACAAAAATATCACTCAGATCATTGAGATTCGGAATGGGTCACTGTTAATGGACTAAGGAGCTTGGCAGACAAGTGATGCAAGAATTTCTTGGCACAATCATGAATCAAATTCAGGACAAAGGTGGTCCAAAAATATGGTAACGCTTCACGATTTTGCGTGTCATCCTTGCGCAGGGGCCATGCTAATCTTCTCTGTATCGTTCCAATTTTAGTATATGTGCTGCCGTAGCAAGCACAAACACACCGCCTGAAGGCACTCTATAAGTGCTGGGGTTCCCCACAACTTTCCTTCTTCATGGTTAGTACCAAAACACACCAAGTTCTTTCAGGAGACTCTCAGACCTGACCTGAATGCACTTACAGAAAAATTGCCAGTTTGGATATGTACTAATCCCCCCGAATAAACCATGAAACACTTCAGACTCTATAGATTTACCATTTGATGTGTCAGACTGCAGAGGTGCATGCTGGGAGTATGGGAATTCGAGCAGTTGCTGTTGGTCTTGTTGGATCTTCATGTGGTGAGGTAAGCAGTGATTTGTTCTTGCAATAACCCCCCCTGCACCATCAAACACACTTTGAAAAGGAATATGGCAGTTTAATGGACAATCCATTTAGCCAGTGGATGGAGGAGAGTCTCAGCTTCTCTACAAAGCAATTTTGGTCTAATAAGTTTGTGTACTTTAGCACCACCAACAGGCCAACATTCGCCTTACACTTAAGAACGAACATCTTTGGGCCTTTGGGTTTTCTGCAATTCACATTCCGATCCTCTAAAAAGATTCTCTCAAACAAGTTTGTTCCAATTGTCGCCAAATTTGCACAACTACATCATATGAGCACCAACAGAACAAAAATATCACTCAGATCATTGAGATTCGGAATGGGTGACTGTTAAGGGACTAAGGAGTTTGGCAGACAAGTGATGCAAGAATTTCTTGGCACAATCATGAATCAAATTCAGAACAAAGGTGGTCCAAAAATATGGTAACACTTCACGATTTTGCGTGTCATCCTTGCGCAGGGGCCATGCTAATCTTCTCTGTATCGTTCCAATTTTAGTATATGTGCTGCCGTAGCAAGCACAAACACACCGCCTGAAGGCACTCTATAAGTGCTGGGGTTCCCCACAACTTTCCTTCTTCATGGTTAGTACCAAAACACACCAAGTTCTTTCAGGAGACTCTCAGACCTGACCTGAATGCACTTACAGACCAATTGCCAGTTTGGATATGTACTAATCCCCCCGAATAAACCATGAAACACTTCAGACTCTATAGATTTACCATTTGATGTGTCAGACTGCAGAGGTGCATGCTGGGAGTATGGGAATTCGAGCAGTTGCTGTTGGTCTTGTTGGATCTTCGTGTGGTGAGGTAAGCAGTGATTTGTTCTTGCAATAAACCCCCCCTGCACCATCAAACACACTTTGAAAAGGAATATGGCAGTTTATTGGACAATCCTTGTGCTTTTCTTTACAATTTAGCCAGTGGATGGAGGAGAGTCTCAGCTTCTCTACAAAGCAATTTTGGTCTAATAAGTTTGTGTACTATAGCACCACCAACAGGCCAACATTCGCCTTACACTTAAGAATGAACATCTTTGGGCCTTTGGGTTTTCTGCAATTCACATTCCGATCCTCTAAAAAGATTCTCTCAAACAAGTTTGTTCCAATTGTCGCCAAATTTGCACAACTACATCATATGAGCACCAACAGAACAAAAATATCACTCAGATCATTGAGATTCGGAATGGGTCACTGTTAATGGACTAAGGAGCTTGGCAGACAAGTGATGCAAGAATTTCTTGGCACAATCATGAATCAAATTCAGGACAAAGGTGGTCCAAAAATATGGTAACGCTTCACAATTTTGCGTGTCATCCTTGCGCAGGGGCCATGCTAATCTTCTCTGTATCGTTCCAATTTTAGTATATGTGCTGCCGTAGCAAGCACAAACACACCGCCTGAAGGCACTCTATAAGTGCTGGGGTTCCCCACAACTTTCCTTCTTCATGGTTAGTACCAAAACACACCAAGTTCTTTCAGGAGACTCTCAGACCTGACCTGAATGCACTTACAGAAAATTGCCAGTTTGGATATGTACTAATCCCCCCGAATAAACCATGAAACACTTCAGACTCTATAGATTTACCATTTGATGTGTCAGACTGCAGAGGTGCATGCTGGGAGTATGGGAATTCGAGCAGTTGCTGTTGGTCTTGTTGCATCTTCATGTGGTGAGGTAAGCAGTGATTTGTTCTTGCAATAACCCCCCCTGCACCATCAAACACACTTTGAAAAGGAATATGGCAGTTTAATGGACAATCCATTTAGCCAGTGGATGGAGGAGAGTCTCAGCTTCTCTACAAAGCAATTTTGGTCTAATAAGTTTGTGTACTTTAGCACCACCAACAGGCCAACATTCGCCTTACACTTAAGAACGAACATCTTTGGGCCTTTGGGTTTTCTGCAATTCACATTCCGATCCTCTAAAAAGATTCTCTCAAACAAGTTTGTTCCAATTGTCGCCAAATTTGCACAACTACATCATATGAGCACCAACAGAACAAAAATATCACTCAGATCATTGAGATTCGGAATGGGTCACTGTTAATGGACTAAGGAGTTTGGCAGACAAGTGATGCAAGAATTTCTTGGCACAATCATGAATCAAATTCAGAACAAAGGTGGTCCAAAAATATGGTAACACTTCACGATTTTGCGTGTCATCCTTGCGCAGGGGCCATGCTAATCTTCTCTGTATCGTTCCAATTTTAGTATATGTGCTGCCGTAGCAAGCACAAACACACCGCCTGAAGGGTTGACACACAAACTAATGGCAGTTTGCAGATGTACAAATCCCCCAAATAAACCATGAAACATTTTTGTTTCATTATCTGATGTGATGTACAATAGAACCACTAACAAGCCAACATTGGCCATACACTGAAATGCCAACTCTGTGCCTTTTGTATTTTCTGCAATTTCCAATTTGTTTCTCTAAAAACCTTTTCTAAACAAATTAGTTCTAATCATCACCAAATTTATTAAGACATCACCAATAAATCAAATAATTTCTCAGATTGTTAATATTTGGAATGTGTCACTCCTACTTATCTCAGGAGTTTGAGAGAAAGGTTTGCAGACAAAAGGTGAAACAATTTTTCAACAATAATGTAACAAATTCAAACCAAAGGTGGTCCATAAATGATCTGATGTTTCAGACTGCAGAGGTGCATGCTGGGACTATTATGATTTAAGCAGTCCCTCTTGATCTTGTTAGATGTTTGTGTGGTGATGTAATCAGTCCTTTGTTCTTGCAATCAACTTCATCCCCTTCGCCATTAAACACACTTCAAATAAGTCTATTGTATTCTACACTCGACACTCCTTGTGTCAGAGAGAACCAAAATCAGTGGATAGGATGCTGAAGAAATCACAACTTGACACAGCAAATACAAAGCCCCCAGCCCCTGGACAAGCTGCCAGAACTACAGAGGGAGCATTGACAAAACCACAAAACTAAATGTATATATATATATATATATATATATATATATATAGTTTTAACCGGCAGTATTTTGTGAGATGTATTATATTTGTATGCAGTGTGTAGTTGTGTGCAGGTGCCATCCCGAGAATTCAGTCCAGGTCTTCCCTACATTCCAGTGAACTAAAGCCGCACCCCTTTTTCCTCCTGATGACATCAGCAGGAGGCGACCTATAAAGTCGAGGGGAAGCTGGGATTTGAGAGCTCGCTTAGCTCAGCTCTTTGATTGTTATTCTGTCGCAAGCTTTTGTGATTTCCTGTACTGACCTCTGCCCGTTCTGACTCTGAGTTTGTCCTGTCCCGTTTTCTCCATATTTACCTCACTGTATTATACCGGTAAATATATGTACATATTTGTTGTTTTGTTTACCAGTAGTAGGGGTGTGGCTGCCATTTCTGTTGGGTGTGAGTTTGTTCCCTGTTTTTGGTGAGGGAGTTAGGAAAGTGTTTTGTATTTCTTTAAGGTTTTGTGTGTAGGTAAGTAGTGTTTGTTGAAAAAGTGTTTTTGTTTATTATTTTGGCCTTGGTCCACCCTGAAGTCCATCCCGGTGTTGTACTGTACATACTACAATATACCTTCCGTTTTCCGTTTGTGTTTCCATTTCCCATCACACTTTTACCAAATACACTTCCATCCACCCATTATATATACCAGCCTGCCTTTAATCACGCTGTGTGCCCCAACCCTAGACTGGGACGTAACAATACATTATATATATATATATATAAATTTATTAGATTTAAAATGTTCTTTTCTCTTTTAAAGGGATCAGTCAGCATTGAGACAGAGACACACTCCCTGTAGGACCCAGTGGGAGTGGTGTTTGGTGGTGAAGAGGTCAGCTTCAAACACCAGGCCAACGCCCATAGCGTTCCTCCTGGCAGACGTGGTGTAGACAGGTGTTCTCAGCGTGTTCTGTGGAGATAAAGAACGTTAAATCATCATCAGCTCTTTATGGATGCTGAATTAAAGTGTAAATATCAGTGTGTTACATAATTGGAGTATGACCTCAGTCACTGATATCTCTAACAAAGTACAACACTGCTCATAAAATGTAGAATTGGATATAACGCATGTGCTAACGCTAACAGACTCTTCGCCCCGGAGTTCTCAGGAAATCAAAATGGACACTCACGTGTCGTACGGATATGTTCAGTGCGCACTATTCATATCATATTCGTATGGTTATGTTCGCTTGTTAAACCTGTAACTATATTTGGAGAAGGAAACAATGTATCGCTGGTGTGCTTTATATCTGTTTATAGTTACATTTAATGCTTTAGAGACAGCTGTAAACAGTCATTCCATCAGAAACACTTCACCACATTAACAATGAAAATCTGTTCTTCAGCACTGCGCTATACACATCCCCTGTGAACAAACAGTTGCTATAGAAACGATAATGTATCAGACCGAGTGCACATGGGAAGTGTGTTTGTGTGTTTAGAAGGTGTTGTGTTTTTCTCACCTGCAGCTTTAGACGATGAGACTCAATAGGAATCACCTTGAGGATAGGAAGCTGCACCACCAGCACTTTGGGTTTGCTGCGCACCAGACAGCCCTGTTCCACCTCCCAGTCAGCTCCCTCCAAATACAGACCTGATACATAACAACCTAACACACACACACACACACACACACACACACACACACACACACACACAAAACGATGTCTCACCTTATACGAAAAGGATAGAAAGCTCTGTCTGATGTGTGTGTGTATCCTCACCCTGAGCTGGTCTTTCCTGCACCTCGTCCTCGTTGCTGTATTGAGTGACGTGTGTGTACAGAGTGGAGCGGTCCAGCGGCCAGCCGTTGCTCCTGCACGTGGCCTGAACCAGTGCCGTCAGGTATGACTCAGGGATGTGTAACCCTGACAACCACATCACTACGGGCTCGCCCTTATCCACCTGTACATCATACACAGACACACACACACACACACACACACACACACACACACACACACACACACACATCAGACAAACCTTGAAATCTTATCTATCTATCTATCTATCTATCTATCTATCTATCTATCTATCTATCTATATCTATCTATATCTATCTATCTATCTCTGTCTATCTATTCATCTCTATATCTCTATATATCAATCTCTCTAATTATCACACTTCTTTATCTCTTTCCCTCTCTCTATCTTTCTATCTCACTCTGTATCGCTCTATACATTTTGCCATCAATCTATCTTGCTCTTTATCTCTATCTTTTTATCCATCTTTCTATTTCTTTATCATTCCCTCATCTCTCTCTTTCTCTCTCTCTCTCTCTCTCTCTCTCTCTCTCTCTCTCTCTCTCTCTCTCTCTCTCTCAGAGGTGATAGGTGTGAGATCAGTGTCGTACCCATGAGTTGTACTGATCATAGCGTCTCTTAAAGTGGATCATCCAGTTGCCCAGGGATTTGAGGGTGTCTGGGGCGAGTTTCCTCCAGATTGCAGGGATCTGACCATTAAACAGAGCTCGGGCCACTTCATCCAGCTCACTGCTCATCCCTACTTCACCGGCTAGAGCCTGAGACACACAGACACACACACACAGACACACACACACACACACATTAAACATTAACCCTACGCCCTAAAAAGAGATGTTAGGAAGTGACTGAGGTTCTCTCTCTCTCTCTCTCTCTCTCTCTCTCTCTCTCTCTCTCTCTCTCTCTCTCTCTCTCTCTCTCTCTCTCTCTCTCTCTCTCTCTCTCTCTCTCTCTCTCTCTCTCTCTCTCTCTCTCTCTCTCTCTCTCTCTCTCTCTCTCTCTCACCCTCTGAAGTTCGGCGAGCGAGCGTCTCATGCGGATGATGAGTCTGTTGAAGCGCTCCAGCTCCTGCAGCAGCACCACGCTGGTGGGCGTCACGTCCAGGCCGAAGTTCTTCCGGATCACGTCCAGGTCGAAGGGTGTGGGAAGCTTATTCTGGACGTCCCGAGCCACCTGAGCGATGTACTCATCTCTGCTTATTCCAACACCAGTGTCACCTGGACCAGGTATACACACACACACACACACACACACACACACACACACACACACACACACACACACAATCTCTGTCAGAGTACATCCGCTTTCTTCTTTACCTTCTTTACTACGATCCATATCCCTACCTTGACACCATAGTTACCTTGACCAGGTACACACACACACACACACACACACACACACACACACACACACACACACACACACACACACACACACACTGTCTCTCACAGAGATTTACTACAATCCATATCCCTACCTCACGAACGAGTTACGTTCCGAACGACAGTTCGTAGCATGAATTTGTTCGTAAGTTGTTACTGTGTTCGTTATTGACTACACAGATCTCCTAATGATGTAGGAGCTACAAATACTAGCAAATAAACTATAAAATATACTAAAACAAAGAAAAAATCATCGACTTGTTGTATACAATATTTAGTATTAAGTGAAAACTTAAAAAAAAGAATTGTCCCGAGTCCAGTGCGCATCACGTAGACTCGTTATGGTCTGCTAGCACGTGCCGGCTCTCCTCATCCTTTTTTCAACTACGAACAAATGTCACTTTGACGACAGGTTTGTTCATATCCGCAAAACTTCGTAAAGTGAATGTTCGTAAAGTAGGGAGCGTCTGTACACAGTGCTAATTTTATTACATTCATTTAAATTAAAGCATTCTTTTTTTTTTTCATTTAAATCCGATTTACACGCCCGATTTATTCCATTGTCATGGCAATGTCTCCGATCGCCGGGTTCATAAGTCACTGTGTCGCTTCCACAAATTGAATTCCCTGCCCTTTCTGTGGTATAACTTCACCTGACGTGTTTGATTTGTCACAATAAAATACTGTTTTTTTTTCTACATACCGGTTTGTGGTTGGAGCTCTATGAGGTGCGTCCACATGTCCCGAGCAGCCTGAGTGTAGTAGCCGATCTCAGCGTTGGGGTGAAGCCCGAACACTTCCGGAGTGTTTGAGAGAGGAAGCGACTCGATTTCGGCTGTGAAACACATTTAGAGCTTCAGTTACTAAAAAGAAAAGAAAAATCAGCGGAATATTTCATCACTTGTTAGCCACGTCGTCCACTCACCCACGTAAACTCCCTTGTGTCCGTCAGGAGGGATTCTGTAATCCACGTCTCTGTTGTGGAAGAAATGGAAAGGCTGGAAGGTGTCAAAGATAAAATCTCCCAGATACTCGTCCATGTAAACGGTGAGGATTCTGCGGTCGAAGCTGTCTATCGCCCGGCCCCCGTACATCACCTGGGGCGAGGTCAGAGACTTTTATTTACTCATCGGAAGTGAAAAAGTTATCGAGCAGTCACACAGAACAAAAACGTTACAGCGAAATGTGAATTCATTCCCACAGAAAAAGCATTTAAACTGAAAAAGTTTAAACTTTTAATATGCAAAAGGAACAAATACTGATACTAATTTGCATATTACACTCTGATAGGCTTGTATATTTTATGATGCAATAAATGGCAACAGAAACTTTTGGGACACCTGACTTTTCCACACATGCGTTTTCTTTTTCACAAACTGTTACACAAAGTTGCTACACACATATGTATGACAATGCTCCTGTGCACAAAGCCAGTTCCATGAAGATCTGTTTTCCATGGGTTGGATTTAAAGATCTCTTGCTATAGACCTATAACCCTATTAAACACCTTTAGGATGAATGTGACTGCACCCCAGGAACCTCCTCACCCGAACGGCATCAGTACCTGACTTTACTAACACACATGTATCTGTATGAAATCTCCAGAAAATCTAGAGGAACATCTTCCCAGAAGAATGGAGCTTCTTTTATGAGCAAATGGAGACTCGATGTAGAATTGGAGGTTCAAAAAGGTCAGGTGTCCACAAACTTTTGTCCATTAGTCTCACCTCTCCGATCAGGTACTTGAGACTGCCCCATGGGATGGTGGTATCATCTTGAGTGAAAGCTTTGGTCAGGTATGTGTTCAGGATCTCCAGACACACCTGACACACACACATACACACAAAATAACCACAAGGTTCGTAAAATGTAAAAAGTGTAAAGTAGAAAGCGTTAAATGTTCCTCCTCGTGTGGTCACCTGGAAGTCGGACTCGTTGAAGTCATACGGAACGTTCCATCCGATCTTGCCGTATTTGCGTCTCTCCTGCACCACGGCGTGGAAGAAAGCCAGCACGTAGACCAGGCTGCGGAAGGCCGGGTGAGGGCAGCTCATCAGCGTCTCCACAGGAATCTTAAAGTATGTGGCTCTCATGTTCAACTTCAGTCCGTTAGGGGGCTCCGTCACCACCTGAACCAATTCGATATTATTATTATCGTTTTAGCCACAGACATCATCACAAAGCAGCTGTACAGTATTTACATTTAGATCTGAACATGAAAGGGTCAAAATAAAACGGTAGAACTGCAGAAGGAGGGAGAGAAACCTTGAGGGATTTCTGCAGGATGCCGATGGGGAAATCTTTGATCGGGTCGGTGGTGAGCCACAGGCGGAAATCTGGGTGAGGTTTCGTGATTCTCTCTAGAGATTTCTCCAGCTCCTTCAGCCACTTTACTAAGAGATGACAGTTCTGGAGCATCAGCCATTGACCTCGGGACACTGCGGTCTCCAGCAGCTGCAGCGCCACCTGGGGAACGGAAGAGAAAACTATATATTTTATAGACTTTTATACACTAAAATCAGATTATAATGTTTCTGTTATTACACTGTGTTTGTGTGTACCTTCTCCTGGCCTTGTCCCATGGCGAGGAACTTGAGCCTGTTGGTCCCGAAGCCGGAGCGCTCTGCCAGCTTCATCAGGTCACTTGCTGGCTCACAGCCAGGACTCAGGATGAAGACGATGGGGGAGTTCGGAGTGCTCTGCTCGAATATCGCATCGAAACTGATGACTGGCGGCTGCACATACCTGAGAGGATAATGTTCATATGGAATACAATCTAATACTTTGTCCTTATTATTTTATTTAATCCTCCTCTATCAGGCTACCACATGCTCTCTCTCTCTCTGAGACACCTCAATCCATCCAACCTCGGCTTTCCTCACTGCTGTTCTTAAACACACTCAAAGGAAATTGCTTTCTACCCTCTTCTACATACACATGCTCACAGACTGCCTGTGATTGGCTAGTGTCTCTGTGATGGACACCACATATAATTTGCATCTGTAGAACCTGAACTTGATACAGTCAGTGCTACAGAAGCTTTCCAGATATCAGATATTCTAAATCATAGGTTCTGGTACTGTTCAGATGTTACACATAAATATGGTAGTTAAATATAATTAAGTTTCAGGTTGCAGAAAAGTTCAAGGAGGTTGATTAGTGATGTAGATAAACAACACTACTTAAGCCCTACGTAACACTCTTTCTTACTTCTCTCCCATGGTGATGGTGACGTAGTCGCTGACGGCTCGGTACACTCGGTCCACCCTGAAGCAGCGCAGAAGCAGAAGTTTCTGGAAATCTGTCAGACTTTCCTTGTACTTCATAGGGAAGGGAGCCTGCTCTGGGGTGTCCAGATCATACCACTAACACAAGAAAAAGGGGGGAGAAATATGTTAAACCTTTGTGTGTGTGTGTGTGTGTGTGTGTGTGTGTGTGTGTGTGTGTGTGTGTGTGTGTGTGTGTGTGTGTGTAAGAGAGAGATCAACATCAAACATACGTCCTTCCACTCAGTGGGATTCTTCTCGATGTCGCTTATCAGTGAGCCGAACTCGTTCTGGAAAAGTTCCAACAGACGAACGATGTCCTCCCAGCCCTGATCAGGCAGCCAATCACACGGCTTCTTTCTCGCACTCTTCTCCAGCGATAGGTTTCCTACAGGATCATCAGAATCAGAATCAGGTTTATTGGCCAAGTGTGTTGACACACACAAGGAATTTGGTTCCAGCTGTTTGTTACTCTCAAAAGTACAGACATAAATAAAAACCTATACAAGACAAAACAGACACAACAAGACAAAAACAGACTATACAAGACAATACAGACAATACAGACAATGTGAGACAGTACAGACAGTGTGGGTAATAAATAGGGATACAGACCAGTAATGTACATAAAGTCTGGGAGTGCATGGTAGTGCAAATGACAGTATTGTGTGTCAGGTATGATTAGAGAGTTTATTATAAAACTTTGTACAGTATATAGAAGCAATAGTGTGTGCAACATATACAGATAATACAATCTGTATATGTTTGTATACAGGACACACAATTCATTATTAGAACATCTTCTCTGGAGCAGTTTGATTGCTAAGCTTTGGTCAGTGCGGACGTCACCTTTAAGGAAGAAGTCGAGCTCTTCCTGAGGAACCCGACCCTCGGCCTGCTCGATCTTTATGGTCATGTTGAAGGAGAAAAGCAGCTTGTGTCTTTCAAACAGACCTGGAAAGCAAAACACACATAGTCAGGAGCTGCTACAGCAACATCAAACCCACGCCAATGTCAAAGCAGAAAAGCTCACTCTTCACTCCTTTAAGTAACTTTGAAATACACTTTATGAGCAAAAGTTTGTGGACACCTGAGCATAAGATTGATATGCACTATGCGACAGTCAATACAAAAATATTGGATGCTGTATGTTATACTGATACCGTGTTCGGCCTCTTACCAGTGCAGCCGTAATTGTAGACGTTGAGTGTGAGTGTGTTCATGATGTTCTTCAGCCTTTTAGAAAGGATCGAGTCTGGCAGAGATTTACGCAGTGAGAAGTCAAACACCTCGAGGAAGGAGGACAGAGAGTACTGGTACATGCTGTTCACTAGCGCCATCTCAGCCAGGACAAAGAACAGGATGGCACCACGTTTAGCTGCCGGACGGTAACCGTCGCGCAGGGTATCGATGTCTGCTGAGGTGTGTTCAGCCAGCTTTAGCTTCTCAAAGACCTGAAATCAAGAAATAAATATACACAAATATATTTATACATATGTGAATTATGTTCACCAGGATACACCAACTATCTGCTAGTCCTTGCTAAATTTGATTTCTCTTCAGAATATCACTACACACAACTAGGTACAGTAACGACCGAGGAACCAAAGAAACATCGGACCACATCGGTTTAGTCCCAGAAATCATCTGTACAAACTGTTTGGACGCGTCATAATTTATCTATAATTAAAAAAATCTATTTAAATGTCCATTTCTGCATTTTGTCACTGCATTTTTCACTGGTGTGAAAGTATTTTTCCTTCATGGATATGTTGTACCTCACTGGCTTTGGATTTGGTTTCATCCAGCGTCTGGACGAGCTCCACGTTGTCCAGCATGTTCCCCGTGGACGTGGCAAGCTCTCGGAGCAGCGAGTCCTCCAGGTCTTTGAGGAGACGCTTGTTCTCGCTGGTCTCCAGGATCAGACGCTCCCTTTGTTCCTCAAGCTCTTTCCGCTCAAAGCCCACGATGACACTCAGCAGCTGGTCCTCCAGACCCTTTAATGTAACTGATCACACACAAACACTATCACCTTCAGAAAACTGTAAAAATTTCTTTATATGTTCATATGTGTATTCAGAGTGTGTAGGAAGGATTAAAGGCTGGAATTACACACATCAGTACTCAGAACTTATCTACATTCAGTATATCTACATTGTCCTCCTCCTCACCGGTGTAGTTTATGACCATGGCTTTGCCAAACACCGCCGGGGAGTATTTGGGATTTGACAGTTTGGTGTTGAGGTACAGTTTAAAGTTGGGGTCGTAATCGACCTCCTTGTCTCCCAAAACGATGACCTGCCGTCCCTCGGCTCCTTTCACGTTCTTCTCCAGGACGTTGTCGATGACCGGGTCGATGTACTCGTCCACATCTTGAAACAGGAAAGGACAGCCATATTTGATTGCCATCTCCAGCTGCTTCAGGAAATCTGGATCGTTAAAGGAGGAGACCTGAAAATAAAAATGAGAGTCTTCAATCCAAACCATTCTTCAACCCATTCCACATTTAGTACTGGGAAGATGTTCCACTAGATTTTAGTGTATTTGTGGAGTGTTTGTGTTTGCATGAGATTCATTCATCCACAAGGGCGTTAATAAAGTCATCACAACACGACTCTACATTTACATTTGGGGCATTTAGCAGACGCCCTTATCCAGAGCGATGTACAAAAGTACTCTAGGGTAATAAGATAACGTGTTTAAAACTCAACCAACAGGAATCTATCTATCTATCTATCTATCTATCTCTCTATCTATCTTGTGCTCTATAGCAGATTTTCAACTTGACTCATCTTAATAAATGTTCAGGTTTGGTGATTTGTGTGTGAGACGTTTTATAAAGTTTAATTGCAACTCTACACTTCACACAGTAAATGTGTAACACTGTGAAACAAGTTTTACTGTGAGACTAAAAATATGGTAACGCTTCACGATTTTGCGTGTCATCCTTGCGCAGGGGCCATGCTAATCTTCTCTGTATCGTTCCAATTTTAGTATATGTGCTGCCGTAGCAAGCACAAACACACCGCCTGAAGGAGCGCTATAAGTACCGCGGCTCCTCACAACCTTTCCGGATCATGGTGAGGAGAAGAAAAATACAAACAAAACACAAATTTCTTCCGGAGAACTGACTTAAATGCACTGACGGATTATATGCCGTTTATAGATGTACTAATTCCTTAAATAAACGAAGAAACACTACATATTTTATACGTTTATCTTGTGTACGAAACTGCAGAGGTGCATGCTGGGAGTATGGAAATTCGAGCAGTTCCTGCTGTTCTGATTGGCTGTCTGTGTGATGATGTAATCAGCGTTTGGTTCACACGCCAGTGTGTCGCACTGCAGCGTGTGTTTAGAGACCCGAGATGGACATCGACACACACACACACACACACAGACACGATGAGAGGGACGTGGGGGTGGGGACTGAGTCTGTGGTTGTGTAAGATCACGAAAACAAAGCACTGATTACATCATCACACAGACAGCCAATCAGAACACCAGGAACTGCTCGAATTTCCATACTCCCGGAATGCACCTGTGCAGTCTGACACGCCAGATGATAAAAGTATATAATCTGAAAGGTTTCATGTTTTATTTGGGGGATTAGTACATCTTCAAACTGCATTAAGTCTGTAAGGCAATTTAGGTAATTTTTCCAAATCTCCTGAATAAACTCCTGTAATTTTTTTCTCCTCACCATGATCCGGAAAGGTTGTGAGGAGCCGCGGTACTTATAGCGCTCCTTCAGGCGGTGTGTTTGTGCTTGCTACGGCAGCACATATACTAAAATTGGAACGATACAGAGAAGATTAGCATGGCCCCTGCGCAAGGATGACACGCAAAATCGTGAAGCGTTACCATATTTTTCACTCTTTAAAGCGGCATAATGTTTTATCAGGTACCTGAAATTGTTTCCAGTAATAACAGATTTTTTCGTATTTCTTTATGATTGAATAAACTAAAGACACGAACCAGACCCCAGAACATCAACACCAACTCCAATAACTCTAATAAATCACTAATACTCGAATAAACCTAACACCAATAATCCAAACTCTACTGCTGCTTTATCCACCACAATAAACCGAATTCCAGGGCCCTCAAAAATGAGATTAACTAATAATTGAAATGAATGAAAGTGTAAAATATAGAACTGATGTTAAAATAGAGGAGAAGTTCACTGTAAATTAGATGCTGGTAAAATGCTGAAGCAGTCTGTAGTTTAAAGTCTCACACTGCTGAGGATGAGGAGCTGCTGATGACTGCGTTCCACAGGCTGGGATTTTCCAGCTGTAATTAAGGCTTCTGACCACCAGATGACGCCACTTTTCAACAGTGTTAAATTAATACCCTTAAATACCCCATAATTTTAAATACCCCATAATCTCAAATACTCCATACCCTTAAAATACCTCATACGCTTAAATACCCCATCATCTCAAATACCCCATACCCTTTAATACCCTGTACCCATAATACCCCATAACTTCAAATACCCCATAATCTCAAATACTCCATACCCTTCAATACCCCGTACCCTTTAATACCCCATAATCTCATATACTCCATACCCTTCAATACCCCGTACCCTTTAATACCCCATAATCTCAAATACTCCATACCCTTCAATACCCCGTACCCTTTAATACCCCATAATCTGAAACACCCCCAAAAGTGCAAATACCCCATAGATAGATAGATAGATAGATAGATAGATAGATAGGTAGGTAGGTAGGTAGGTAGGTAGGTAGTCTGTGATGTAACTTCCCCTATACCCACAAACCAAACACTCAAAATTAAATGCCCCAATACCTGCTACAGCTGCACTTAACTGCCCAAAACGAACACAAAACCCACCCAAAATTAACTGCTCCAACTAACCCTAAAGCTAAATCAATTATTATAAATTGCCCCACAAGCTGTTAAAAAACACTATATATCTCCTTATAAATACCCTCTACAGCTAAATGCTCCTACACTCACGATTACCCCCTCACCATGTAATTAGCCCCAGACTATCACCTAGATGCCTCTAAAGACACTTGTTAGTTTATTACACTGAGTGACAGAATATATCATAAATGCCCTCCAGCAGCACGAGATCTAACCGTGAGAGCTGTAGGAACATTTCCAGACCTTGAGGTTGTTCTTCTCCTCCTTCTTCTTGATCCAGTTGAGCGCCTGCTGTTGGGGGTCGATGCACAGAGGGAATCGGCTGGCTCTCGTGGTCAGGATACCATTCTGCACAGACAACTCATCAGGAGGAAGACCTTCTGAACCCCATCTACAGACACACAAGCAGGAAGGAGGTTTAGAAGCAGTCCAGAAATACTCCAGACTCCAGCGTGACCATGAGTGTGTGCATAAAGTCAGCTTCATGAAGACGTCATCGCTTTGTCTGATTGAGTTTCAAGTCACCAACAATGTCTTCTGAGCAGGAGGTTTTATGAAGGTCTCATACCTGCTGATCTCAACCTCGTCGGTGAGCAGGCTCTCGATACGGAAGGGCTGGCTCAGGGGGATGCCTCTCTCCATTACGTCCTTCTGCCACACCTCGTACACCATCTGGTCTCGGAAGTCCCAGCTGAAGGCTCCTTCATAGCTCAGGAAGGCTGCGCCGATTAGACAGTCTCCCAGCAGGCGCACTCGCCTCTTCTCCAGCTCCTTGAGATCTTCTGTCCAGCTGCAGTGAGAAAACAGAGTTACTCTTACCGACTGAAGCTGATTGTTTCCATCCTTCAAAACGTGTTTTCTTCCTCTTACATCGATTCCATCACTATTAATAATCGATTTTAATTAGAGTTACGTTTAACATTGCAGAACCTTATTTTGGTTCTCGTCTACGTTCTAGCAGCTAGAACCCTACATTCTCTCACCAGCCTCTCTTTATTCTCTATAAACGACAACGTATGAGAACATATAAACCTCCGCTGCTGTCTGAGCTGCTGCTATAGAAAATGAATTGTGACTTTCTAACCAATCGGAATCGAGAACTGAACAAAGCTGCACGTGTAAGAAAATTCTGGATGGTTGAATGTAATTTCTCTGACCGCTCGTTCTCTGATCCCAGTCCTGAGATGAGCTTGTCGGCTGCGATGAGTCTGCGCTCCATGATCTCGGCCTCCTCCTGCAGCTGCTGCTTCTCGGCCATGGCTTCGTTGTACTTCTGCCCCAAAGCGCCCAGCTCCTTCTGAATGCCTGCCAGCTCGCTCTGGATCCGCTCCAGCTCACGCATGCTCTGGAAGTAGTTCTTCTCCAACCTGGCCACCTGTAACACCGTCATGAAGAAGTAAATAAATCAGACTACAAAATTCCTTCTGAAAGTCCACAAACCGGCAACGCTGATACATTTGGTGGATCTTTTTGGATAAGTTCAGCTTGGAATGAAGCAGCAACAGAAATACAGAACTTTTTATCGTACCTTCTCTCTCTTGGGTTTGATCTCTTTGGCCACATCGCAGTAACCCATGACGGCCTCGACGAATTTCAGCATGCCCGAGCCGGCCTTGCTGATGGCCTGCATCTCCTCTAACGACGTGTTCAGGTTCTTCAGGAAGCCTGATGAGAATAAAAAAACATCAGCGAGTCAACTTGCGATCTGATTGGTCAGGAAGCGTAGATTCATTTCATATGTTATCTTTATACAACGGATCGTTACAGATCCTCTATAACAGTGGACCTTTATTCTTAAAACCCACACGTCTCACCTCGGACCGTTTTGACTTGTCCGCCGCCGATGGCGTCGCAGTCCATCTCCATGAGCGAGCGCAGGAAGTTGGCCTCTGACATCATGCCTTTAGCGGTCTTCCAGCTGATCTCTTTATAACCACGCATGACCAGGATACACTCACACACCACCTGCACCTGCTTCGGCGGCTTGGCGAAGGACCTGCGCGACACGGGGAAGACCACAGGAGATTAGACATACAGGGTAGGACTAAAAGACATGTTTTTTCACGGGGAATTTAGAACAGCAAAAACGACGGAGCACAGAGCGATTCAGATCATACATGCTGAACAATCCTGTTTTTTACATACAGACTTGGATCATGCAATGTTTCTCATATACAGGTGAGAACCTGCAGCGTGGACTCGCCTGATTTCAGTGACGTCGGATTTGTCCAGGTCCTGTAGGGCGAGGCGAGCCGCCTCCAAAGCGGGCAGGGCTTCGGCCAGAGAGCTCTCAGCGTCCTTTTTCTCCACAGAGATTACTTTATTCTGCTCTGCGATCTCCTTGGCCTTTTCTTCTGCTAACTTCTTCTTCTCCTCAGCTTTGTCAAGAACACAGAATTTAGCATGAGTTTGATCATATCGAAAAATCCAATCTATTTAACACTCGGGGTTAAAAACTGGAGGCCTGTTGCTTTAGGTGTTAACTGACCACTGGCTGTGTTGGTGGAGATCTCATTAAGAAGGATTTCACAGGCAGAGGACTTCTCAGCTAGGACCACTTTCTGCTCGGCAAGCTTGATGTTGAGCTCGGCGAGCTGCACGCTGGCTTCCACCAGTTTATCCAAACCTCCTTCCAGTCGCTTACACTGGGCTACACCGCACACAGAAGGAGAGCAGAAACCAAAGATGCACTTTTAAAGTTCATTCTCAGCTCAGGTACTTCATACACATACACACACTTAGAGATGAGCAGTGTCCTCACACAGGATGTACTTATCCTTGTCGTTCAGCAGGTTGAAGTAGGTGCTGAGGAAGTCCAAGTAGTTTTTCGGGGTGACGTAGTTACTACGTCGCAGCTTCTGCTGGAACATTTTGCTGTACTCGCCCACTGAGCTGTGCACCATACACACGTGACCCATCACTGCCTCGTAGAAGTCCTCAGGAATCATACTGCTCTCACCTGGACCAGGAGACGAACCAACAGTGAGTGAGAAGATCATAAATACACACCTGATTCCAAATGTCACCACAATAAAAGCTTCATAATTAACATTTGCTTTACATTACTCCCTGTTCTAGAAAAATAATCACAGCAACCCTTTTCTAGAACATTACTCCAGATGTTTCAGACTTACGCAGGAAGGACTGTGCAACTGCATTGAGAGCCTGAGGAGGCCAGGGGAGGAACCAATCAATACCGGTGTTATTTACCAGCCCTGAACAAAACACACACACACACACACACACACACACACACACACACTCTCATTAAGGTTTCCGCCTGAACTTATGTGTAAACTTGTGCACTTTCTCTATCGTATGAAGTAAAACAGAAATGAGTAGAACAGACGCCCCACATGGTACACCACCTCCCTTCTCACCTGGGAAATTCCTGCAGCGGGTTCGAAGGACGTCCCCTACAGGAGACATGCCCAGGACAATGTGCAGGTTGTTGGCGCTCTTGTTCACGAAGTATTGCCACACGCTGTCTTTGGACGGCCCCGAGCCCATCTTCAAAGCCTCTTCGCGGATCTGATTCAGAACGGACTCCTTCTCGTCATCAGGGAAGAGCGCAGGAACAATTCCTGTACACAGAGATCATCACACGGTCCAGACCAGCACGCCATTGTGTACTTCATGTACCGTGGTTTTATTCATGTATACATGCACCATACAATGCATGTAAAGCAGCTTCGTCTGAGAGCAGCTGTGAATGGGCGTGTCTTTAGACCATTAATAATAATAATCTGTAGGAGGATTGTTGGGTTTTTATCAACAAATAAGAGCATATATATATATATATATATATATATATATATATATATGAAGCATAAAATGAGGTGGATGTAGAAACATTTCAGAGTGGGCATGGCTTAAAAACCATAGGTGATAACATAGGTGTGTTTTTGTTCCCATATATGTAAAAGAAACATCTTGAATGAACACATCTTCAGACCAAAATGATAAAGTGTCTGAGTGGGCATGTCTTGAGTCTATAAATTGTAATAAGAAGACCATATATGGTAAAATGGGCGTGTCTTTAAAACCATATATATGAAAGTCTTGAACAGAAAAGAAAGTAAATCACAGGTTTTCTTACAGGACGCTTGTAAAAGACTTCATGTCCAAAATGATGTACCTGAGGTGAGCATGTTGTTAATGAGCTCCAGGAACCCCTCCTCGGCCACGTGAGCATCAGTGAACAAGAAGACGGTTTTCTTATTCTCGATGCCCAGCTTTAAATAGAGAGTTTTCAGATCTTCCCGGAAATTCGACTCGGAGTATCCTCGACTCAACACGATCTCAAACACCTGCAGTTAAAAAAACATCAGCAGATCAGTAGAAGATCCTGTTAGCATTACAGCTGTGATTTATTTATAGGAAAATGTTTTACCTCACATCCTGCAGTGAAAGCAGCTAGCTTGGTTAAGGACTGTTTCCCAGACCCTCCCACTCCCACTAAGAGGGCGTGGCCACGATCCATCCTGATGATGCGATGGATTCTGGTCAGGTGGTCTAGGGCGTCATCAAAGAGCACCAGGTTCATCCTGGTCTTGTTCTCGTTGTACTCCTCGAGGAGCTCCTGTAAAAAAACAGAAAATAGAGAACCCCAGTGATGCGGTTGTAATTGTGAAGTCCATGCACCAGAGATGTTCCGATTTCACCTGAAGCCAGCACCTGAAAAAGAGCCTGACATGCTTCATAATCCAGAATGTCCTCGTAGACTCTGGGCTCAAACTCAGCGAGGGCTGTTTTGAAATCTCCAAACAGGATGGGGTCTCTCATCGCTGACTCCAGATCAGAGTTGAAATGCTCCTCTATCAGGGTTCGAATGTGTCCCTGGACCTGGAGACAGTGAACAATTTTACAAAAAGAAACATAATTAATATAAAGTATAGTTAGTGTCAGAGCTGCTGTTATAGAACCCCTCATCAAGACCTTCTGCCTGTCTGATTACACCTGAACCGGTCCCTAGTGGATCAGCAAGATGAGAGACAGCAGGTATGCGTGTGTGTGTGATGTTGATGGACTGAGGGACTCACGAGGGTTTTGTCAGTTTGGTTGATGAGCCTGTCGTGGAAGACTCTCAGGCACTCGTTCCTCCAGACTCGTACAAACTGCGTGACCTTCAGGAACCTGCAACGTGTCGTGACCACAATGAAACAGGTGAAGGTTATGTGTGATGGTAGGCTGTGTAAAGTACGAGTGCACTAACCTCTCTGCGTTGGTCAGCGTCAGGCCATGAAACACTCTAGACAGATCTCTCAGGTTGAAGATGTAGTGGAATTTAGAAGGAGTTGGTGGAAGGTCTTTAATGATGGATTTGTAAAGCTCCAGCGTGCAGGAGGTCAGTGGGTCGCAGAGCGTCTGAATGCTTTCGTCAAACGACTTTACAAAATAAAAATGTATGTGTAAATATTAGATGTTAAATGTAACTCTAACGGGATAAAAAAGTGACTTTGTGATAAGAGTTTAGAGCTAGATATCATCTAATACTTTAGCAGCAGCCCATGAGAGTGTTTAGCTTTAACCCGATCTCTCACCCTGGTGTGGCCCTTCAGGATGGAGGAGTAGATGAGATGCAGCGATTCCTCCTCGGGAAACGGGATGTTGAAGACACTAAAGAGGGAGATGAAACGAGGATCCACCTCGTTACGGCCGCCTCCTGCTTTCCCCATGGCCGCGATAAAGCCCATGTCCTTCAGCATCTTGCAGTTGAGCTCCTTCCCTCTGTCGTACATCCCGCCCCTGTCCAGCAGCAGCTTCAGCAGGGCTATGGGCTGCTGCGTGCCGTAATCATCCACCTGTGAGCCAGAAACAGAGAAGAATAATTTAGAAGGCAGAGCCTAGCCTCACTCAATGGCATTTCTTTCGATATTTACGTATAATCGTACTCGTGGCATGTTGAGGTCGTCCATAAACACCAACAGTCTCTTGCCCATAGGAGGGCCATAAGTGTCCTTGGTTCTCTTCTCAACGCTGGCCTCCAGGTTCCGCTGTAGGTCCATGGATGTGGTTCTCGATGAGAAATTGATCATCAGAACCATCTGGAATACAAAAAGACGTTTTCAATGTAACACTCAGACGTTTAAAGAATACGGCGTGATGAAAAGCATCTATGTGACTCACGGTCGTATCGGGGTCCAGGCTGTTGAGAAAGTTCTGAGTGGTGGCTGTTTTCGAGGTTCCGGACTCTCCAACCAGCACCACTGGCCTCTTCACCTTCACCATCTGATCCAGCAGCCAGTTGGTGCGCGTGGTGTCAACGGTGGGCACTGAGAGAGACAAACACAATCGGCCAATCAGGTGGCAGCAACACAATAAACTCATGCAGCTCAAGAGCTATTATTAATGTTTACATCAAACATCTGTATGTAAGTAAAAGTGAGATCTTTAGGTTTTTTCAGCTGAAGCTTTTCACAGAATGCTCTAGAGTTTATTCAGAATGGTGCGAGAAACAAAAAACATCCCATAAGTGACATTTCTGTGTTGGAGGTCCATAGGAAAATGGCCAGATTTAAAGAAGCATATAGTAACTTCTATTATCACTGTTTACACCCCTGGTGAGAAAGAAAACATCTCAGCCTAGACCAAATCTACTGAACCTTGAGGGAGCTTTATGAGATTTTCCAGACTTTAGACTTCCAACCTTACAAGACCTACAATATGTCTCTAAAACATCAGGCCACGCCTCCTGAGGAACACAGTGAGGAACACGGCAATCTCAATGAGAGTCTAAAAACTTGACTATAACTTTACCTAGAATATCGATGAACTTCATGTCAGGGTTGTGGATGTATTTAGGAACCAGCGAGCTCCAGGGAGTCCACTTCTTTGTGTTCGCATCGAAGTGAAAGTCATAAAGAGTCGGCAGGGAACCTGAAACGATAACACACACATCTGTATCATCTAATCTGTAGCAGCTCTAGTGTTTACCCACTCTGTTTAACATTTTAACTTTCCTAATCACATGGCCCCTCTCACATCATGATGTCATACCCTTTTTTCTTTTTCACGCCTCTATTCAGTTCTAATGTTTTCCTTCTTTACTTCCATCCCTCTCTCCCCACATCCTCTAATTCTATTCTTCATTTAGGTTTCACTTTTCTCAATTCTTTCTTTTTCTTCACTTTTTAATTTTTTTCATCCCCCTTTCCATAATTTTCTCTTTCATTTGTCTATCTGTCCATGTTTGCTTTTTCCTTTATTTTTCTTCTTTTCCATGTTTTCTTTCCTTCCCCTCTTTTCCCTGCCCTTTAGTTTTCATATTCCTTTATGTTTTACTTAGTTCTTTATTTTTCTTTTTTGTTTCCTTCCCTTTTTCGAATCCCTTTTGTACATCTTTTGTCTTTCATCTTTCCATTTTCTGCTTCTCTCCCGCCTTCCTTTAGTTATTTTTCTCTCCAGTATATATATTTTTTTCTCACGCACAAAGAAGTTCAGGTTTCCAAACTCACCTGGAAGTTCTCCTGGACCGGCGAGCTTCTTCTCGTCATGGACGGAGGTGAGACCGGACAAGCTTTTGATGAAGTCATCAAACTTCCCCCTGCCGTTCTCCAACAGCGAGGCTCCGAGTGAACAGTACAGAGCCTCAATGAAGAAACTCTCCAGCTCCTCGGAGGAGATCTCTGTGGGTTCTAGCAGAGCGTCCATCATCATGGACAGCTGCACCACCTGCGAAGCAGAAGAGCATTAAGGCTGAGTGATCAGCTAAAGCTATTGTTGTAACAGTAAAATGTGATCATCTCACCATGTTCAGGTCAGTCTGTGGGACGATGGTCTTCAGTTTCTCTCCTTGTTTCCCATCTACGATTCCCTCCACGATCATGTCTATGGTGCTGGGGACGTATTTATCGAATAGACTGTTCAGATCTTCTTGTTCCTGTGAACAAATGAACAGTTAAACTTTTTAAAATCCAACACGAGAAAAGAAAAGCCACTGTTACTCCTTGTGTCTTACTCTGGAAGGCCTGTCCTTCACCCATTTCTTCCAGTAGGGGGCAAAGCGGAGGTTTTTGGGGTCCACGAAAACCATTCCACAGCGAGACACGGTGGCAGGGGAAGCGTACTGCAGATCTCCGACCTGAGAGCAAACATCACGTGAACTCACGTCTCATGTCTGGTATTTTTATAAAATTAACATTAGCATCCCCTTGAGGAGCATCTGAGTGAAACGTTCAGCTTTGTGCAGACTGCGTTGGAGTGTTGTGTGGTATTATTTTTTAATAAACAATCATACTCTGTACAGCAATCAGAGTTCGGGAAAACTTTCAGAATCGTTATGTGTGAAATCACGTTTTGTGTCAGGATTGGACTGTAAATCTCTGAGAGTCATCACCTCGAACAGGAGAGCGCAGTGACCCTGCAGACGGATCCTCTCACCGTTAGCCAGCGTCAGAAGCTTGTTATCGTCCATCACAGAGTTCATGTTCTCCACCCACAGGGCGTCTACGTCCCCGTCGAACAGGACGTACCTGTGAGAGGAAGGAAATGTTCCTCATTAGTGTTAGAGATCTGGGAGAGATAATTACAGACGCTACGTTCATGCAGCAACACCTGGTTAACTTTCACCTTAACGAGTTTGAGTAGAGTAAAATAATCACTATGGGTGTGGGAGAGGGGGCGTGGCTGAGCACCGGCTGTTAAATGGAGGGAGGAGCCAGAGGGAGTGAGGGGGTAAAGATCACACACCTGTCATGAGTTTTACTGAAGAGCGTTTAGAGAGAATTTACAAAAAGTTGCAACTATTGATGTAACTTTTTGTAAATTCTCTTTTTAACTTTTTGCCCCCTCTCCCACACCCATAGTGATTATTTTACTCTACTCAAACTCGTTAAGGTGAAAGTTAACCAGGTGTTGCTGCATGAACGTAGCGTCTGTAATTATGTGCGCTCTAAAATAGCTAAATGAACATTAATCTGCAAAGCCACACCTCACAATTTAGGTGTGGCTTTGCAGATTAATGTTCATATAGCTATCTTAGAGCTCAGGTCATAATGTTGGGATATTGAGGAGGCTCCAGGTCCAGTTCATCCCAAAAGTGTACAGTGGGGTTGAGGAGGTTACCAATGACCAGGTCTTCATGGAGCTTGCATGGTGCAGAGGGACATGGTCATGCTGAAACACTGTACAGATAACAGTCTATACGATTGTATGTTTTCAGCTTTCTGGCAACCACAGATTGGGGTAAAAACGCATATGGTTGTGTGTAGGGGGAAAGTTAGGGGTTTTCAGAGTCAGGTTATGCCCATGCACTCATTATTAAATCATCTGAATGTAGTTCTGACTCCCACTGCTACCTTCTCTCCTTTTTCTCTGTGGGTCTGTTGATGTCTCGGAAGATGTTGGACAGAATTCCATCAGTCCAGTCTCGAGTGATGGGATCCAGGATGCCGTAGAGCTCAATCACGCTCATGGCTTTGGGGTTTAGTGTGTACAGTTTGGTAATCAGCCCTAGCCTGCATGGCACATGATACACAGAGCACAGAGTTTAAACTTTACACTTTCCTTTTATCTTAAAGTCTACATTGATATTGAAGAGGTGGAGACCTCGTCTGGGCGTGGCACAGGGTATTAATAACCACGGATTTGCCCCCTCCTGTGGGTCCTACCACCATGGTAGTGTGTCTGGTCATCATGGTCTCGTACATCTGAATCACTTTATCCACCTGCAGCCAGAACGAGTACAATAAACTCATCAGTGCTTTAGATCAGATTTTATATTACTATTATTATTATTATTATTATTATTATTATTATTATTATTAACGCATGAAATCATCTCTATAGTAACGGCTCATTCAGATTACTGAATTCGGAGAGAAATAGTTCCTGTAAGATATATACAGTGCCCTCCACAATTATTGGCACCCCTGTTTAAGATGTGGTCGTGGACTTCTAAAAATTCTCCTTTTTTTTAAAACAACATAGAACCCAAATGCAAAAAAAAGAGAAAAATCCAACCTTTTATTTAAGTACATTACTTTGGTGGTAAAAAAATCACACATTTAGAAAAAAAAAAAAAACTTGAAATCATGTGTGCCACAATTATTGGCACCCCTGATGTTAATACTTTGTACAACCTCCTTTTGCCAACAAGACAGCACTTAATCTCCTCCTATAACATTTCACAAGATTGGAGAACACAGAGAGAGGGATTTTTGACCATTCTTCTTTGCACAATCTTTCTAGATCATCCAGTGTCCTGGGTCCTCTCTTATGCACTCTTCTCTTTAGCTCGCCCCACAGGTTTTCGATTGGGTTGAGGTCTGGGGACTGAGATGGCCATGGGAGGACCTTGAGTTTGTGACTGCTGAACCACTTTTGTGTAGATTTTGCCACATGTTTTGGATCATTATCCTGCTGAAAGACCCAATGAGACCCATCTTCAGCTTTCTGGCAGAGGCCATCAGGTTTTTATTTAAAATATCCTGGTACTTCAAAGCGTTCATAATGCCATGCACCCTAACAAGGTTCCCAGAGCCTTTGGAAGAGAAACAGGCCCACAGCATCACAGATCCTCCACCATACTTCACGGTGGGCATGAGGTGCTTTTCGGCATACTCATCTTTTGTTTTACGCCAGACCCACTTAGAGTGTTTGTTGCCAAAAAGCTCAATCTTAGTCTCATCTGACCAAAGCACACGATCCCAGTTGAAGTCCCAGTACCGCTTAGCAAACTCCAGACGTTTACGTTTGTGAGTGTTAGTGAGAAAAGGCTTTTTCCTTGCATGCCTCCCAAACAGCTTGTTGGCATGTAGAGAGCGTCTGATGGTTGTTTTGGGACTCTGTGACCCCAAGATGCCACTCTTTGATGCAATTCTGTGACGGTGAGCTTGGGAAATTTTTTTACTTCTCTTACCATCCTCCTCACTGTGCGTTGTGACAAGATAAACTTGGGACCTCTTCCAGCCTTGTTTGTCACTGTTCCAGTTGTTTTAAACTTCTTAATGATTCCTCTGACTGTAGATACCGGCAAGTTAAGGCGAGTGGCTATTTTCTTGTAGCCATTGCCTGACTTATGAAGGTCGACACACATCTGCCTTACTTGAATGGTGTGTTCTCTTGTCTTTGCCATGTTGACAAATGGGTAAGAGAATTAGGCCTCTGTGTCACGTCATATTTATACCCCAGGGAAACAGGAAATCATGAATTACTAATTAAAAGTCCCTAGATACCCTGACCAACCTTAGCAACTACAGAAATATATATATAAAAAAAAAAAAAATTTACATTTTCAGAGGAATTGTTAGGGGTGCCAATAATTGTGGGACACATGATTTCAAGTTTTTTTTTTTTTCTAAATGTATGATTTTTTTTTACCACCAAAGTTATGTACTTAAATAAAAGATTGAATTTTTCTCTTTTTTTGCATTTGGGTTCTATGTTGT
>JBCEWE010000583.1:185000-202500 GCA_039877035.1 Silurus lanzhouensis | reverse complement strand
AAGCATTACGTTTGGAGTCCAGGTAGTCGTTCAGGCTCTTCTGGCAGCGCTCCAAACCGTCGCTCAAATTCTGCAGGTCTGACAGGCGATTCGGAACCAGGCAGCACCTCTTTATACCCGGGTCTTTCACCGCGTCGGACATGATCTGAGAACAAACACCACACAAATATCTCCTGTTCTACTCTGAATGCTGCCTGAATCAGTGGCTTTTTTATATTTTTTATATTAAAAATAACAAAAATTAAAGCAGGTCACCTCCTTAAACTTCTGGTCAATGGTGTCAAATTTCTTGGCCTCATCGGGGAGCTGAGAACGAATATCACCTCCGATAAAGATGCTTTCCAAATACATCCACTTCCTCTGCACCAACATCCAAACCTGTACAGGGCCAGGCGATGAATATTCATGAGCTCATTATAATCTACAATCATTTAAGGGCTCACAAACTCCTGCTATAACACAGCATCCCATAAAACTATAAACAGGCTAAGTGGGATTTCATATACAGTGTGTATACCTACTGAAAATATACACAACTTTATTATGAGAGTTTCAATCGTTTTCTTAAATCTAAGCAAATATTCATCTGCAATAAAATCAAAGTGACACAAAACTAACAATAAATGTAGAACTGTAGAATTTAGAAAATATGCTAGAAATTATTCTTTGGAAAATATGGTAAAGTTTTTTTATAAAAAAAAATACAGTAATTTATAATATGGAAAATACAGTCATTCATTTATAATTTATATTCTAGAAAATATATAAAGAATTTTTCTTCTGTACAGTTTATGCTTTGAAACGTATCATTTAAATGATATAATCTATAAAAATGCTGGAGAATTTTTAAAAGTAGGACCAAAAGAAAAATTTCAATAAAAAAATAATAAAGTGCTATTTTATTCAAAAGATTATTATGGAATTTCTGGTCTAGAAAAGTAAAAATGTGCACTTTGAAAATAGAAAGAGATTTCTTTTGTATTTATATTGTTATTTAGAGTTATAGAAATGTTTTTGAAAATTAAACATATAATATCATTTTGAGTCTATTTTGAGTTTATACTCTAAAAAAGAGTTTATATAAACAAATGATGAAAAAAAAAAGTACAAAAGATTAAAATCTATATACTGTATAGTATAAACTGTATATAATCTTTAAAATTCTGTAAATAATATCATCCTCAAAAAAAAAAAAACTTGTAGTGTAAAATATCCTGACCTCAATGACCTCACTGATGAGGGACAGGTTCTTCTCCCACTGCTGAATGGTGGAGAGGAACGGCCCGACGAAGCGGCTCCCCGCCATGCTCTGCAGGTTCATGGCGTTATCGTCCAGGTTCTGCAGGATCTCCTCCACCGAGCCCAGAATGGATCCTCGCTCCTGAGTTCCTTTAAAGTAGCGCTGCACTGTGAACTTCATGTTCTCCCACATGTCCACCACCTCCTTCACACCCTGTACGAAACACATGCAAAAAAAGATTGATTAAATCTGCAGATCCTCAGAAACCGGGGCGGATCTGTAGGAAGCTTCTAGACCTTCTCTATGCCGAGTTCTTTGACAGCCGCAGTGACGATGTCTCCGATCACGCTGCTGTACTTGTGGAGCTCCATGGCAAACATGTTTTCCAGCGTGAAGGTGTCTGGGTTCATCTCGAAGCTGGTTCCTGTTTGTTCCATCAGCTCATTCCAGTGTCTGGGGCAAAAAAAAAAAAACACGAATCGAATACTCAGATTTCTCAAACAATCTGATGGAACATTTTATGTAGATGTTGATGCTGATGTGAAAATACTGATGGAATCTTCTTCCTCGCCCTGAGAGCACAGAGGGTCATCAGGAGGAAAGAGTAGACACTGATGTGTGTGTGTGTGTGTGTGTGTGTGTGTGTGTGTGTGTGTGTGTGTGTGTGTGTGTGTGTGTGTGTGTGTGTGTGTGTGTGTGTCTCTCAGTGCTCGCTGAACTGAACTGCTCCTGGTTTCTCTGCAAACTCCCCCAAATCTTAATGCCAAAAGTATTGGGACACCAAACTTTTCCAGCCCAGCTCTACATGTGGTCTTTAGGTGCAGTAGTTTACTTACACAACGAGACCCAAATCTGTTACCTGATTTTACTAACAAGCTAAACCTTCACAAACACACTCCAAAATCTAGTGGAGCTTCTTCCCAGAAAAGTGGACCTTCTTATAACATCATCATATTATATCACTTCCATGGCTGGAATATGTATCTGAGAATTTCTACAGCTTTGAGTACAAATGTTCCTGTGGACGTCCCACGACATTAAATGTAGCTATAAACGGTTAAAAATCATGGGTACAATGTTCGATGATAAAATGAAGAGCTCAGAATGCTCTGAGGGTTTGAACCTTTCTCTCAGAGCCTCATTCTTCAGGTCCAGCAACAACGGCAGAGACTCTTTAAACTCTTTCAGATGGCTGTCGAGGAAGAAGGCCACGGGAAGAGATCTGGTGTCTTTCGGCAGCTTCCTGAGGTTCTTGATGAAACCCTCCACACCATCCTGGAGCAGCTGGATGTTCAGGTCCACCCACAGAGTCTGAGACCACTCTACCTTAGCAGCCTTGAAAAAAGAAAAAAAAAACCCACAATGGAACATGATCTGATTTCTAAATAAGTAAAAAAAAAAAATTTATTTGTCTACGTGACAAAAATCGCATGAGTGAAGGACCTTTTGTTCCATGTAGATTTTGTAAATCTCCCTCAGGCCCTTCATCTCCTGTTGTATTTTCAACAGTTCGGGGTACATGGTAATGGAAAGGTCGAATAGCTTCTCAGCGTTGGCTAGGTCCTGACGGCTCGCTTCTACCTTAGACAGATCTGCCTCATAAGTGCTCATGATCATCAGACCTGAAGAGAGGAACATAGAATGAACTTTTAATCCTGAAGGAAACTCAAAAGCATCAATTAATTATAACTTAAATTATTTTATTAAAGCGGCACCTGTCAAGGAGTGGGATGTGTTAGGGAATATTACTACTAGTGTGTGTGTGTGTGTGTGTGTGTGTGTGTGTGTGTGTGTGTGTGTGTGTGTGTGTGTACCTTTCTCCAGGTTGTCTCCTACAGCTCCAGGCCCATGTATACTAAAACTCTCAGCAAAGATGGACAAGTCCTGCTTATACTGCTCTGTCTGCTCCATGGTGATCTGATGAGATATGAGTCCACAGATGAGAATAAATAAAAAGTTCATTTCTACTCGTCTCTTATTTTTATTAAAATAATCAGCTCACTTTAGTGAAGGTCTTTTTGACTTTTCCCAGGCGGTGATCCACATGTCGGGCCTCGGCGAACACGTCTCTCCACACGTCCTCGATGCGGGACAACAGCTGCAACTCTTCCTCATCCACCTGGAGCGTAAACAAATCCAGCACCAGTTTGTTGATCGCACGGACTGTTTCCAGAGATGACGGAGCAGTGGAGGAGAAACTCACCTGTATATTGTACATAGCCAGAGTTCTGTATCTCTCCTGGACGTCTCTGTATCTCATCTCCACACTCAGAGACATGTTCCTGATGTTGGAAATTGTGCTGAGGACGAACTTCAGGCTCTCCAGCGTGTCGGGAGATGTATTTAGATGATCCGAGAGTTGCTGTTTGCGGTGATGTGAAAGAGTTTATTAGTTTATTAGAAAACTGGAGATGTTTAGCTACAAAGCAAAAACTGCACGGGTTACGCAAATCGTCCGCCGTACACGTTCCTGTGAAGAAGCTGTTACTATGGTAACAATAACATATAAGAACGAGCGCATTTAAGAAACCTTGCAGCCACTATGCAGGACATCAACACCTTCAGCCAAACAAATCAGTCCGTAATTTAGTTAATGAAATAAATGCTAACTATTATGGTAATTAGTGCTAATTAATGCTAATTATCCACCTGGAACTCGTTGTACAGGGCGTGTAACTCCTTCCGGGCCGAGTCGTTGAGTAACATGCCCAGTGAAGTTATCCAAGCCTGAGCGCTCTCCAGTACACTGCGTCTCGTCGGCTCCAGGCTCAACCTGATGGCGTTTTCATCCTTCACCATGGGCTGCTCCACCACCTCCTGAATGACCTGCGAGTAAAACTGCAGCTTCTTGTCGTAAATCACACATGAGGGCTTCTTGCCTGCAAACTTTTCCAGCATGATGGCCTTGTCCAGCTGCCAGAGGGTCCGGTAGTGTCTCCAGCGGTTCAGGTGTTGGGCGACAGAGCTGAGGAGCTGCTTTGTGTTCAGGGAAAGCGTCGTGGCGAGCTCGTTCACTTTTGGCAGCTGACACACATCGCTGTAGAAGCTGAAGACGAACGGCTCGTCCTTGCCTTCCACGTGCTGAGGAGGACACTCGATACACGTGCCATGCATCCAGCGGACGAAATGCTATGAGGTTCACAGTCAACAAATGAATGCATAAAATAATTAGAATAACTGCATTTTACATTTAAAACAATTAACAATACAAAGAAAATAGCAGCAGGTGGGGGGTAAAGAGACAGGTGGGGGGGTAAAGATGGGTAGCTGGGTTTAGAGTGTGGGGCAGACAGGTGGGGTGACAGGTAAGGAACATAAGAAGCAGGTGGAGCAGACAGGTGAGAAACATAAGAAGCAGGTGGGGCAGACAGGTGAGGAACATACGAAGCAGGTTAGGTGACAGGTGAGAAACATAAGAAGCAGGTGATTAGTAAACAAGTGCGGAAAAGAAAGTGTGGGATAGTTGTTTTTGGGGGTTTGGAGCAAACAGGTGGGTAGAAACCAGGGTGAAGCTGAATATGGTAGATAGGAAAGGAAAGTAAGGGGGTGGTTGTGTGTGGAAAGTGAAGCAGGCAGATGTGTTAGACAGGTGTGCAGAAAGGCAGGAACAGTACGGGGTATCTGTGTGTAGTGGGGGTACACAGTAAGCTGCGAGGGGGCGGAGAGGGGGGCGGGCTAGCACCACAAGCAGTTCAGTAGATCACCTTGGTGCTCTCCACACAGTCCCTCACACAGTGCATGATCAGCTTGTACACCTCGTGGCTTTTGGGGTGCAGCATGATCAGTGGGGCAGAGAGGATGCTCTCGATCTGGAACAGTGGGGTGGAGCCCTGCAGGGCGGAGTTAAACACCTGAAGGTTCCTGTAGGCCACACACACACACACACACACACACACACACGTGTATCATTAGCCGTGTACACAGTCTGTTCTCTCAGTCATTTTTAATTGATTTTTATTGATGAATATTCATAAGTAAATCTCACTGATCATAAGTTTCTAATGTTCTTAATGTGAAACCAGACATTATTATTATTGTTATTATTATTATTGATTAGTATTATTATTATATATTATGTATCATTATTATTATTATCGCTTGAATAAATGAGACTTTTGGAAGTGGAGACTCACTTCAGCACCATGTTGGTGAGGGAGTCGAACACTCGGCGCTCCCAGTAAGCGTAGTACTTAGCCATGTGCTTGGCCTTGCCGCTGCTGGTCTGCGAGGTCAGACACTCCATCTTGGTGAGAAGAAATCTGATGCTGGAGTACTTCCTGCACAGCAAGCTCACGTCTTTGGCTCTTTGTTTCTCCACCAGCTCACAGAACTCCTTCACTCCTTTAATCATAAAAACACACACATTTCAAACCTGCAGTCCAATCCGGTGAAGATTAAACGTGAGAGAGAGTGTAGGAGGCTCGTTACCTGGCAGTTCTCCTGCTCTCTCTGGTACAAGGAATTTAAACAGGTTCGCCGACTCCATGGCCTGGAGCTTGGCGTCTATGTCTCGTTCATTCTTCTGGATCTGGTTCAGTGTGGACTGGAACTGGGTGATGGCCTGGTTGGCCTTGGCAATGAAGTCTGACAAACCTGTGGGGGGCAAAGGAGGAAAATCGGATCAGATCTGAGTCTCCTATCACAGTGGTTATGAATGTGACACTCAGATCGGATCTAAGTCTCCTATAACAGTGGTTATGAATGTGACACTCAGATCGGATTTAAGTCATGCTATAACAGTGGTTATGAATGTGTCACTCAGATCGGATCTGAGTCATGCTATAACAGTGGTTATGAATGTGACACTCAGATCGGATTTAAGTCTCCTATAACAGTGGTTATGAATGTGACACTTAGATCAGATCTGAGTCTTCTATAACAGTGGTTATGAATGTGACACTTAGATCAGATCTGAGTCTCCTATAACAGTGGTTATGAATGTGACACTCAGATCGGATTTAAGTCATGCTATAACAGTGGTTATGAATGTGACACTTAGATCGGATTTAAGTCATGCTATAACAGTGGTTATGAATGTGACACTCAGATCGGATTTAAGTCATGCTATAACAGTGGTTATGAATGTGACACTCAGATCGGATTTAAGTCATGCTATAACAGTGGTTATGAATGTAACACTTAGATCAGATCTGAGTCTTCTATAACAGTGGTTGCAGTAAAACAGCAGTGATGTGGATGTGACAGTAAAGGAAGACGTGATGGTATTAAGAGTGAGGTAATGTTGTGAATGTAGATACCCAGAGAAACCAGAGTTAATCGTTTACAACCAGGGGACATTCCACTCCTCAGTTCCTGTATCTGAATGGCCATGAGGATTGACTCTGCATCGTTCAGACGGTCCATCGTAGAGCCGTAGCGGTCCGTCAACCTGTCCAGGTCTCCCAGGTATCTATAAACCCAGAACGATGTGATGAAATAAAACAGCTGGGTGTGGTACAGGGTCAGGATTGGGAAAAACAACATGCTAATAATAATAATAATCCAAAACTTTCCTACCTTAACAATCTGTCCTGAAGCTTAGCCACTTCTCTGACCTCTTCAGGGAGACTGAGATCCAGCTGCTCAAAGTACCTGGTCTCACTAAGGCACTCCTTCAACTCCGGGCCCAAGTTTACCACAAACCGCACCCCCGTCTCCAGATCCTGATCCCAAGAAACCACAAACCAAATCACCTTTATAAGAATTCTACAGCTGAATCATGAAATAAGTGTTATATGTTGGAGAAAGTTCCAGATGTTCAGAGTCAGCGTTTGTGCAGCGTTCTTTTTTTTTTTTAATGTTCAGATTTTTAAACAGGGTCTGGACCACACGAGCACTTAGCTTTGGAAAAAAACAGCATAGACATTTCACATCTGGAGATTAAAAAACAACGTCATTTGACAAATGTTACAATTTATATTGGGGTTTATAGACTGTATTTAAAATGAATCTTAAATGTGTTTCTAATGGATTCCAGTGTGTTTGTGTGTAATTTCAGACATTGGGAACAATTATCATACATAGAAAACCCTGTTCATCTCATCATCTCCAGCACTTGGCGTGTCTGATCAGTTTTGTTTCTGACCTCAGGCTTTGTGGAGTCTCCTCGGGCTTCCCTCGAGCTGTTCACCATCATCAGGACGGTTCTCTTCATGAGCTCGTCCAGCATCAGCACTGCCTCCTCCATCCAGCGCTTGTGTTTCCTTGTCTCGTAATCGCGCATGGACCTGGCCACCTCCATAAACTTGGATTTGGTCTGCCAACACACACATACACCAAAATTATGAGAACAAAGTTTCAAATTGCTAATGATTTCTCATACACACACACACACACACACACACACACACACACACACACACACACACACACGATCAATAATGTATGAAAGATCCGGCTTACAGCGATGCCCTGTTTGGTTTGCAGCATCTCCGGCACTTTCTGGAAGCTTATGATGGTGTGTTTAATGCTGTGGAACAGAGAGCGAGCCCAGAAGATCGCTCCTGTCACAGGAGGCTGGTTCTTATTCACAGGAGGCTTGTCTCTGTTCTGGACAAACATCTCGTTTATGATGTCCACCTAAAAAAAGGAACAAATGAATTTGATTATTAACTCTGGGTCGTAACGCCTGGAATTTTCAGATTTATAAACTAGAAGGAAGTATAAATACTAATAGAAAGAAAGAAGGATAAAAGTAGTTTATTGTAGACGGAGGTTTTGCTTCGAGTTCAGCTTCAGTTTTGTATGGAAACTCGTTTTTTACGTTAATAATTGAAAATCCAGATGTTTCAAATGTTTTCTCACCTCTTTGCAGTACTGTTCCAGAATGTCATTGAACTTCATCATCATCTGATTGTTGAGAGCTTCTCTGGAACGTACGTGTTTGAACTTCTGCAGCATGTCGAAGGCCACAGATGCCGAGCGCAGGGTCTTGAAGGACTGGTCGATGAAGTAAATGGCTTCTCCTTCGATAGCCTGATTGACACAGGGGCAACAGGGTGAAATGATCTGGAACTAAACAAATCCAAATCCTTTCAAACAGAGACATGATGATGATCTCACCTGAACCTGACTCTGGAAGTCCTGAATGACTTGTTTCCAGTTTTCCATCTTCTCATTGTTGAAGGGGTCAAAGTTCAGCGTCTTAATGGGCACAACAAGGCTGTCCACCCTCCGCATTACATCGTCGATTAGCTTGGCCTCGCCTGTTACCTCCTTCATCTCCGACCCAAAGATCTTAGAAAAGTCCTCCAGGGTCTGTGGGGTTCAGACGGTTCCAAAGTCAAAGAACAAATAAGATGTGAGCACTTTTGAGTTACAGCTTAACAGTAACAAGTATATACAATTACCAATGATACGAGTTTAGCATATGGATATCAGAAAGAAAGAAAGAAAGAAAGAAAGAAAGAAAGAAAGAAAGAAAGAAAGAAAGAAACTCGGAATGGAAGCCCATGAGAGGGATCTAACCTGTAGGATGTCGTGAAGGTCCTGACATACTGAAACCATGTAGTCCGTCTTCTCAAAAAGCTTTTTGCGGTCAAACTCCCAGCGTGACTCCCTGGCGGATTTCTCGATAACTTCTCGAACTGCAAAGTAGCAGGACTTCCACTGCTCCAGAACTTGCTTTCCGTCCAGAACTTTGGTCTTGGCCACGTTCCGCTTTTCTCTACAATAACAGGCAGAGAAGAAGAATTATTTCATTTTCAAACTCATTTAAAGAATTTTATACATGTACAGAAAGGGTTTCTGAATGGAACACACTCTGTGTACATGTATTTTATATTTAATGTATAAAGTGGATGTATTTAAGTCTAAAGATATAAAAATAAACATTAAATAGTTTAAGATTCGTTTCTGCAGCTCACTGGAAAAGCGTGCGGATGTCGATGATAAAAGCGACGCGCTCCCACAGCTCCCACACAATGCGGTCCATTAAAGCCATCATGCGCTTGTCCGTGTTGTAATGGCTGGAAATGATCCAGATCATCCTCAGACCCTTCATCAGGGGTTCAATGGTGTTCATGATGATGCTGAAGTTTACCGCTGTGGCCAGATTCTGGTGTGAAACACATAGAACACAGTTAATGCAGGAGCAGTGAAGATCCAGCGCTGAGTGACGGTGGACTGAACCCCCTTACTGAACCCCATCCAGCTTCACCCAATTTACACTTATTTACTTAGACTTGCTCATACGCTGTCCAGGTTCTGAAACCGTTCTAACCTTTATGCGCTGTCCAGGTTCTGAAACCGTTTTAATCTTTAATCAGATCTTAACATCTACACTCTATGGATAAAAGTATTAGGACTTCGACTCACCTTGAAGTATCTTTCCACAGTGCCAAGGAAGCGCACGTTCTCCAGGGCCTCCGCGTGGTACAAGTTCAGCTCGGTTATCGCCTCCTTCAGGTTCTGCAAGCAGTGCAGGTCGGCTCGGTCCATCACCTCCAGGACCTTCTTTACCACTGGCAGCTTCAGCTGCTCACACAGACTACTAAGTACAGTTGCACGCTCATGCCAGAACTCCACCTCCCCCATCGGACCAGGGGCCTGCGGATCAGAACCAAAATCAGAAACACAGAAAGAAAGAAAGAAAGAAAGAAAGAAAGAAAGAAAGAAAGAAAGAAAGAAAGAAACCAAATACAAAATTGAGAAAGAAAGAAAAATAAATAAAATACAAAAGTAAGGAAGAATAAAAGAAAGAAATACAAACTTAAGAAAGAAAGAAAGAAAGAAAGAAAGAAAGAAAGAAAGAAAGAAAGAAAGAAAGAAAGAAAGAAAGAAAGAAAGACTGTGATTGCCATTATAATAAACAATGTAAGAGATGAACACATATAGCAGAACCTGTGGTTTCTTCTCCTTCTGCTCCTCCAGGATGAAGGTGATTTGTGTTTGCCAGTTCATTACACACTGCTCCAACTTTTCCACCATCTCCAGATTGGCAAGCAGGCTCTTCACATCCTGGTCCAGGTCCAGCTCGGGGATGTGTAGTTTATTCGTACCTACAGCAGAGAATGAAAGAGAAGTTGAAACCCGAAGAAAATGTTCTTATTGGTGTGTGTAATATCTCTCAGGAGTGTAACGCCACTGATGGAGCTTTGAGCTTTGAACTCACACTGCAGCTGCTGCAGGGTTCTGTCTGTAAGACTCGTGTACTTGTAGCAGTGGTTGAGGAAATCGTCTCGGATCATGGAAGTGCTGATGGGTTTTGCTGGTGCCTGATCCTGCTGGAAGCTTCCCTTGGAATGCTTTATCTGTTCCACTGAGAGCAGCGGCATATAAACCTGTTCCACAAAAAAACACTCAGATATGATCTGTCCACACTTCACGTGTCTCCTCAACACCATTTATACTTCCACAGTTTGATGAAAGTAGAAGTGTGTGTTAAAATACCAGTGTGAGGATTCAGACATGCTGCTATTTCTTTGTTTTCTCAGGATTTCCTAATGAATTAGCTCTGTTTTACACGTACGTTCTGGAAGATGTTCCTGAACGTCAGGAGTTGATGGCCGCTCATCATGCCGATCTCCACCAGCTTGGGCATCAGCTGGTTTGCCTCGTTTCTATCCGCCATCTCAGGGATCGTCTCTAAAACACACACACACACACACACACACACACACACACACACACACACACACACACACACACAGACACAAAGCATTAAACTACATTACTGCACCTTTCACTTATTCAGAACCACCAGAACCACTCAGGATCATCATCACTGACCACTGGTGTTCCTCAGTAAGTAGAGAATGCTGGACTTCATGAAGGTCTCGGGGATGCAGTCCATTTCTACATGCAACTCCACGTAGGACACGATCTGCATCTCAGCTTTCTGATAAAACAAGAGAGGAACATGAGAGAGAGAGAGAGAGAGAGAGAGAGAGAGAGAGAGAGAGAGAGAGATAGATAGATAGATAGATAGATAGATAGATAGATAGATAGATAGATAGATAGATAGATAGATAGATAGATAGATGGATGGATGGATGAATGGATGGATGAATGGATGAATGGATGGATGATTACAGAGTGATGAAGCTCGTCCACTGGTTGTAAGGGTTCCTCGGTGGAAGTCTCCTCTGTAAGACACACACCATCCCTGCTGAGAACTTCAGGTGACTTTGGTTCATTTGTTATGTCTTCAGTGGGACAGAAACCAGTAGAGGGACAACAGGAACAAAAAGAGAGAAAAGGTTTAAGATTAAAAACAGCACATACTGTAACTAATGACTAGTGTAATAACTGTGGGTCTGTTATCTATCGCTATGCTAATAGAGCTGTGGAATACTGATGATCTCATTAGCATAACCCTGCCTCCATGCTGGTTAGAGCAGAATACGGATGATCTCATTAACATAGCCCCGCCTCCATGCTGGTTAGAGGAGAGGCGGTTTGAAGTGGAAGTTGAAGAGGATCTTTTGGATAAGATTTGGATTGGGGTGAAGAAGGAGATGTTTGGAGATGTTTCTTGGTTCTGGGGTGAATAAAGTGTTAGTAAAAGTCTGTGTACCTGTCGGGATCGTCGCTTGCACTTCTTTGTGCCGTATTGATGTAGAGAAGAACAGTGCTGAGGTGAATTCCTCCGCGGTGACCTGCTCCACAAAGCGGCGGATTTTCCTCTCCTCCTCTCCTCCTCCGCGACTCAGCAGCTCCTCGAAAGCCCCGGGCTCAGGGAACTGGAACGCGCTATGGACCCGCTCTCTGATCCACTGCAGCCGCGGATCTTCCAGCTCGGTTTCACTTCTCATTCTTATTCCGGTATAATAAAATACTAATGATTTACACAGAGATCGGTTTTTTTCACGCCTTCACCTGATAAAGGCTGAAAAGTTTGGCGTTGTCACGACAACCACCCACGCGTGCTGTAGGAAACGGCTGCACCAATCAAAAACGCTGACGGCACATAAAGGAGGCGGGGCTTCCAGGATGAACACGCAGTCGCTTCCGCTTTATATATAATAATAATAATAATAATAATAAATCATCATCATCATCATAATACTATTTATAATAATAATAATAATAATAATAATAATAATAATAAATTCAAATGTATTATCAAATACCAAAATAATATAGACAATAAAAAGGTAAATAATAATAATAATAATAATAATAATAATAATAATAATAATAATAATAATAATAATAAAGTCAATATAATATCTATAAATCATCTATAATCTTCTGGGTTATTGTTCTGATCAATCAATCACAGTTCTGCTGTTATATCACGTGGTGAACGAAACTCCTTTATCTTCTACACGTTTCTCTCCTACTTCTTTCCTCTTTTTGTATGAATTGGGCTCCTGAAGGTTTAGACCTTGTTTTGTCATTAATCGTTTTAATTTAGATTTAGATCTTCTCACTGATACCCCCTCCCTCCTTTCTGAGTGTATGAGTGAGGGAACTTCTCCGGCTGGTGGGTTCACACACTCCGAGTTCTGAACCGGTTTTTATCCTCATAAATACAAAGGAAACACCAGAGTAAATTACAGATCCGTGAAAAAACATCTCATTAACAGTACAGTAACGAATTACATTTACTTCATTACTGTCCACCACTGATCTTCACTAAACTCGCTTTTATTTTATTGTTACTGTCTGTATTCTGCAATTCATTTTCTATATTCCATTAGTTTGTTATAATTCATCTATTATTATTATTATTATATTTTACATATTATAATTGAAGTACACATACAGCTTTATGTTAAACTATATCATACTGTTTTCTATGTTATCATCAAACTATTATTATGCTCTTATACAACCACAATTACACAAAATGTGGGCTGCTGTACAGAATAAATCTTTGTAAATCTCATATGTTTGAACTGAATATCTGGAATTTTAAGTATAATTTTGAATTTGATGAATTTTTAACACGTCTTAAATTAAAAGTTTTAAGTTGTTACAATCATAACTGTATTTTGTATCTGAAAAAAAAACAATCTCTGTTAATGGTGAAGACTGAAACAATTGCTGCTCTATTGCCTTTTTCATTTTTGGATCTCTCTCTAATTAAATAGCATAAAAAAAAAAGAGTTCAACTTAAAAAGTTGGGACAGGGCCGTGTTTCTCACTGTGTAGCAGAACGTCTTCTGTCCATCTGCATCTGAGAACTGAGGAGAACAGTTGCTGAAGTTTTGGGACAGGAATTCTGTCCCAAATGTGTCAGACACTGGATTTTAGCTGCTCAACAGTTCTGGGTTTCCTTTGTTGTGTTTTGTGTTTCATGATGCGCCAAAACTGATTGATTCAGCACCCAGACTCTTCTACTGCAAACGCATGTTTTTGTAACAGATGCAGTATGCAGTTAGCATTGTCTTGCTCAAATATGCAAAGACTTCCCTGAAAAATACGTTTTCTGGATGGAAAGCATTTGTTGCTCTAAAACCTGTATATAGTAGTGTTCAGTAAAGGAACTGCTTTTCTAAATGTGTAAGCTGCCGATTCCACAGGCACTAATGTAACTCCATACCATCAGAAATGCTGCTTTTTCAACTGAGTGCTGATAACAAGCCAGATTGGTCTCTCTCCTCTTTATTCCGGACGACACAGTGTCCATGGCTTCCAGAATTAAATTACAATTTCTATTTGTCTGACCACAGAACAGTTTTCCATTTTACCTCAGTACATTTTAAATGAGCTTTGGTGCAGAGAGGATGGAGACGTTTCTGGATTATGTTCACACATGCCCTCTCCTTTGCATAATAGAGAATTTAACCTGCATTTGTAGATGATCACGACAATGATTTCTGGACGTGTTAATGAGCCCATGCAGTGATTTCCATTACAGAATCATGACTGTTTGGTACTAACAGTAGTACCTGACTTTACTAACACCCTTGCTGCTGAATGAACACAAATCTCCACATACATCTAGTGGAGCTTTTTATAACAGTAAAATGGGACTGAATGTGGAATAGGACGTTTTAAAACAACAATTACTACACTCAAGAGATGACTACACACTTTTGGCTATACTGTGTATTTTCTTATGTTCATGGTGATATGATTTTAAAACTTGCCCACATGCACTGTCAGGGATTGTCCACGAGGTGGCGCCAAACATAAGCGCTTTTCCTTTCTCTGGTTTCTGTTCTGGATTTGGGCCAGAACCCAGGCCTTTCCAGCCTCGCTTATTGTTTAATCTCTGAAGACAGATCTCTTTTATTAAGTCTCTGTTATCTCTTTTATTAAGTCCTTTGTGTGCTTGATTCCACATGACATTTCAGCAAATCATCAGAGATCACCAAAGAGAACGAGCGTCTCTGAGGAACGGTGGTGATGGTGGGGGTCTTTGTGTTCTTTTAATTATAATCCTAACATTATTTCTGCAGATTGGGTTTCACCGACCCTCTCTCCCTCCCTCTCTCTCTCTCTCTCTCTCCCTCTCTTCATCTCTCTCTCTCTCTCTCTCTCTCTCTCTCTCCCTCTCTCTCTCTCCCTCTCTCCCTCCCTCTCTCTCTCTCTCTCTCCCTCTCTTTCTCTCTTCATCTCTCTCTCTCTCTCTCTCTCTCCCTCTCTCTCTCCCTCTCTCCCTCCCTCTCTCTCTCTCTCTCTCCCTCTCTCTCTCTCTTCATCTCTCTCTCTCTCTCTCTCTCTCTCTCTCTCCCTCTCTCTCTCCCTCCCTCTCTCTCTCTCCCTCTCTCTCTCTCTCTCTCCCTCTCTCTCTCTCTTCATCTCTCTCTCTCTCTCTCTCCCTCTCTCTCTCCCTCTCTCCCTCTCTCTCTCTCTTCATCTCTCTCTCTCTCTCTCCCTCTCCCTCTCTCCCTCCCTCTCTCTCTCTCTCTCTCCCTCTCTCCCTCTCTTCATCTCTCTCTCTCTCTCTCTCTCCCTCTCTCTCTCTCTCTCTCTCTCTCTCTCTCTCCCTCTCTCTCTCTCTTCTCTCTCTCTCTCTCTCTCTCTCTCTCTCTCTCTCCTCTCTCTCTCCCTCTCTCTTCATCTCTCTTTCTTTCTTTCTTTTTCTCTCTCTCTTTATATATATATACAGTAAATATATCCCCCACTCCCTCCCTTGGTCCCTGAAGGGAGGATTCTCCAGCCACACATTTCCTGCAAAAAAGAAAGGAAACATCAGTCAGCCGTAAAACAGGCCAGGGCCATATTGTGTGTGTGTGTGTGTGTGTGTGTGTGTGTGTGTGTGTGTGTGTGTGTGTGTGTGTGTGTGTGTGTGTGTGTGTGTGAGAGGGTTCGTGTGTATGCGTGTCATAGAACCTGCAGCCATTAAGAACTCGCTGTTCAACTTAAAATCGGAGAGAGTTTTTGTAATTTATGTCTGAAGGCCATATGTTAGTACTTGAATTTGACGTACACTTTGTCCTGCTCAAACTTAACCCGCGGGTCGCACGAGGAATCCGCATGAGGACGTCCATATAAGAGCTTGATATATATTTCCTGACTACAGGAGCTCAGGAGCTCGGGAGTCTGTAGAAATAATATTTGCATCAGGATCAATTACTGACCGAACAGTACAAAGCAGAATAGAACAGAACAGAGCGATGAAAGAGAAAACAATTCCTTTCTTTCCAGATTTCCTGACTGCAGGACTGTAGCCTTTTTACTCTGGAGTTTAAGCTCCTCTGCAGCTTTTTTGTGCTCTTACCCAGAGCTCCTTTCTCATAGTTTCTGTTTCACATTGTTAAAGAAATGTTGAGTTGCCTGCTGAGTTTGGAATGAATCACTGTGTGTGGTGCTGCTGTAGGAAATGAATCAACAGCACAGTGATGGTGTGATGTGATGGTCCTGGAGTTACCAGATAGGTTCCTCTCCCACTTCAGCATTTACAATTACTGAGAATCTGTCCTGATGACCGAGACAGGTTACACCTTCACCTCAGACTGGTACAGAGGAACTAGAGACTCCTTTACAGAACATCTCCCCATATCAACAACTACAAGGTTTTTGTGGACCAGCGAGACAGACCCGACAGACTTTTTAGCCTCTTAGTAGTCATTCTGCACCTTTAGCTGGAGCCATTGAGAAAATAATGAGGTAATCGAGCGACCCGTGGCATCCAAAATCCTCGTTAGAAAAGCGAAGCGAAGCTCCACGCTGCTACTGTATATCTTACTCAGCACAGCGCTCAGATGGGCGCATGTCCGAGCGACAAGGGGGCGCTTTTATTTCAGCACAAGCTCTCTCTCTGTTCCTCTAATCCCACCACAATTATTCTGAGAGGATACGTGCCAGCAAGTGCCTAACGAGTGCCCTAGTGACCTCCAAACCCACCCTTCCACCCCTCCTCCCCCACCCCTGCAGAATATCTGCCCCCGAACAGGTCACCAGGGCCAAATATGTGAGTGTACACAAGCAGCTTATGAGGGTTATAACAGAACACTAGCTGTAAGTCAAGAGGAAAAGCCAGGGATTGTTTTCTTACCAAATGGCACAAGAGCAGAGGGAAACAGGCCACAAGGGGAGAAATGGAACGAGAGTTAAAAAGACTCTCAGCTCTCTTTCTTTTCTTCCGCTTGATCATTGTTAGAAAGGGATTTTACATGGACTCTAAAGCGTTGTGGTTAGAGCTCAGCACCGATTTCGCACTTTAGAACTCTTAAAACGCTCTGGTGCTCTTCCTCCTCCTCCTCATCGTCATCGTCTGCTCCTTAAAACACTTTCCGTCTGTTCGGATTGAGAACATCTGGCTCCAAGTGATCGTCTGCGCTGGGCTGAGGTGCGAGGATCGCTTGCACCTTTATTACCTGGCCATGAGAGTTTGCGGTCGACTCGGTTACATGCAGAGTCAATGGTTCTATTCATTTCACCGCACGGACCGAGTCGCTTGAAGACACAAAGGGGGGGGGGGGGGGGGGGGGGATTAGAAGCTTGTCTGAATTCTTAATACCCTCAAGGTATTGGAACTTGGGGGAGAATGTAGGAAGACGAATTATACGTGATAGGCTCGGCGTTCTGGAGCCTTGGGGAAGGAGACTGGGAGGAAGGGAGGGAATGTAGAGTCACTGAGCGAGAAAGAAAGTGACATTTGCTCGTTTTAGGTCAACTTTCATTGTCTGCTTTCATTGGGTTAAGGAACACTGCGAGAAAACACTCAGGACAAGTCGTGTGGTTGGATTCTATTGTGAAGCAGAAACGTTACTCGTGACGTGTGAAGGATAAACCCAGCCGCACATCGCATGAGCTTCTCTTTACATCTGCGTCTGTATGTTTAAAGCCTCAGTGCTGATATCTGATATCTGGCTGGTCTTCTCACCAGACGAGGTACTAAAGTTTTATTCGTAGCTCCAG
>JBCEWE010000583.1:175000-177500 GCA_039877035.1 Silurus lanzhouensis | reverse complement strand
ATTCTGAAGGAAGAGTACAGTAAGAGTGTAGTGGAGGTGAAGAGAGTTTCTGATAGGGTGATGATCGTGAAGCTGAAGGGATGATGATAAATGTCATCAGTGTTTATGCTCCACAAGTGGACTGTGTGATGGAGGAGAAGGAAAGATTCTGGAGTGAGTTAGATGAAGTGGTAGAAGGTGAACCGAGGAATGAAAGATTGGTGATTGAAGCAGACTTTAATGGACATGTAGGTGAAGGGAACAGAGGTGATGGTGGGTATGGCTTCAAGGAGAGGAATGTGGAAGGGCAGATGGTGGTAGATTTTGCTAAAAGAATGGAAATGGCAGTGGTGAACACTTATTTTAAGAAGAAGGAGGATCACAGGGTGACGTATAAGAGTGGAGGAAGGTGCACACAGGTGGACTATGTTCTATGTAGGAGATGCAACCTGAAGGAGACTGGAGACTGTAAGGTGTTGGCAGGGGACAGTGTAGCTAGACAGCATCGGATGGTGGTCTGTAGGATGGCTTTTGGAGGTGAAAAGAAGAGGAGGAGAGTGAGGACTGAAAGAAGAATAAGATGGTGGAAACTGAATGAGGAAGACTGTAGTGTGAGGTTCAGGGAAGGGGTAAGACAGGAGCTCGGTGGTGGTGAAGAGGTGCTGGATGATTGTGGAACTACTGCAGGAGTGATGAGGGAGACAGCTAGATGGTGTAACATCTGGAAATAGAAAGGAAGACAAAGAGACGTGGTGGTTGAACGAGGAAGTGCAGGAGAGCAGAAGGAGAAAGGTTGGAGAAACAGAATTGGGATCGACAGAGTGATGAGAAGAGTAGGCAGGAGAACAAGGAGATGCGGCAGCAGGTAAAGAGGGATGTGGTGAAAGCCAAGGAAAAGGCATATGAGGAGCTGTATGAGAGGTTGAACACTAGAGAAGGAGAAAAGGATTTGTTCTGATTGTCCAGGCAGAGGAACCGAGCTGGGAAGGATGTGGTGCAAGTTAGAGCAGTAAAGGATGGAGATGGAAATGTGTTGACTAGTGTGGAGAGTGTGACACAAGAAGTGGATAGGATTAGTGAGGAGGAAGTGAGAGCAGCGATTAAGAGAATAAAGAGTGGAAAGTCGGTTGGACCAGATGACATACCGGTAGAAGCGTGGAGATGTTTAGGAGAGATGCAGTGGAGTTTATAACAAGATTGTTTAACAAGATTTCGAAAGGAGAGAGGATGCCTGAGGAATGGAGAAGGAGTGTGCTGGTACTGATCTTTAAGAATAAGGAAGATGTGCAGACCTGCAGTAACTACAGGGGAATAAAGTTGATCAGTCACACCATGAAGTTATGGGAAAGAGTAGAGGAAGCCAGGCTGAAAGAAGAGGTGACCATCTGTGAGCAGCAGTATGGTTTCATGCCAAGGAAGAGCACCACAGATGCATTATTCGATTTGAGGATGTTGATGGAGAAGTATAGAGAAGGTCAGAGTTGCATTGTGTGTTTGTGGATTTAGAGAAAGCATACGACAGGGTGGAGAGAGAGGAGTTGTGGTATTGTATGAGGAGGTCAGGTGTGTCAGAGAAGTATGTAAGGGTGGTGCAGGACATGTATGAGGACAGTGTGACAGCAGTGAAGTGTGCAGTAGGAACGACAGACTGGTTCAAGGTGGAGGTGGAACTGCATCAAGGATCGGCTCTGAGCCCTTTTCTGTTTGCAGTGTTGATGGACAGGTTGAAGGACGAGGTCAGACAGAGACCAGCTGAAATGTTCATTAGGGGTGACAAAGATAGACAGGATTTAGAAATTAGTTTATTAGAGGGACGGCGCATGTAGGACGTTTTGGAGACAAGGTGAGGGAGGTGAGATTGAGATGGTTTGGACATGTGCAGAGGAGGGACATGGGGTATATCAGTAGGAGAATGCTGAGGATGGAGACACCAGGAAGGAGGAAATGAGGAAGAACAAGGAGGAGGTTTATGGATGTGGTGAAGGGAAGACATGCAGGTAGTTGGTGTAAAAGAGGTAGATGTAGAGGACAGGGGGGAATGGAGACACATGATCCACCTAACGGGAGCAGCCAGAAGAAGTTTAGAAAAAGGCACTGGAGTATCCTAGGAGTGTTTTTGCTTTATTCCTGTTCGGTTTTTTTTTTTTATCAGTGATGTAAAATAATTTTTTATTAAATGCATATTTGTTTTTTTCAGTCAGTTTTGCATGTGACTGTATAGTGTATAAATACATTCGTTTAACTACTGTGTGTGTGTGTGTGTGTGTGTGTGTGTGTGTGTGTGTGTGTGTGTGTGTGTGTGTGTGTGTGTGTGTGTGTGTGAAGCCACAGGGATTTGTCAACACTCGGCTCGGCTCTGCGTGAGGTGTTGCATCATGTTTAACGCTTTTACGTTGAGTGTAATGTTCTCAGAGCCGATAGCAGAACATGAATGTATGTGTCAAAAACGTTCAGTCACACACACACACACACACACACACATGCGCTGATGGTCTGAGTGCAGCTAATTACAGCATTGTAC
>JBCEWE010000583.1:150000-165000 GCA_039877035.1 Silurus lanzhouensis | reverse complement strand
TGTGTGTGCGCGCGTGTGCGCGTGTGTGTGCGTGTATCTTGTTCAGGTGGAATTGGAGTTAGAGACCCAGTTTTTTTAGCTGATCCAGGAGAACTTTTTTTAGCCTGTAGGTGAGACGGCAGTAACGAGGACATTCATCACACTGCAGCTCAAATTCATTCATCTGGAGATTCAGAACAGAGTCTCAGAGACTCACCTGAGTGCTGTTCTGATCAAACAACCTGTCTGTCTGAACACTGAGCGAGCACACACACACACACACACACACACACACACACACACACACACACACACACACAATCATTCATATACACAGATATGCACACACACACGGATACACACACACTCATACACAGATATACATACACACACTCGTACACATACACAGATATACACACAAACAAATATATACACACACACACACACACACACACAATCATTCACATACACAGATATGCACACACACACACACACGGATACACACACACTCATACACAGATATACATTCACACACACTCGTACACATACACAGATATACACACAAACAAATACACACACACACAAAGATACACAGATACACACACGCACATGCAGATGCACGCACACATGGACACACACACACACAGATACACACTCAATTACACAGACACACACACAGATACACATGCACATACAGATACACACACACACACACACACACGGATACACACTCATATACACACAGACACAGAGAAACACAGATACACACACACACACACACACACACACACACATAGACACACAGACAGAGACAAAGGCAGACACACACACAAGAAGTGAGAAGAAACGATGAAAAGAAGTGAGCAATGAAGGAGTGATTTGAGTGAAATCTAAAAGTTGACTTTGTTTAGTAAAGTTTTATAAACGAATGAATCACTGATGCTGTAACGAGGCTCAGCGCTCATGTGATGTCAAATCAAAAACAAAAGAAGCGATCTTTCCAGAAGTTTCTGTAGCTGATTTTATTAGAATTCTAGTCACACAGAAATGTTTGGCTTCGTTTTTATACAATTCATCGTTTAGTTCTTTCATCAGATTTTATTTTACAGACTTTTTCCATCACATTGGCCACATTTTATCGCTCTGCGTTGCCTTGTTGAGCTCAATTCCTCGTTATGGCTCAGTGTCTAGGGAGCTGTTTAATGGAGAAGAAGCTTGTAAATCTCATCTGCTCGTGAGGGAGACGAGAGAGTTCGAGCAAAGAGGGTTTTTTGGGATTTTTTTGTTTTAATTCTGTTGGTTTATTTCTATTTTATTTTTTTTCCTCTACCTCATACTCAGACTTGGTTTTAAAATCCACTCGTCTGTTTTCCCCAGATTCTCGCGTTCGTCACGTCTCCATCAGGCTCACTCGGCCAAGCGGGATTCTTTATCATCATATTCTTCCGAGTTGCACATTTTTATCTTACAAAAATAAATTACTGAATAATAAGTAGCTCTGGAATAAAACTATTATATATTATATTATATTTATTTATTTGTTTTATTCATGCATTTATTTTTTCTGAATTATTAATTTCTATGGAGGTCATTTTACAGCTTCAATTTGTAATTAATTAATCACATTTTTTTTGTTGTTCTGCAGTTAAACACGCCTTTAATATAAGTGGCAAAATCTGTGCTATTTAATTTAGAATAAAAAATGTTTAAGGAATCGTAACTCACGTCTGCATGAATATAGAGACTCAAAGCACTTTTGTACGTCGCTCTGGACACGGACGTCTGCTAAATACAACAAATGTAAATGTAAACACATCTTACAAAAACGTTTTCTTTATTTTATTATGATTTTGTTTTTAATGATAAGTCGCTGTGATGTTAAACACGTCTTTGCATAACTATTTACTTTATTTTTTATTATTTATAACCATTGAATAAATTTTTTATTTTTTCCCGTCACTTCAGCAACATACGCACTATGAATTTCTGCTAGTTTGCATTGAGAGACTGATCTGATCAGTCGGATGTTGAATAATGTGGATTAGTTTTGAGGAACAGCAGCTCAGAAAAAAACTTTCACGTCACTAGAATCAGAAAACATGGTAATGCCTAGCTTAGCATGTACGACGTATGCTTGTGTTGATCGGTGTTTATTGAGTGACATGAAACAGCTTTTGATAAATACATGGTGATTTTTAGTATTGGGATGCCAGGAGTTCCTCAAGGCTCTGCTCTGAGACCTCCTCCTTCAGTGTTTTTTCTTTATTTTGGAAATTGTACAGTGGACACTAGGATAATGACCCCAGACACACCTCTAGGTTCTGAAAGAGCTTTTTGTCTAAGAAGGAGATTAATGAAGTACTGCATCTGATGATCTGCCCTCCACAATCACACCATCTAAATCCAGGTGAGATGGTTTGGAAAGAGTTAGAGTGGAGAGTGAAGGAAAAGCAGCCAACCAGCACTCAACACCTCTGGGAACTCTGGGAAGATTGTTGGAAAAGCATTCTAGATGACTACCTCATGAGGCTGATGAGAGAATACCAAGAGTGTACAAAGCTTCATCAAAGCTAAAGAAGAAATTGAAGAATTGGGGATATAAATCATATTCTGGGTTCTTGAACACACGTTTTTGTTTCCTACATAATTCCAGATGTGTTCATTCGTAGTTTGGATTATTCAGTATTAATGTACAATTTAGAAAAATAATATAAAATAAGGTAAAACCCACGGAAGGACTGAAGGTTTGTTTAGACTTTAGCCTGGTCCTGTGCTCTGTTGCTGGTGTTGCTCCTGGCGTAAGAGCGATGAGATTAGATCAGAAAGCCGTCTGATGGTGGTGATGTCGAGTCCCTGCTCCCCCTAAAACCCAGCACACGTCTCTGTCTCCATGGAAAAGACATTTGAGATCTTGTTCCATTTTTCCGTTCCGCTCCGAGTCGTCTTATTATCTGGCTCTCGCTCGCTGAGGTCATTCGTGGGCACAAAGCTTTTTTTTATTTTTTTTATTTTTTTTTTTAATTTCTTTGTTGTTTTTATGATTTTTTTGTATTTTTATTGAAACCGCCGTGCCACGTCGAGACGCGTCTGCTCCCAGAGCGCATTTACGAGAACGAGATCTGAAAGCGCTGAACCGAAGCCAGAGGGTTATTGGGGTTTAAACCAGAGCTGCTTCTGGAGTTGTAGTTTTGCGGTGAAGAGGACGAAAGAGACGAAGCCCGAGAGCAGACGTGGATCAGGCGGGAACATCAGGCGCTTATTACTCAATCGCTTTGTGTTTTTTGGTTTTTGTTTTTTTGTCCGGCACGACTAATTACAGCAGCTGCCTTTGAACCAGAAGACCTTTTTAAGCTTTTGTGGAAAAGCTCTGGAGATGAGATCCAACTCTGTTTCTTTTCTTTGATGGTGTGTTAGTGCAGGCTCAGATGACCTCTAGTGACCTGAGTGGAGTTTCAGATGCTGTCTGTATCCTCTCCGGAAACATCTTCTCCTAATAAGCGTCAATCTTCTGGGAAGATGTTCCACTGGAATATTGTGGAGGTTATTGTGAAGATTCATTCAGCTAAAAGAGTGTTAGTAAAGTCACGTACTGGTGTAGGTGATGTGAGGAGGCCTGGGGTGCAGTCAGCATTCAAAAGTGTTCAATAGAACTGGAGGTCTATAGCTGGAGATCACACACACACACACACACACACACACACACACACACACACACACACACAGATATTCTTGAATAAACCTGCATTGCCAGACTTGTGTAATAATGTGTGTGTGTGTGTGTGAGAGATTGTGTGTGAGAGATTGTGTGTGAGAGATTGTGTGTGAGAGATTGTGTGTGTGTGTGTTATACACACACACAAATTATCTGCATGCACCTGGAAACAACTTTAAATCCTAGACAGACACACACACACACACACACACACACACACACACACACACACACACACACACACACACACAATCTCTCAGTGCTGTGGACAAGTTCAGACAATGTCAAGCTACCACACACACACACAGACACACACACACACACTCACACACCCACACTTTTTACGTCTCTGCTATAGTCTGTAGGGATGTAAGCATGTTAACCTTTAACCTCCAAGGTGCTGTGTGCGGTTTTGTGTTGCCTGTTTAGTCGTGTACAACACACACACACACACACACACACACACATTTTTAGAGCATGGTGTGAACAGGTGGCTCTGCTCTCACTCAAGTTTATTTTCAGTAGCAGTGCGAGCCACAAATTTTCACCTCCTAAGGACCTGAACGCTCTGTGTGTGTGTGTGTGTGTGTGTGTGTGTGTGTGTGTGTGTGTGTGTGTGTGTGTGTGTGTTTTCAATTAAATGTTTTTATTGATATCGGAACATTGGCTGCTCGGTGTGTGTACTATGTAAGAGGGCACACTTTGAAGTAATAGATTGGTGTGTGTGTGTGTGTATAACATACACACACATACACACACACACGCTGAAATCCTTGAAACACCTGTATTGCCAGACTTTTGAAATAAAGCGTGTGTGTGTGTGTGTGTGTGTGTGTGTGTGTGTGAGATTAATTGGAGGCATATCTTCACACACACACACACACACATGCACGCAAACACACACACATATACATGCTCACACACAGAAACATGCGCACACACACACACACACACATGCACGCAAACACACACACATATACACGCTCACACACAGAAACATGCACACACACGCACACACACACGCACAAACCCACAACAGAGTGTATCCTGTGTTAACAAGATGCCTGGCATGTTTTTTGCAGCACATCTGTGTCTCATTGGGGTTTTTTTAGACGCTAATTTCTCCACTCCTCCAGTAGGACCTCCTCCTCCTCCTCCTCCTTGTGAAGTTCTTTAGTTGTCCAGCTCATTGGAACTGAAGTAATAACCAGACCTTCTCAAAAAAAAAAAAAACCATGATTGAGGATTCAATCACAGTAAAGACGCATTTATTGGATGTGATGTATTAATGAGTTGGAGCCTCACGAGAAGAAGCTGGAGATTAAAGTTCTCACGGTGGCTTTCTGGGGCACGTGCTCAGATCCTCTATCCTCCATCTTCTACCCATTCAAAGTTCTGTGATTGTTTTTAGGAACTTGTGTGTGTTCAGTTTTGCACATTATTTCTAACACCATGAAGGCGTCATGATCCTGAAGCTCGTAGACAGAAAGGTGTTCAGTAGATTTTTGCATCATCTCTACCTCAAATATCAGGTCAAACATTTGTGGACACCTGAACACAAGCTTCTTTTTGAATATTCCATTTCACATGTAGTCTCTATTTGCTGATAACCTCCAATAACCTACAATCTCCTGGGAAGATGTTCCTCTAGATTTTTTGTGGAGATTTCTGCTCATTTAGCTATGACCAAAAGGTGGTACAGATGTGGGAGAGAAGGTGAGGAGGTTCCTGGGGTGCAGTGGGGGGCAATGTCCTACTGGAACAGGTTTGGATCTTTTAGTTCAAGGTTAAAGTGAAGGCAAAATGCACTACTTCACTCTCACGTCCAAAAACTTCTCTCCAAGTTTGTGGTAACAGTTTGTTGAAGAACCACACGGAACAGTCGGGTGTCCGGATACTTCAGACTCCGATGCAAGTAAATGTGTAGGAAATCTGATCTATGAAACATTCAGCCAGAGATGTGAAGATCTCGAGGTGATGGAGATCTTTGGACTGTTTATTTTTTTTTTTTCATCTTCTCCTTCTCTGGTTCGTATTTTGGCTCGGACGTGGTGTGGAATCGGGTTTTCCGCACACATTTTTCTTTTTTCTCCATGTTTTTGGAGTTTGTTCTGTTTTTCCATGAGAGTCGTTTCTGCCCATCGTTCGACTCGGACGCGGTGAAGGACGTGGTGTGTTCAGCAAATCCAGATCTCATCCCGGGTCCAAAACGAGACCGGATCAGAATCCTGCGTGTGTTTGTTCTTGTTGCTTCGGGTTTTACAGAACGTTGATGGAGCTCAGCTTTGGAGCTTGTAGAAGGTTTGCTTGGTGCATCCTGGAACGTGTTCGGAGAAGGTTTTTTATTATTATTATTTATGTATTTTTTGTATTTAAGATGATCGTATCCTGGACTTATTTTCTTATTTTCTGGTTTTGTTTTTGTTTTTTACGCTCGTGTCCAAACCAAACACTGCTCAGATGTTCTCCTCAAGCGCCCCCTGGAGGACACAATCGGATGCCTGGGTCTCATCTATGCAGGGTTCCAAATGATTGTGGTTGTGGTGGGTGTGTGTGTGTGTGTGTGTGTGTGTGTGTGTGTGTGTGTGTGTGTGTGTGAGAGAGACAAACACTTTTAGACAGGCGGTCATGTTTTTACGATGGGAGGAGGACACGTTGGTGTTGGGTGTGACACTGTGATAAAAACACACACAGATTGTAAATGTGAATCACTGTAAAGCGTTGTAGGTGGGCGTCAGAGGCTCCTCCCACTTCCACCACATCGTGTCCAACATCTGTTTTCTTCGTGCGGGAGGAAGTGTGTGAGAACAGGGAGGTGGTTCTGTGGGGCAGAGCGTCTCGTTTTCTAGGGTTTAAGGTTCTGCCCGTCTGCGGTTCATGCTAGCGTGTGTGTGTGTGTGTACACACACACACACACACACACACACACACACACACACACAAATAGACATAATAAATAAACTAATATCACAGTTATCTTACTGTAAACCAGGGTCTGTGTGAACGCTGGATTGTGATTGGCTGGAAGTTCAGGTGCGGGTTCACTTCCAGTTCCATTTCTGCGTGTGGTGGAACTTCTATGGTGAATACGGAGATTTTTAAATAAACGAGTCGAGGCACAAAATGAGTTTGGAGACGAAGTGGAGAAGAAAAAGTTGAAATGAGAAACAGAATGAAAAACAGCAGTAGGAGGAAACTCCAACAGCTTCATTATCAGTCTCCTGTAAAGAACTTGAATCTTCTGGATTTTGATCCATTCAGTCGTTTTCACTCTGCAAACATCAATAACAGCTTGAACTCCTCAATGCTGGAAGTGACCATGGAATAAGGTGATCATCCACAACTGGGTGTGAGAACTTACACCATTCTAATGTTCTCAGCTTCACCTCATGATGTTCTTCACCTCCACATCTACACCGACATCCTGGAACACCTCCATGTCTACACCGACATCCTGGAACACCTCCACATCTATGGACTCTATCTACTGAAATGGAGGAGGAAAGTGGGCGGAGTCGAGTGCCAGGGCGTCTCCTTTCCTGTGAGAGATTGCAGGCCGTGTAAACGCACATCTGGCGAGACAGAGGGAGAGAAACTGTTTTACCCCCACAAGCAAAACACACTCAAAAGTTTGAGGACAGTTGAGCATTTGATTGGTCGGTGCTTTTTCAACATCTCATTCCACATGTAGTCTCCATGTGCTGTTCTAATAATTTCCGCTCTTCTGGGAAGATGTTCCACTGGACTTTGTGGAGATTTTGTGGTGATTCTTTCTGCTACATGTGTGTTAGTAAAGTCAGGTGAGAAGGTGAGGAGGTTCCTGGGGTGCAATCAGCGTTCACTTATATCCCAAAGGTGTTCAATAGGGTTGAGGTCCAAGCAGGAGATCTTCCACTCCAACACATGTAAAGCAGATCTTCATGGAGCTGCTTTGTGCACAGGAGTATCGTCCTGCTGGAGCAGGTTTGGGTCTCCTAGTGCAGATTTCATGCTCGTCCTTTACAGTCGTGTTTCAATACTTTATTTATTTATGAAACTCTGCTGCTTCCTGAGATCAAAGCAAAGCATGAAATACATGAGATTTATCAAATATTTCTTATTTTCATTCAACAGCAGAGAAAGAAAGAGAGTGAAGAAAAAAGAGAGAGAGAGAGAGAGAGAGAGAGTGAGGAGTGACAGGGGGAGAGAGAGATCTGGATAATTTACTCAAGATCAGGTTTAATTAATGTTTTTCTGTTTCAGAAAAGTAAATAACATGCTCACACACACACACACACACACACTCACATACACACACACATACACACGCATTCACACTCACATACACACACACACACACTCGCTTACACACACACTCACATACACATACACACGCACACACACACACTCACATACACACACGCACACACACGCATACACACACACACACACACACACACACACACATCTGTGCAGTTGAATGTGTGTTTCTCCATCCAGAAGGTAATGAACTTTAACAGAGTGTCACAGTTTAGGAGAATTCCACTGCTTACTCTGGCTACACGTCAAACACTGCAGCCGCATGTGTGTGTGTGCGTGTGTGTGTGAGCGTGTGTGTGTGTGTAAGCATGTGTGTGTGTGTGTGTGTGTGTGTGTGTGTGTGTGTGTGTGTGTGTGTGTGTGTGTGTGTAAGAGAGAGAACTCCACCCTTCTTCTAATTGTCCCCCAGGCCCTCATTCGCGTTAACACCAGCATCACTTCGTACTCGTGTCCTGCAGCTCACCAGTGTTTAGTGTCAACGGGCGAAGGTGAGGGGTGAAGGCACGTTTATGCTCAAGTCCAGCGGAATTTCCATTCATGGTTCTTCTCCTACATTCTCCTTCTTTCTCCTCCGTTCTTCTGTTATTCTCATCTTTTCTCCACTGTTTTCCAGGAAGCTTCCCTGATCTCCTCCATTCTTTAGTGTTCTGAAAATCTGTCATGTTCTACTCTAACGTATGATTGGTGCGACTTTACTTGAAGGATTTACTGATGATCCAATCAGAAATTCCCTCTCTTTATTATAGAGTTTTAAGGTCCCCTGGTGGTCTAGTGGTTAGGATGCGGCGCTCTCACCGCTGAGGCCCGGGTCAGGGAACCAACCCCAGCCACTCTCAGCGCCGGTCCCAAGCTCAGATAACTGGCGAGGGTTGCGTTAGGAAGAGCATCCAGCGTAAAAACATGTGCCAAATCAAACATGTGGAGGATCCGCTGTGGCGCCCCCTAATGGGAGAAGCCGAAAGAACATTTTTAGAGAGTTTACATTCAGTAGGGACAACATGTAGATGTGGAGGTGTTCCAGGATGTCGGTGTAGATGTGGAGGTGTTTCAGGATGTCGGTGTAGACATGGAGACATACAAAACGACTGAATGGATCAAAATAACGCTTCATTTTCTACACGATTGGTTACAGCTACACTTCTGCTGCTCCGCATCACACACACACATAAAGTAGTGCCAGAAGATTCCAGTTCTTTACAGGAGACTGATATTGAAGCTGTTGGAGTTTCCTCCTGCTGCTGTTTTTCATTCTGTTTCTCATTTAAAATTTTTCTTCTCCACTTCGTCTCCAAACTCATTTTGTGCTTGTGCTTGTGTTTCGTTTATTTAAAAATCTCCGTATTCACCAAAGAAGTTCCACCACACGCAGAAATCCTCCATGGAGCTCATTGAGGTCTTTAGGAAACGTCTACAGTCGCTCTCACTCTGGATGGAACTGGAAGTGAACTTGCACCTGAACTTCCAGCCAATCACAATCCAGTGTTCACACTGACCCTGGTGTACAGTTACACATAATCTCAACCATAGACATTAAAGCCGTCTTCTTCTTCTTCTTCTTTTTCTTCCAGGAATCGGTAGATGTAATCATGTGACATCGTCCCCCTCTCAGGTTTTTTTTCCCCAAACTAAATGTATTAAACGATTCATATCTGTCCTGTAAACGAAAACGCTCCAAACTTCCACTAATTTCTTTCCACTTCTTCCTTTTATTTCTCTTCTGGTCTTGTACGAGCAGCAGCCACACTTATTTCTTTTCCAGGCCTTGACAAGAAAAACAACCATGGTGCCATGGGATTGGCCACGGCGTCGCCATAGTGACTGTGTGGCCATGTGCGATTGGTCGAGTGATACTCCTCAGTCCTGACCTGGGCCTCACTGTAACGGCAGGAGCAGAACTGCCAGCTAGCCAGTCTCGCGTCTCGCTAGCGTACTAACACCCTACACATGAGAACGAGGGAGAGAGAAGGAGGGATAGAAGAGACTTCAGTCCTGAACAATACAAGGACGTCATTGCGTTTTTATTTTGTTTTGTTTAGCAGGAACTCCCCCCCCCCCCTTCTCCCCCCTCCTCCTCCTCAGCTAAATTCGTCTCGTCTCGGTTTCCCTCCCTCACGAGGACGAAACACTGACGCAGGACCCAAACAGGGCAGATGTTATCAGAACAGCTGGATGATGGAGCACTTCCTAGTTAGGAGCATGAAATATTTCACCGAGTGTTTCCTCCAGATTACCCCAATAAGCGTTTTCTCCTGATTTATGACTGAGGTCAGTTCTCATGAAACGTCTCGAGCTCTGTCCGTACGCTGGCGTTTTTCTCCTGAAACAGACGACTGTGTATCCGAAGGCGACGCCCCCTCCTGGTCTAAACAAACCTGACGCTAGTTGAGAAAGTCTAGTAAAAGACTTTTTTGTCTCGTGGTGATGGAGATGGCATATTATACAGAGACACAAACACCTTCTCCATCGGCCACAGACTCCGCCCACTTCCAAATGAACAAACTCCAGCCATCTCTTCTCCACCAAACGAGGTCGGAATATGTAAGAGCGTGCTGGATGATGATGAGCTACAACTGTAGAGCAGGACCCGACTCAGCACATTTGTACTTCTGAAGCACATTTCATTGTGCGATTATAAAATTTCCGATTTGATATGATTTATAAAATACATTGGAATATCCTGCAGCTGGAGATTCACCACATGGGGGAGCAGTTTTTTACAAAGCAGCCTAATGCTGTGACTGTAGGAGAGGGTTTTTGGTAGCTTATGAGCTTCACTGATTCACTGGTTCCTTCACTTGAATTTGTAGACCCAACACGTGTTCCAGCATGACAATGCCCCTGTGCACAAAGCCAGCTCCATTAAGATCTGCTTTCCAGGGGTTGAAGTGGAAGATCTACTATAGCGCTCTAATGGATTGGTTCCTCTTTTGAGTCTGGTTCCTCTCAAGGTTTCTTACTCATAACATCTAAGGGAGTTTTTCCTTGTTACAGTCACCATGGCTGCTCATCCAGGATAAACATTGTTCACCTTCATTCTTCATCATCTCCAGGTCAAGATCTACAAATAACACTTCATGACTCTCTGCTCTCCCCTTCAGCCACTGCTCGTAACCTCGGGGTAACTATAGACAATGAACTGTCTTTTTTCCCACATGTCGATAATGTTGCTCGTTCTTGTCGACTTCTTCTCTATAACATCCGAAGGATTCGACCATTTCTGCCACACACACTGCCCAGGTTCTTGTTCGGTCTCTTGTGATTTTGAGACTGGACTACTGCAGCTCTCTGCTGGCAGGTCTTCCCCTGAACGCTATTCATCCACTGCAAATGATCCAAAATGCAGCTGCACAACTAGTGTTCAATCTGCCCAAGTTCTCCCACACCACCCCACTGCTGCGCTCCCTTCACTGGCTTCCAGTAGCTGCACGTATCAGATTCAAAACACTGATGTTCACCTACAAGGCCAAAAATTGACCTGCACCATCTTATCTCAGTGACCTCATCACATCTCGCACTGCACCACGCTGTCTGAGATCCTCCAGCACTTTTTCACTGGTACCACCTTCTCTCAGAATGAGAGGTAAGTACACTTCAAGGCTCTTCTCTGTTCTGGCACCGAGGTGGTGGAATGAACTTCCCCTAGATGTCCGTACAGCAGAGTCCCTGACTATCTTCAAACGACGACTGAAGACCTACCTCTTCCTGTAACACTTAAATTAGCACTTTCCAAGTTTGTAGAATTCGAGATATATTTATATTGAGTTTGTAATCTGGTGTACAGTGTAGATTTATTCATTACTAGAGATTTAAAGCATGTTTGTACGTCACTCTGGATAAGGGCGTCTGCTAAATGCTGTAAATTTAAATGTAAATTCTTTAATTCTGTAAAGCTGCTTTGAGACAATGTCTGTTGTGAAAAGCGCAATAGAAATAAACTTGACTTGACTTAATCCTATTGAACACTTTTGGGATGAATGTGAACGCTGATAGGAGCATCCCATGAACCTCCTCACCTTCTTATCTACATCAGTAAAACCCTTAGTTGTTGCTGAATGAACTTTTACAAACCTCCACAATATCTAGTGGAACATCTTCCCAGAAGAGTGGAGCTGTTTATAAGAGAAATGAAGACTAGATGTGGAAGATGTTTCAGTACAGAATCTGTAGATCTTTCATGTTAGGAGTTTTAGAGCAGAGAAAACCAGCAGGACACCAGAGAAGCTCTGCTACGATGCGTTTGAGAAGGTTATATTGGACTGTGGTTTGTGACATAAAGCAGCTTTGGTGGTGATTTTCCCAAGCAGGAGTTTTCCACAACTCATCCATCAGATCTTTCCTCAGACGTTATCACATGATGTTAGTTTGAGTCGTAAACACGTGTTACTCGGAAACCGAACCGCTTAAACGCCGAGCGTGTGTACGTGAGAACAGGAAGAGTGGGAACGAGTGCGAGGCTCGGAGGGTGGAGTGATGGTTTTGTTGTTCGGTTCCTTATCCTGGGCTTCGCTCCAACTAAAATGATCTTTGAGCGCTTTGTGAGAAAGTCCTGTTGTGTCATGCGTGAACACACTGACCCGCTGCGATCGCCGGTTTCAATTTATTTGTTGGAATCAAATTTGCCAAAAAAACAAATGTAATCGTGCTGAAATGAGTAAATCAGTCATGTTCTTTCTCCTCTGTGTGTGTGCGTGTGTGTGTGTGTGCGTGTGTGTGTGTGCACGTGTGTGTGTGTGTGTGTGTGTGTGCAGGTTCTGCGAGCGGTAATCTGGTGTCTCAGGAGGCTGTGAGAAAACAACCGACGGTCCGCAAGTCCACGCCGCCCAAACGCGCGGAGCAGCTTTCCAGTACACACCAGTCACCTTCTAATCATTTTTATAGCTTATTAATGCCTTTGATGTTCCCATGAAACCACTTTCTGTAACTTTTTTTGCTCACAATGCTGATGTTGTACCGTATAAGACACGATCACCTTCTCCATCAGTGTAGCGTAGCGACGTTATGCTACACGTCCATGTTGCTAAAACTCTTAATTCCTTCTTCATTAAAAACAAACTCCAACTAAATTTTCCACACAAGCGATTATTAAAGGTAACAGCATGCAGGATGCTGAAGAGCTTCAGAGCTTCAGAGCTGTAGAGCTGTAGAGCTTCAGAGCTTCAGAGCTGTAGAGCTTATATCAGTGGAGGTACACATTTAAATGAGCGATCATGACATTCTGATCAATTGGAAATCGATCAATCTGATCATGACCACAAAATCAATTGGATCATTTTCCAGAACATTAAACTGGAATATCTTCAGGCTGAAGATTCTGTTTATGTACATCATATCACCAGAGTGTGGAACACATGGTCCTCTCTGTTCTTCTCTCAGGTTGTCTGAACTGCAGTGGCATCACGGCTCTCACCAATCGGCTCGGCTCTCTGGAGATGAAGGTAACGAGTGTGTCTGTCCTCCACAGGGCACTGCTGGTGTTCGTCCTTATTTTCGTGTCTGTATCAATTGAGTTTTATTACGATGTCGTTTTTCCCCTGAACACTGACGTTCTCAAACACATTCTCAAATAAACACTAATTATCAGTTTCACTGCAGCTTTCTGTAGCAAACACCAACATTCGCCAATAAAGACCTAAATAAACAATCCGCAGTAAAATTTTCAACGCAAATGCTAAAACAACACAATACTGACATTGTCTATTAAACACCACCATTCATCAATAAACACCACCATTCACTATTAAACACCACCATTCATCAATAAACACCACCATTCACTATTAAACACCACCATTCATCAATAAACACCACCATTCACTATTAACCACCATTCACTATTAAACACCACCATTCATCAATAAACACCACCATTCACTATTAACCACCATTCACTATTAAACACCACCATTCACCAATAAACACCACTATTCTCTAATAAACACCAACATTCACTATTAAACACCAACATTCACCAATAAACACCACCATTCACTATTAAACACCACCATTCATCAATAAACACCACCATTCACTATTAAACACCACCATTCACCAATAAACACCACTATTCTCTAATAAACACCAACATTCACTATTAAACACCACCATTCATCAATAAACACCACCATTCACTATTAAACACCACCATTCATCAATAAACACCACCATTCACTATTAAACACCACCATTCATCAATAAACACCACCATTCACTATTAACCACCATTCACTATTAAACACCACCATTCATCAATAAACACCACCATTCACTATTAACCACCATTCACTATTAAACACCACCATTCACCAATAAACACCACTATTCTCTAATAAACACCAACATTCACTATTAAACACCAACATTCACCAATAAACACCACTATTCTCTAATAAACACCAACATTCACTAATAAACACCACCATTCACCATTAAACACCACTATTCTCTAATAAACATCAACATTCACTAATAAACACCACCATTCACCAATAAACACCACTATTCTCTAATAAACACCAACATTCACTAATAAACACCACCATTCACCATTAAACACCACTATTCTCTAATAAACATCAACATTCACTATTAAACACCAACATTCACTAATAAACACCACCATTCACCATTAAACACCACTATTCTCTAATAAACATCAACATTCACTATTAAACACCAACATTCACCAATAAACACCACTATTCTCTAATAAACATCAACATTCACTATTAAACACCACCATTCACCAATAAACACCACTATTCTCTAAAAACACCAACATTCACTATTAAACACCAACATTCACCAATAAACACCACTATTCTCTAATAAACACCAACATTCACTATTAAACACCAACATTCACTAATAAACACCACCATTCACCATTAAACACCACTATTCTCTAATAAACACCACCATTCACTAATAAACACCACCATTCACCATTAAACACCACTATTCTCTAATAAACACCAACATTCACTATTAAACACCAACATTCACTATTAAAC
>JBCEWE010000583.1:100000-140000 GCA_039877035.1 Silurus lanzhouensis | reverse complement strand
TTTTTTTTCTTCCTCCTCTCTTCTTCTCTTTCTTTTTTAGTACTGTTCTCCTTTACTGTTTTATACTGTTCCCCGTTTTTTCTTTACATTGCTCAGAACATCACTTGTTCTGAGGTTGTATCTCAGTGATTAAGGCATTGGACTCTGGATCAGAAGGTCATAGGTTTAAATCCCAGCACCATTAAGCTGCTACTGCTGGGCCCTTGAGCAAGGCCCTTAATCCTCAACTGCTCAGTTGTAAGTCGCTCTGAAAGGAGGGCGTGTGCTAAATGCTGTTATGTAAATTCCTTCTCTTCTCTCTTGCTTCTTTTTCCTCAGGTTTTTTAAATTCCTCCTCTTTATTTCTTTTTCCATTTCCATTTTTTCATTCCTTCCTTTGCATGTTCTTTCTTCCTGTGTACAGAGTAAACACCATCGAGGGTGCCAATACTTTACTTAATTATAAAGTGAAACTCAGATCAGTGGAACCTCAGCAGATCCCTCACACATTTCTAATCATCTGGAATCAGAGGTGTGAGGAGCGACAGGGCTGTAGAGTAGATCCTGCAGGGACTTCTCTTATACACACCTACACACACACACACACACAGACACACACACACACACACACCATCATCATAATCACCATTATCATCACCACCTTCCCTATCACCACCATCATCCTCATTTCCAACTTTATCATCACCATATAACCGTCACATCACATCTACCGTTATCACCATCATCATCACCGTTATCATCACCATCATCACCACATCTACCGTTATCATCACCATCATCACCGTTATCATCACCATCATCACCACATCTACCGTTATCATCACCATCATCATCACCATCATCATCACCACATCTACCGTTATCATCACCATCATCATCACCGTTATCATCACCATCATCACCATCATCATCACTGTTATCATCACCACCATCACCACATCTACCGTTATCATCACCATCATCATCACCATCATCATCACCACATCTACCGTTATCATCACCATCATCATCACTGTTATCATCACCACCATCACCACATCTACCGTTATCATCACCATCATCATCACCATCATCATCACCACATCTACCGTTATCATCACCATCATCATCACTGTTATCATCACCACCATCACCACATCTACCGTTATCATCACCATCATCATCACCATCATCATCACCATTATCACCATCATCATCACTGTTATCATCACCACCATCACCACATCTACCGTTATCATCACCATCATCATCACCATCATCATCATCACCATTATCACCATCATCATCACTGTTATCATCACCACCATCACCACATCTACCGTTATCATCACCATCATCATCACCATCATCATCACCATCATCATCACCGTTATCATCACCATCATCACCATCATCATCACTGTTATCATCACCACCATCACCACATCTACTGTTATCATCACCATCATCATCACCATCATCATCACCGTTATCATCACCATCATCACATCACCACATCTACCGTTATCATCACCATCATCATCACCGTTATCATCACCATCATCACCATCATCATCACTGTTATCATCACCACCATCACCACATCTACTGTTATCATCACCATCATCATCACCATCATCATCACCGTTATCATCACCATCATCACATCACCACATCTACCGTTATCATCACCATCATCATCACCGTTATCATCACCATCATCACATCACCACATCTACCGTTATCATCACCATCATCATCACCGTTATCATCACCATCATCACATCACCACATCTACCTTTATCATCACCATCATCACCACATCTACCGTTATCACCATCACCACATCTACCATCATCACCATCATCATCACCATCATCATCACCACATCTACCGTTATCACCATCACCACATCTACCATTATCATCACCCTCATCATCACCGTTATCATCATCATCACCATCATCATCACCATCACATCACCACATCTACCGTTATCATCACCACCATCACCATCATCATCACCATCATCATCAGGAGAACTAGTCAGTAATTCTGGCCGTGTGGTCCAGCAGGATCTACAGCAAGTGAATTCTCAAGTCCATAGGAAGTGTTGGTGTTTCTGATGATCTGAAGGTGATGAGGTTCTAGAAGATAAGATGATGGTTCGGGTCTCTGTGCGTGAGCGTGGGCAGGGTGGAGAGACAGCGGGGTGGACGGGGTGAGACGATGTGAGAAGGGGTGAGACGCTGCAGCCCCATGCTGAGGGAAAAACAGACCTGTCTGTCTTACATCTGACACTGATGTCACTCAACCACTTCCAGATGTGTGTGAGGAGTCAAACAGCAGGGTGGAGTCATGGTGTGTGTGTGTGTGTGTGTGTGTAGCACTGTTTCTCACATGCCCTGAGTGAACTCAGGTAATCCAGAACGATTTTCAGCTTTTTTTTATGATTTTTGTCTCGTTTTCTCTCATCAGTTCAGGACTGAAAGCCTTAGCGGATGCAGATCCAAGTTAACGAGATCAGACGTGTTATTTTTTTTATTCTTCGGATCATTCGTCTGATTTGTCACGTTCATTAAGGATTAAACTCTTGTGAGTGTGATCAGTGTTAGATGATATTGGACATAAGGGAGATGTCAGTAGTTAGGGATCGTGTCCAAAATGACACATTCGAATGAAAAATGTAAAAAAACAAAACCGCACAACATCTGGATTACGGATGTCGTGTAATAATATAATATCATGTCGATAATGGAAGTCATTCATTACATCCGTATTACATACGCTCTATGGCCAAAAGTTTGTGGACACCTGAGCATAATGTTAGTGAAGTCAGATAGTGATGTAGGTGAGAAGGTCAGGCCCAAGTGGAAGATCTTCATCCCAGAAGATCTTCCACTCCAACCCATGGAAAGCAGATCTTCATTGAGCTGGCTTTGTGAACAGGGGTATTGTTATACTGGAACAGGGAAAGGGAAAGTCTCATGCTCCTGCATCCAAAGACTCAGATACAAGTTTGTGGAACAGTTTGAGGAAGAACTACACCAGAGTAGAAATGACAGGTGCCCTGATACTTTTCACTGTTGTGTATCTGTGATGTAGTGAAAGATTTTCTCTCAGTTTCTTTTCTCACTGTGCAACAACGAACAGACAAAACACACACACACACACACACACACACACACACACACACACACACACACAGAGACACACACACTGTTTTGTGTGTGTGTGTGTGTGTGTGTGAAAGAGAGAGAGACAAAACGAGAGAGAGAGTACACTTTTTTGTGTGAGAACAGCACCATCTACAGGACAGAGGGTAACACCACACCAGAAAGAAAAAAAGAAAGAAAGAAAAACACTGATTTGAAGTCAGAAGGGAGTGTTTCGATCTCTAACACTCATTGTGTGTGTGTGTGTGTGTGTGTGTGTGTGTGTGTGTGTGTGTGTGTGTGTGTGTGTGTGTGTGTGTTTACAGGTGAGAAGAAAAACTTGCTCCTGTCCAATAGTTTTCCAGATCCTCGACTGGTTCCTGCTCAGGGGCCTCCGGGACCCACAGGTCAGTCTTGATACACACACACACACACACACACACACACACACACACACACACACACACACACACACACAGCAGAATACCATCACATGCACATGCAGATTTAATAATATCTGATTGAAAATCGAGTATAAATATCTCCACACTGTTAATATCACATGACTGGTTTATAAAGGTCACATGATCATCGGCGCGTCCTGGTTGGAGAAGCGCTCCTTTTTTAAATGAACCATAAAAAGAGTTTTAGCTCCGTATTAAATCCGTCTGTTCACTACTGAGAAATAATAACACTAATACTATTATTCTAGTATTATTCTCCTGGCGGATGTTACAAGGGGTGTGGCCTCTTTCAGAGTGACTCCGCCTCCAACCATAGCTCACGCTGGTCTGTAGTTGGGTTTGAAGAGAATGATGTATAGCGTCATGCTCAAGACCTTCCCAGTCCCCCAGAGCTGTACGGTGGAATTTTGTTCCAAAAGCGAATGCGGTACAAATCAAAATCCCAGTACCAGCTTTTCCGATCTCACACCACCATCAGACTCATCAGATGTTCCTGATGATGAAGAACAGCAGATCCAGCCTCATCTAGACCATACACAACTCAATTAAAACAAAGACACACACTTCCCTCCCCTGCCTTTACCTCACCTTCTAACCAGCACACGGACCCTGGATGACCCTGGTTCTGCTTCTCCTCAATGCCACTCGAACCCGTTCCAGCATGACGATGCCCTTGTGCACAAATCCAGTTTTATGAAGATCTGCTTCCCACGATTGGACGAGGTGTAAAGATCTCCTGATATAAACCATATCAAACACTTTTGGGATTAATGTGAACGCTGACTGCACCCCAGGAACCTCCTCACCTTCTCACCTACATCAGAACCTAACTTTACTCATACACATGTAGCTGAATGAATCGCCACAAATCTCTGTGTGAACATCACAAAAACTTTGGGGGAAATGGGAACATCCACAAGCTTTTGGAAAGAGAGATTTATATTAAAAGATAAAAAGGTCTTCATTATAATAAGACATTTAATTTGAAGATATAAAGTCTGGTAATATGAAGAATAAATATTTAAATATATTTTTGCAATTACTTAAAAACATTTTATTTATTTATTTATTTTCTCAGGAGAACTTTATCTCCGTGACTTATCTCATATGATTTATTTATTTTTTTAATAAAATCATAATTAATTAGGAGAATTCAAGCCCAAATTCTCTCCAGTGGTTGTTTCCAGCTGTGCTCGGTTCCTCCGAGACGCGTCGGGGGGATATTTTACGGCCGTGTCGTTTTTTATTGGGGAATAAAACGTCCGTGACCTCGATGGTGAGGACGTGATTCCCGGACTCGTGTCTGGATCTCACTCGGAGCTGTGCGTCGGTTTATAAACGCCGTCTCCGCCGTCTCTGGAGCGGTTTAGAGTTTATCTGCTCGTGCGTCTGGCGGCTGTACGATGACGTTATGAAATGTGCTGCGTGATTTATTATCACGTCTTTATCTGGTAAAGGCCAGAACGCTCGCTCAGGGAGAAGATCATGAACAGGATTGTATTTCATTGTGTTTTATTAGTCGGCTGATTCCGCTCAGGGTTTGGAGTCGAGATGTTCGTGTGAGGGAGAAAAAAAAGGGTTTTTTTTGGGGTGTAGTGTTTTACAGAGTAATGATAATAAAATTATACTGTATGAGGGTTTGGAGTTTGAAGTTTGGAGACTGATGGTGTAACTGGTGCTGTTCTGACCCACGTCTGTTCCCACATCTGTTCCCACGTCTGCCATTTCATCACCGACAGCGAGTTCGAACAAAGCAAACGTGAAATTCTGGACAAATCTGCCACGGAGAGGTTTGAGGTTTCGAACGGTGCACTCGCTTGAAGACCTGAAGAACATCACTGGAGGAAGATAAGAGATTAGGAAGACCTTCGAAGAGCTCCACCCCCAAAAACGTGGAAACCATTCAGCAACTCGTGCATGATGATCGTCGGAGAACAATCCACATGTTCTCAATTCCGCACCCACACTACAAGCCATAACTGGATTCTCCCTTCAACTGATCTAGGAGACCCAAACCTGTTCCAGCATGGCAATGCCCCTGTGCACAAATCCAGCTCCAATGACGATCGGCTTTCCATGGTTTGGAGTGGAAGATCTCCTGCTATAAACCCTATTGAACACCTTTGGGATAAATGTGAACCCTGACAGCACCCCAGGTCTCCTCACCTCAGAGGAACATCTTCCCAGAAGAGTTGTTTATTATAACAGCGAATGTGGTTTAAATGTTGAACGAGATGTTCAAGAAGAAGCACAGACCAATCTTATGGTCAGGTGTCCACAAACTTTTGTCCGTACAGTGTGTTAACTCCTTGATGCTTTATACTGAGAGTGAGATGAACATTAGAGATCAGACAGTGTTGATGTTACAGGAGTATCTGATGCGTCCTGTTTCCCTTTGTAGGACCTCCAGGAGCTCATGGACCAGCTGGACCCCCAGGACCTACTGGACCAAGTGTGAGCTAAAACACACTTTCACAGCAGGAACTGGGATTTTTTTAATGGACCTGTGTGTCTGTGTGTCTGTGTGTCTGTGTGTCTGTGTGTGTGTGTGTGTGTGTGTGTGTGTGTGTGTGTGTGTGTGTGTGTGTGTGGTGGTTTAATGTGTGTATGTTATGTTCCATTCTCTCAGGGAAAGCCCGGTTCCACTGGTGCACCAGGACCCACAGGACCAAAAGGAGAGCGAGGAGAGAGAGTGAGTGTGAAACATTAAATGTGTAAACCTCACCTGGTTTTATCTTCATCTCCACCCATCCTCACACTGACACCAACCTTCTCACCCTGCAGGGGCCTCTGGGGTATCCAGGAGAGAGGGGCTTCAAAGGAGAGCCAGTAAGATTTCTACCTCAGTCAGCATTAACTTTCAGATCTCTATCACCCTCCACATCTCCATCACCACAGTCACCGCAATCACCTCTGTCATCTTCATCATCCTCTTCACCTCCATCAGTTCATCAACTTCCTCACTAACTTTACCTTCCACATCTCTATCACCAGTCACCGCAATCATCTCAATCACCTTCATCACTATCCTTATCTCCACCATCACCTCTATCACCTTTCCCATCTTCCTTCTTTACTTTGATCATTTTCCTCACCTCCTTCAATTCCATCACCTTGAACTCTATCACCACTGTTACTTCCATCACTTTCCTCAGCTTCATCACCACCCTGATCTCCATCTCCTTTTACTTCCATCACCTCTAATGACACCTTCACATTCTTCACCTTTCTTAGCTTCCTTACTTTCATCACTTTAACTTCTTACCTCCCTCACCTTCCTCACCTCCATCAATTCCTTCACCTTCCTCACCTCCATCAATTCCTTCACCTTCCTCACCTCCATCAATTCCTTTACCTTCCTCACCTCCATCAATTCCTTCACCTTCCTCACCTCCATCAATTCCTTTACCTTCCTCACCTCCATCAAATCCCTCATCTTCCTCACCTCCATCAAATCCCTCATCTTCCTCATCTCCATCAAATCCCTCACCTTCCTCACCTCCATCAATTCCCTCACCTTCCTTACCTCCATCAATTCCTTCACCTTCCTCACCTCCATCAATTCCTTCACCTTCCTCACCTCCATCAATTCCTTTACCTTCCTCACCTCCATCAAATCCCTCACCTTCCTCACCTCCATCAATTCCTTTACCTTCCTCACCTCCATCAAATCCCTCACCTTCCTCACCTCCATCAAATCCCTCACCTTCCTCACCTCCATCAAATCCCTCACCTTCCTCACCTCCATCAAATCCCTCACCTCCCTCACCTCCATCAAATCCCTCACCTCCATCAAATCCCTCACCTTCCTCACCTCCATCAAATCCCTCACCTTCATCACCTCCATCAAATCCCTCACCTTCATCACCTCCATCAATTCCCTCACCTTCATCACCTCCATCAAATCCCTCACCTTCCTCACCTCCATCAAATCCCTCACCTCCATCAAATCCCTCATCTTCCTCACCTCCATCAAATCCCTCACCTTCATCAAATCCCTCACCTTCCTCACCTCCATCAAATCCCTCACCTCCATCAAATCCCTCACCTTCCTCACCTCCATCAAATCCCTCACCTTCATCACCTCCATCAAATCCCTCACCTTCATCTCCATCAAATCCCTCACCTTCATCACCTCCATCAAATCCCTCACCTTCATCACCTCCATCAATTCCCTCACCTTCATCACCTCCATCAAATCCCTCACCTTCATCACCTCCATCAAATCCCTCACCTCCATCAAATCCCTCATCTTCCTCACCTCCATCAAATCCCTCACCTTCATCAAATCCCTCACCTTCCTCACCTCCATCAAATCCCTCACCTCCATCAAATCCCTCACCTTCCTCACCTCCATCAAATCCCTCACCTCCATCAAATCCCTCACCTTCCTCACCTCCATCAAATCCCTCACCTTCATCACCTCCATCAAATCCCTCACCTTCATCACCTCCATCAATTCCCTCACCTTCATCACCTCCATCACGCTTGCTTTAGGTACTTTTACTTTCTCTCTGCCAATTACCTCTCCTGTCCTCAAGCAGGGGTTCACCCACAGTCTCTAAACCCTTAATGTTCCCTAAAGGTTCAGGACTCCTTTCCACTTGATGTCCACCCGTCTCACTCTCAGATCAGCACACTTGCTTTCTTTAGTGCCCGCCTGAGTGCACCTGCACCCGTCACTTCCTTTTCCTGCGCCCGCCCAAATGCACCCGTTTCTTACCACTGGTTCCGTCCAGCTCCGTCCAGCTCCGTCCAGCTCCGTCCAGCTCCGCCCTCCACTCGCCTCACTTCACCTTGTTTTTCTCCATCACCTCCATCTTTCTTTCTTTCTTTCTTTCTTTCTTTCTTTCTTTCTTTCTTTCTTTCAGTGCTGTGATGGTTGTTTACTGTAAAGAGCAGTGGTAACTGGATGTTGTTTACTTGCAGGGTGAACGAGGACTGAAGGGAGAGCCGGGTGAGAAAGGACTTCCGGTAAGTGTGTGTGTGTGTGTGTGTGTGTGTGTGTGTGAGACAGATTTACTGCTGCCCCTAATACCCTCGCTGAAAACTCTGACCCCTACAGGAGAGAGCAGGACATGTGTCTCCGCTGTAAAACTTTCTTTTTCCCTGATCAGAATGTTGCAGGTTTTTTACACCGTGCTGGTGCGTGTGTGTGCGTGTGTGCGTGTGCGTGTGTGCGTGTGTGCGTGTGTGCGTGTGCGTGTGCGTGTGTGCGTGTGCGTGTGCGTGTGCGTGTGCGTGTGTGCGCGCGTGCGTGCGCGTGTGCTCGTGCGTGTGTGTGTGTGTGTGTGTGTGTGTGTGTGTGTGTGTGTGTGTGTGTGTGTGTGTGTGCGTGTGTGTGTGCGCGAGAGATTTTTTACCATCACGCTTTATCCCTCAGTGCACGTTCCCTCAGACCGATCTGATGAGGGGTTTCAGATGGAACCTGCACTGACAGGAAGCTGCTTCACTCTCGCTCGCTCACTTCCTGTGCGTGTTGGGTTTGATTGGGCTCATTTTTGTTGTGATGGTCACAGCACTGCTGCTGAGTTGCCCAGGTACACTGACCTGAAACCTGAAGCCCCAGGAAAAGGACAAGGTCTGATCAAACACCTGCTTCCTTTTAGATGCAACGTGGGAGGAGCAAACCATGGGTGGGGCTACCAGTGGGAAGTTCACTTGGACAAATCAGGAAGCCTCTTATCTTTTATTAAAAATGTCTAATCTAAACTATCTAATCTAATCCAACCTAGCAGGACAAATCAAACCTAGTAAATAAACTCTTATTTATACTACCAAATGAAATCTAATCCAAGCTAGAGAACGAAATCAAATCTGATCAAACCTAACAAATAACTCTAATCTAGAAAGACTAATCTGATTTGAATTATTTGAATGTGATCTAAACTGCAAGTGATATCTAATCTACCTTACCAAATAAAATGTAACCTAGTGAGTAAAATCTAATGTAACTTCATTGAACCTAGCGAGACAAATCAATGTGTCAAATGTCATTTAAACTTGCATGTGAAAGCTAATCCAGGATATCAAGGGAATCTTACATAACCTAGCGAGTTTAATCTAATCTAACCTAGCAAGAGTAACCTGATTTATGACTGTGAGAAAAATCTAATCTAACATAGTAAGACAAACCTAACCTGATGGTATAGAAAATTAGCAACGGAAATCCAATCCAAACTAGTGAGAGAAATGTAATCCAACCTGACTAATTAAAATCCAATTATACCTAGAAGATTAGATCTTATCAAACGAGAGATAATTAGAGATCATCTAATCTAGCAAGAGAAATGTAATCAAGGCGAATAAACTACAATGTGAAGTGGAATCTTGTTTAGTAGGCAAAAATCTTATCAAACCTATCAAAGTGAATCTAATCTAAATTGTGATTTAGACAGTGGGTAATATATTCGGACAGTCTCAGGTGGGCCTGATCTATTTTGTGACATGATGTACGGTTTGAAACGAATGTTTTCCCGGTCAGCGTACATGGGCATTGTTTACTTTGTGTGTGGTGTTATTGTTTGTTTGTTGTGTGTTGGTGGCGGGGTGCTGTCTCACTGAGTGTTCACTGTCTGATCCTCCCACTCCCACCTACTGACTCCACCCACTGTCTGATACTCCAGGCTCCGCATACACACACAGTCACTGGTCAAGGTCAAGGTTAAAGAAGCACTCCAGAATGTACTAAATTATGTTTAGGGCTTTATGTAAATAAATCTAATCTAACATGTAAAAGGTCAACTAGAGCATGAAATCTAATCTAACCCAGAGGGTGAAATCTAATCTGAACTTGGAATAGATTTAATCATTTAAATCTAATCTATGGAGTAAATCAAAACTAGCAGCTATGATCTAGTCTAATCTACCTATTTATTGACATCTAATCTGATAAAGCAGCTGAAATCTAATCCAACCTATCAAGTGCAATCTAACCTAATAGGCATGATCTAGTCTGATTTAGCAAGTAGAATTTAAGTGGTTTCTATCTTAAAGTGTCATTAATATCTAATCTAACCTAACAGTCAGATTTTAACCCAATGAGCGAAATCTAATTATGAAGTGCAATCTAACTTAGTTGGTAAAATGTAATCTAATCTATCAAGTTTAATTTGACCTAGTGGATTTAACCTAGTAGGTGAATTTGAATTTAACTTATCGAATAGAATGTAACAGTATGGGTGAAATCTAATTAAGCAAACGGAATACACTTCACCATTCAGGCTAGATGTTTTACCTAATGGGTAAAATCTAATCTAACCTAACAAGTGGAATGCAGCCTAGAGGGTAAAATCTAATCTAATCAGTGAAATGTAATCTGTTCTATCATGTCGAATCTGACCTAGTGGGTAAATCTAATCGAACATATCACACTGAATCTAAACTAATTTGTAAAATCTAATCTAACTTTTCCAGCGAAATCTAACCTAATGGGTGAAATCTAATCTAAAGTATCAAGTGGAATGTAACCTTATGATTGAAATCTAAACTAACCTATACCCTTCACCATTCCAGCTAGATATTCAACCTGATGGGTGAAATCTAATCTAACCTAACAATTAATTTAATAATTTTTTCCAGATTGTAGACGTGATGGGTAAAATCGAATCTAACCAACAAACAAAATCTAACCTAATGGGAGAAATCTGATTCGAGCTATGAACCAGAATTCAACCTACTGGGAGAAATCCAATCTAACTTGACCATGTGAGGGGAAAAGGTACAGGCTACAGTACAGAGTAGAGAGAGATGAAGTCCTGGAGAAGATTCTGGAGTGTTCCTTTAATTCAGATAAGTGAATTTGTGTGTGTGTGTGTGTGTGTGTGTGTGTGTGTGTGTGTGTCAGCGGTATTCCGTGTGTTTAAGTGTGTGAGTAATTGGGGGTGTGTAATGGATCACCTTCGCTGCTGTATTGGGAATTGGGTGTGTGTGTGTGTGAGGGGAGGGGGGGGGGGTGTTTAGGAGTGTAAGTGGATACAGGTATTCTCGAGTTTCCCACAATGCACTGCTTCTGCATGGCTTCACCTCATGATGCTTGTGAACTTCCTGTCTGCCTGCTGCTCTCGTCCCTTAGCTCCACTTTAACAGCCACAGAAGATTTCCGCTTAAACAAATGAACTGTTTGTCCGGATCACTTCTGTCCTCCGTCACAGTCGACACCTGCCTTGCTTTATTTCCCGCTGCCTTTTTTTAGCAGCCTGAAGCCTCAGAGATCATTATTTTGGACCTGGTTCTGGTAACGTGACACCTGGTGATACTGTAGTACAAAATATACAGAAACGGCATTAATCACAATACAGTGATGATTTACTGTCTCATTACACCAGCGCAACATCTCTTTCTCCATCTAAGCTTCAGGAGACATCTATACACACACACACACACACACACACACACACACAATTCCCTGTGTATCACTCCATTGTTTTCATACTGATTTGTAACCTCTAGGCAGGACTGATAAGCCGTCCTCTCATTACACCAGAACTGTTGTGCTTGGCTCGGGCCGATCGTCTCCTTCCCCCTTCACATGCACTGATTTGTAAATAACCCTGTTCTGAGTTCATGAGCGAGTCATCAGTAACCTCCTCGATGATGGTACCCCCACGTCCTGCGAAATAGATCCCTTGACATGTATCGGATTTCCTCCGAGAGCCATGAAAAGCTTAACTGTAGCTTTAATGATAAAAAATGATAATTACACCCAGTGTCTGATCCACCACTCCTTCAATAGCATGTCCAATTCCATCATCGCAACCACAAAGATCACAGATGAGGGTTCAAGGAGCGCTCCAGAGATTACACAAACATGTTCACTCATAGAGGGAGAATAAAAAAGTCTAATCTAGCCAGTGTAATGCGGTCTCAAATATCAGTGTCATCTATAATGTTACATCTATGAGCACTAATTAAGTGAAATTTAATCTACTTTACAGACCAGAAACAAGTCTAGTGAAATCTAATCTAACCTTGGAAGTAAAGTCTAATCTTGACCTACAATATTTCATTTCATATAATGTGAAACGCAACCTATTTAGAGCAATCTAATCAAATCTAATCTTTGGAGAAAAATTGTAAGGATTATATAATGTGAAAACTAGAGTAGTGAGTCTAATCTAAACTAGAGAATGAAATCTTATTGCACCTATGATGTGACATCTAATCAAATATTGCATGTGAAATGCAGCATATTGGGAGAAATTTAGTCTAATCTTTAACGTGAAATTAAATGTTATGTGATGTGAAATTTATTAGTGAGTCTAATCTAATGTCATTTAGAAAGTGAAATCTAATTGCACATATGAAGTGAAATTTTATGATATAACATCTAATATCTTAAATAAAATATAACTTGTGAAATATAACATGGAGAGTCCAATCTAATCTAACCAGTGAAATGTGGTCTATAAATCCAATCTAACCTGTAAAGTTGTATCTAAGAACACCTATTAATTGAAATTTTATCTGATCTACAAAATAAACTCAAGTCTAGTGTAATCTAATCTAGTCTAACTTTGGAAGTGAAGTCTGATCTTGTCTTAATATAGCATGTACAATTCAACCTATTGAGAGAAATCTAGTCTAATCTCAGGATGGAAATTTAACACAACATACAATGTGAGCTCTACAGTAGAGAATCTAATCTAGAGAAAGTAATCTAATCTAATAAATGTAACTGGGAGAATGTGAGAAAATAAGAAGGTGTTTAAAGGTGGTGTTTTTAATATAATAATATTTTCATGTATTTACACTTCTACTGTCATAAGTATTGCAACACCGGATTTTTCCACACAGGTTGTGGTTCTTCCACAATTTGAAGCATTTAAACTATAACACCTGTCTTGTTTCATGATGAAGTTTGTATTTTACTCTGTATATGTGTTTATTGCATGATCCAGACTAAAACAGTGCCTGTGTCTGTTCTTAGCATGCCTGTGTGTGTGTTTTTACCTTACTGCATGACCTAAAGAGGAGCAAACTGATATAAAACAGAAAATGACTTGCTCTAATGTTTTGTTTTGATTTTGTAATTACTTGAATCGTATGTTTAACCCTTTCGCGTTCTAAAATTGGAGAACTAAACAACTTTGCATCGTGGCAAGCGCTTGGTCTGGCCTTCGCTCCCGTAACTTGACGGCTGCATCTGTCTCCGCAGGGGGACGGCATACACCAAATCCGTGAGGCCCTGAAGATCTTAGCCGAGAGGGTTTTAATCCTCGAGACTATGATCGGTATCCACGGTGAGTAGGCAGGGCGAAAGGTCAGCGGTCCGGGGGGGGGGATCAGATCAGGTCATGGGTGGTGGGAAATGAGGTGGACAGACAGGCACTCGGGGGAGAGAGAGTGCGAGACAGAGCCCCGTCCCCAAGCAGCATCCTGGTAACCTGATGCAGGAACCTCACTGCTCTTGATCTTTGGTAGGACGTTAGTTTGAAGATGTTTCAAGACTTGCAGGCTGACTTGGAGCTGCTGGCTCGCAGGGTGCAGCTGCTGGAGGCGATCGTCTGGCCAGGTAATGGTGCAACCCGTGACACGCTTCCCTCTGTTGGACTGGTAAAGAATTCAAGAACAAGCGATTATAAGTCTTTATACATATATCTTATAGTCTTTAAGGCAGGGGTCCCCAAATGATGACCCCCTACATTTGGAACGGCCTTCTGAAAAATGCTAAGGAAATTTGATGATAATGCTTTTTAATAGTGCTTTTTGTTTTTACACGTGATACTGTGCGCTGCACGGAGAGCCCTCTATTTATTATTTATTATTTATCAAATGTTATATTTATTAAAAAATATATTCAGATTTATTTCCTTTAGCACAGTTTCATTAATCAGTACTGTTTTTAATTTGGGTCATAAAGTTCAGACCTATTTTACATGTGTGTTGTGTTTGATTTTTATATATTTTTTACCCAGTATCTATTTCAAAAAATATCAGTTGATTAATCGCTTATTGGCGATTATTTAAGTACGATCCAAGCCAGCTATCAGTATCGGTAAAATCGTTCGACCACTAGTCATTAACGTAGCCTAATTATTTGTTAATTTGAAGCATGGAGTGTAGGTTATGTGAAATATAAAAAGGTGCAGGTCTGGGGGATTTGGGCTCCAGTATCTACCTAAGCTTAGAAGATTAATACTTCACTATGCAGTGCAGACGACAGGTAGCTGGACAGCGACTTGTCGGATTTCTCGAATTCCAGATCGCAGTGGATCTGCTCAGATCGATCCACCGCCAGCAGAAAGAACTATGAGCACAGACTCAGATCCTGATTCTGAATCCTATATCCTGATTCGACCCAAGGTTGTATAACAGAAGTTCTGATGCGAGAGTGAAGACACCTGTAGTGTTTGCTGCATGGTAGAGAAGTGAACAGAACAGTAGAGGAGTGAGAATCAGTGATGAAAAGTAGCTGGACCCAGTGATGTATTGGGAAGTCTTTACTGTTCTCTGGAGATGCTTTTTATAGTGTAGCACTAAAGGTTCAGTAGAACCTGGTGGACAGCTGAGCTTGTCTTAGATTTCTTAGGAAGTAAAGGTGTTTAAAGATTTTTTCTGGGCACTCAACACCTGAGGCTCTGAGTTACTGATCGGAAGGTCAGGGATTTAAGCTCTGGTATTGCCAAACTGCCACTCTTGGGGCCCCTGAGCAAGGCCCTTGACCCTCAGTGCTCCAGAGGCACTGTAACGTGGCTGACCATGTGCTCTGATAAGCAAAGAAATAATTATGTGCTTTTACTAAGTATAAAGCACCTTTTACCATGAAGTATCGCCAGGTAGTGGGTGAAGAGCATTGGGCTCAGCACACAGCCCTGTGGTAGACCAGTATTCCGACACATGGAAGATCTGTGATTGTCAAACTTTACAAACTATGGTTTGTTAGTATGGGAGTCCAAGGTCCAATTACAGAGAGAGGTGCTGATGGCAAATTCAGTAAGCTTGGAGGTCAACTTGGAATAAATGTCAAAATTGAACTGCGTTTGAGAGAACGAATATTCATGAAGGCATCACTCTCCAATGCTCCATGTCCTGTACTGTATAGCATTAATGATAGGGTGATAGAGAGGTCTTTTGCTAGAATGCCAGTTCAGACATTTTCCCCACATGAAGGCTAAACTTAACAGGTCCCCTTTCTTTATTTCTCACGCAGAACCTGATGGAGGATCCGGAGACGGCCCGTTCAGCACCCAGTCGACAGACTTCTTCCGCAACAAGCGTGCCGGCGTCCTCCCATTCCGGGTCAAATCTCCATTTCTTCTTCCCGAGGCTAAAACCCGAGCAAAGTCCTAAAGGATCAAGCTCACCTTCCAGCTTGGACTGGCAAACCCTCACAAGTCCCTACAACACGTACCGTAAACACACAGGTCCACGCAATATTTCTGGAACACACCATTGAATAAGGGAGAGGTGGGGTTGGGTGGGTCGGGGGGATTGGTAACACCTCAGGGAAAAGAACTGAGTGGTGCTGCTGAAGTTCACCATCTCAACTGAAAGTCAGTCATTAACTTCTGTCTCCCTTTTACATGAAACCAAGGAATAAAAGGAGAAATGTACAATCGTTCTAAAGGTGCTTGAATAACGGTTTTTGGGACAATAAATGGGGACGATACAAGCTGGTACACAGGATGGAGAAGGACATCAGGTTATTATTCGCTGAATATATATAAATCTATATTTTACCAGACCCCTTAGGGAAGCTGGGAAATGTATCGTTATGTAGGAAAACTCGTATTCACTATTCATTTTTCAACTATTTAAGCAATAAACGTAGTTATCCTCCCTAGCATTAAATGCACTATGTTAGATTTGGTTTTTGTTTTTTCATTCTAGAGAAGAAGGAGTGAAACGGAACAACTCGCAAATGGCTTTACGTTGAAACAAAACTTACCTGAAGCTTGACATTTTCACATGACGTTGTGTATCTGTACCTATTTATTTGCATTTTTACTGCTAAAACATAGAGCTTTACATTTCAAACACAAGTAGAATGAATACCGAGTGCACGCTACAACATTTCAGCCCAATAACTTTATTATTACTGTTATTTCCATATATTTTCCAAATGTTATAAATGATCTAAGATACAAACCTCACCCTCACAATTTCTTCATTATAATTAATTAGTATTAGGAATCGAAGTCATAGAAACACTATTGCCTTTTTTTTTTCTTTTTTATATAAATTTCCCAAAAATCTGGCAGGAAATTCCTAAATCTTGGCTGCTACCTGCTTATGCCACTAATTTGACAAATACCATAACATAACAGCTTACAATTTCTCAATTATTCCCCTTAAAGGTGGGGATTTTGTAAGTCGGTGCTGGGCCCCCTGTGGATTGCTGCTCATGCGATGAGTATGTATGTATATATAGGGTTAATTATTGCTTCTTTTTTTGTGGTTTTTTTTTATAATTACACACCAAAGCGAGTTATTTAGTCATCAGTTCCGACTGATTTCAGGATTTAATCAAGAAACTTTCCGGGTTTGGCATTTAATCTAGAAAAGAAAATTGCACCTACTCATACAAAAAACTAATTTGTCTGTCAAACTTACCAGATTTTCCTTCTCATAGCGTGGTGCAGGTTTGTTCATCGTACATCGTTCATCTAATGGCTTCACTTTCAGAGGAAAATGTAAAACATTTCAATTTAGATCCATATATTATCAAGTCAAGTCAAGAAGCTCGACTTGATGAATACTACATTATAACTAATAATAATAATAAAATTAATAATAATTTTCTTTACACTAACTTTTTTCTCTTCAAATTGAATACAATACATTTCCCTAAATATATTTCCTAATTATGATGTTTTTGTGTGTAAAACACACTCTGAAATACGCTCTGACAATTGTTTGTTTCAATAATTCATTTTGTTACATCACAAAAACCTGCTTTTAGTGAAGACTGGTGGAAAAGGGAAAAAAAAGGCTGTATTGTGTAACATGCCCTTGGTTTCAGTCACGTTTCACTGCATCTCACGTGTGGAGGAAATTCTGTGTGATTTAAACCCTTTTTTCTATAAAATACAGAATCATTAAGATCATGTGCTACATGGTCTTCAGGGGGTTCTCCAGGGTTCCTTATGATGATGTCCAGGGTTTTGTTGAGGGTTGTCCAGGCTTCCTCAGCTGTCCTTCAGAGGAATCTGTATTAATCCTATGTACCTGAAGAGCTTTAATTAACCAGTAAAGCCTAGAGGAACCCCTGAAGAACCTTTTTTTTTTTTAATCTTCTGTCTTTATTGTTCACTGAAGCTCAATACATTGATGATAATTTGCAGTTATGTCGACTTGAATTTGTACTTTTTCTCTCCACAGCTTTATTTCTTTCAGACGTCTTTTTTTTCCAACACTCGTCGTCTGTGTTTTCTCTCGTAATGTTCATTATTTAATTATTGATTATTAATTGATGTTGATGTTTTTTTTCCTTCAGTATTTTTTTTTCTGCTTAAAAAAAATTTGCTCGGATTTTTCCTCGTGTTCAAAGTGTTAAAACTAATAAAGTGTTTTGTGTCACCTCCTGTCTTTCTCAGTCCTCTCTCTGTGTGTGTGTGTGTGTGTGTGTGTGTGTGTGTGTGTGTGTGTGTGTGTGTGTGTGTGTGTGTGTGTGTGTGTGTGTACATTCTTAGGCTTCTAATAAATCTATATTTCTTTACAGAACCACAATACAAAAAATAAAAATCCAAACTTTACAATTATTCAGTTGAAAAAAATCCCACATTAAAAAATATTGTTTTTTTATGAAATGTGCCACAATTATTGGCACCCCACAGTTTTTCAATTAGGTTGAGGTCTGAGGACTGAGATGGCCATGAGAGGAGCTGGATTTTGTGTCTGCTGAACCATTTTTGTGTAGATTTTGCCACATGTTTTGGGTTATTATCCTGCTGAAAGACCCAATGACGATCCATCTTCAGCTTTCTGACAGACTCCATCAGGTTTAAATTAAAACTGTTCTGGTATTTTAAAGAGTTCATGATGCCCTGCACCCTAACAAGGTTCCCAGGGCCTTTGGAAGAGAAACAGACCCACAGCATCACAGATCCTCCACCATACATCACAGGGGCTTGAGGTGCTTTTCTACATACTCGTCTTCTGTTTTACACCAGACCCACTCAGAGTTTGTGGCCAAAAAGCTCTATCATAGTCTCATCTGCCCAAAGCACACGGCCCCAGCTGAAGTCCCAGTTCCCAGCTGAAGTCCCAGTTTCGCTTTGCAAACTCCAGATGTCTACATTTGTGATTGTAGGTGAGAAAAGGCTTTTGCCTCCCAAACAGCTTGTTGGCCTGTAGATAGTGTCTGATGGTTGTTATGAAGACTTTGTGACCTGAAGATGCCACTCTTTGGGGCAGTTCTCCAGCAATGAGCTGCGGAGATTTTTGAACTTCTCTCACCATCCTCACTGTGGGTCTGGTCCTTGCCCACCCTTGTCCTTCACTGTTCCAGCTGTTTTAATCTTTATAATGATTCCTCTGACTGTAGATATGGGCACGTTCAGGCGAGTGGCTATTTTCTTGTAGCTGTTGCCTGACTTATGAAGGTCAACACACATCTGCCTTACATGAATGGTGTGTTCTCTTTTCTTTCCCATGTTGAAGAGTGGATAAGAGAAACAGGCCTCTGTGTCACGTCATATTTATACCACAGAGAAACAGGAAGTAGTAAATTATACATTAAAAGTTTCTAGATACTCTGATCAACTTTAAAAACTACAGTAAAAACAACAATCCTTCAATTACATTTATGTTGTGGGATTATTTTTTAGTCATGGATTTTACTTTAGTTAAAGATTAGAATTTTCTACAATTTTTAGTGTGAGATTATGCTCCTGAAATAAAACGTTTTTTAAAAAGCCTAAGACCACTTATCTTAACCAGGGGTGTCAATAATTGTGGTGAGTGCTGTAACTGTGTGTGTGTGTGTTTGCAGTTTTTGTAGAGATAACAGTTTAAAGATGAATCAAACCTGACCTTTTTTTCCATCACTGATCCATTTATCAATACTGTAATTTTCTTTTTTTTTTTTTTTATTAATAAAAATAATAAATTAAAAAGAATGTATTATTAGTGAAGCCAAACTCAAAATAGAGCATGAACACAAACTATTCTTTGAAATGTTTTAATTTAATTCTGGTGTTAAATCACTTAAATCATCAAAACACCAAACAGAACTTTTGCTATGTTTCCACACGGATGGTTTTAATTGCCGGATCTGTGCATCATGGCGGATTTCGGTGTTTAATTCGAGACTCGTCGCTTCAGTAGAAGAAATGTTTAGTGATTAATAATCATTTCTCTGTTGAGCGAGGTTTATGTTGATGATTGGTCGAAAAATGGTCGAACTGAAATGCGTGCTGTATTAATTGTGCGTTAATAAAATTTGTTCCGTTAAAATTAATTTGCATAAACGTGTTATTAATCCGTAAAATATCCTTGTGTATATATACTGTACATTTATAATGAATAAATAAGTTAATAGGTTTTGCAAAAAATATATATTTTTTTTAAAGGTTTATTTCCATTCATTTACTTATTTGTTTATTTGCTATGATCGAAAATACCAACATGGAAACTGCATCAAATTTTTCATATCTAATTTTTATTTTAATAACATTTTGATCACTTTGCTGAGTGTATGGCTGGAAGGATGGGGGATTTCTTACTTCCTCCACACACACACACACACACACACACACACACACACACAGAGCTCCGGACAGAAAGAGCAGAAACATAAATACGAATAAGAGTCAAGACTTGGTTCATGTGAGTATTATGGGATGGTGTCCACGTTGTCCCTGAGCGTCCCCGAGTCACACGTTTGCCGATTTCTTCCCTTTCGAGACGACCACCGTGTTCTCGCCGACCTGGTCATCGATCAGGAGAGAAATGGCTCCGTCCAGGTGAGGGGTCGCAGCCAGAGCCACCACGGCTTTCTCCATGGGGAAACCCATCTTCTCCAGCTGCTGGAGCCTAATCATCATCATCATCATCATCAGAGTAATAATAAAGATAATAATAAAGGAAGAAATCATTTACTCAGAAACAGAACGAGTGCGAGAGCTGGAGCACACACATCACACACCTCAGAGAAGAAACGGAGGACTTCTGGACTTCCACTTTCTCCACCCGCGTGTCCTCAGGAGCGTCCTGCAGCGACGCCAGGATGCCCACTCTCAGCAACTCCTCGTCTAACATTCGCTCGTCCGTCGCTTCTCCGTGCCACTCGGGCGTGGCATGTGCCCACGTTTGGGGGTGTGTGTGATCCTCCAGCTGGGACCTGCTGGTAGAAGCGACGCGTCCCGTATGAGACTCGGTGTGAGGGAACGTTCAGGAGAAAAAAAATCGAGACATCAATATATTAATGGCAGCTGTGTTTCCTATAAACAGAGTTCCTGCAGGTTTCACCAAGTCAAATGAAAACTTTCTAAGACCTTTTGATGACCATTAAAAATGAAATGTAAGACCGAGTTCAGCACATCTCATTTCTCATCTCATCTCATCTCAGAAAACACATTTCGTTTTTAGCGACTGAACTCAACTGAGCACTAAATTCAGTTTTTAGACTTTTGAAGACCCCACAGAAACCCCGTGTATGATTGTGTAAGAACCTCTGTGTGGAGCTGATGTAGGTTGGTAGTTGATATTTATTGGAAATGTAAAGCCAGGTTGGCAGGCAGGAACACACTCCCAGACCCTCGATCCGCTGCAGGAGCTCAGTTAACTCGCTGCTGTCTGGAAAAGGTGTTCAGGACAGATATCGGGATGAACAGTGCATTCAGACCCCCTGGTTATGCTGCGGTCTGATATTACAATCGTTCAAATTGATTTCCTCTTTAATCTACACTCAGTGCCCCGTAATAACAGTGACAACAGAAATGTCTGTAAAGTTGTGATTTAGCTGAAGCTCCTTTATCAGCAGTTCCACCCTCCAGTCTTCTGGGGTTTGATGCATCAAGCGTTTTACACACTGGGGGATTTTCTGCCATTGTTCAGGGCAAATCCTTGTAAGCTGGGGCAGGTTGGATGAGGAGCGTCACTGGACAGACACTTTCAGGGCTCTGGCATAAATCCAGTTCCTTCTGGAACTTTGTCCATCTCCACACAGGATCTTCAGAGCTCAGTCAGAGTGACCATCAGGTTCTTGGTCACGTGTCTTACTCAGGCTCTTGTTTGGTTTTTAGCGCAGCTGTGAGGCCTCAATAGAGAGGTGTGTGTCTCATGTCCAATCAATCAACTTTTCCAGTTAGACTCCAGTGATGGTGTAGAAACATCTCAGGAACGATCAAGAGAAGTGTTGTTGCAAAGGGTCTGAATACTTATGGACTTGTGGTATTTCAGTTTATTTATTTATTTAATGTACAGAAATTTCTAGAATTCTGCTTTCACTTTGCTGTTATGAGGAACCAAGTGTAGATTTATGAGAAGTTTTAAACGATAGTAGTATGGGACTGCAAAATAACACATGGAGGAGATGAAGGAGAGAGAGAGAGAGAGAGAGAGAGAGAGAGAGATAGATAGATAGATAGATAGATAGAGATTATTGTATATTACTGGACAGAAGCCAGGGTAAAAGATACAGTTAAGCCCCAGGCATATGGCGTAAAAGTGGAGAAGCCCTGGAGTGCTCGGAAGAAGGAACAAATCGAGCAGCAGGACGAGCCAAGGCAGGGACCAGGGAGGCAGACAGTGCAGAGTCCGTCTCTGTTTGCTCTGTCGACACTGAGCCGCAAGCAGGGCCAACTGGGTGCCCGAGTACCCACATATCCGACTGGCTTCATCCCCAGTCACGAACAGGAACAGGGCATAAATAGGGGGCAGGAGCACCGACGAAACAACCGACAGCACCAGAAAGACCAGCGTGCCCCATTTCCTCTCCTGCCGAGGTCCGAGATACAGCAAGAGCACGACGTTGTGGACCAAAGACACAAATTCCTCATGGCTCACAGCGTAGAAGATCAAATCTGTAAAGCAAGTACATCATCTTCCATTAAGCAATTAACGCTTGTCATCTGGTCGAAGGTTCAGGCGACACAACGTACCGTAGACACCTGGGAAGAGACCTCCTGGCCCTAGACTCAGACTGGCGTGGATTCCACAAAGCCAGGTGAATAAGATCAGGACCAGGATCAGAGTTGTGCCACTACACACACCTGATCTACTGGATCCCAACCACAACAAGGGCCACATGGTAACACAGCAGCCTGGTGGATCATTAGTAAAACATTTCTATTCAATTCTTGTAAGAAAGGATTCCCATTCAGTTGTATTTCCACGCTTCACCACTAGAGGCAGACAAACAGTTTACCAATCAGCATAAGTTACTTATGACATCACAGTGCACCTTCTCCATCAAGAGTATAAATGGCCAGAACACTGAGCCTTTCAGCATCACCGACAACAATGTTCACACACGATCAATTCTAAACCCAGTAAAGTTTGTGTGTTCTGAATCCTGTACCGTGTTTTTACTGACTCACTGGGGCAAGTACAATCTCCTGATCAGCGCACACCAGATAGTGAAACTCCCTCATATGGTCCTTCCAGCCGGATAGAAAACCTTTCTAACACTTCTATTCCATTCAATTGTCACCTCTGTGTACTCCAAGTCCAGGTTTCCATCATCACCACCATCATCATCATCATCATCATCACCTGTATCACACATGAATAGAAACGAGATGATAATAGATATAAGCTCCATACACGGTAATATCTTTAAATAACATATTTACGAGCACATTTTTAAACCTTATGCACCAAAAAACTCCTGCTGTTCTTACATTCCTTCATTATGTCTTATTTTCGAGAACATTCATTTAAAGGTATATACAGTACACATGCGGCTTTTCGTTTTATAATAATACAAATTAAACAAATATATCCTGAATAATAAGTATAAATGAGTATGAGAGAGAGAGAGAGACGTGTTTATGCGTTTCTCCCAACCTTCCACCCACCCTCACGTAGTAAACATTGGTACATCCGGCATTTTAACCTCCGCGCATGCGCGTTTCGACCCCAGACGCATTAGCGGGACCGTTTTGAACCGCGCATGCGCGTTTCGACCAGCCGCGCTTGCTTACGTGAACGCATTTGAACCGCGCATGCGCCTTTCGACCATTCCCCGGCTCAAATGGGTTAATTTGAACCGCGCATGCGCATTTCGAGCAGCCCCTTTGAGCGGACTCATTTGAACTGCGCACGCGCGGAGCTGGGTTTCCTCGGGTAGCAGCGAAAATGGCGTCGGTTACAAGTAAGTGCGGTTTCCGACTGTTTGTTAATATAATTACATTTTTAGCCGCAGAAATAATTTAAAGTTGTGTTTTTCATGTTTAATGCGCAATTAAGACGCTTATAAAGAACGAATTTGTGTTTGTTAGTTGAAAAAAAAACAAAAAAGGCGCGAATTGTTTTGTTCGGTCCGACACGCTGCTGAAGTTAGCCTGTTAGCAGGCCGGTTAGCATCCGGTTTTTCGTTAAAATATCTATTTTATATTCTGTTCATTAGATATTCCGAACAAAAATGATCTTATACATGCCTACAAATGTATATATTTAATATTTAATAGGTAAAAACACAAAACAGGAGATTAGCTGTTAGCTTAGTCGGCTAGTTTCTATAAACGGTATTTTTTGCTAACAAAGAATTCAATAATATATTTTTATTGAATAAATATTGAATATAAGTTTTTTTTTTTTATGTCGACTTTTATCTATTTTCTGACTTCAGATGTGTTTTGTTTGGCGTCGTCGTTGTTTAGCAGTTAAACGCGTAAGCTCTTATAAAACCCGGCAATATGGCCGGGTGCAAAGCTTGTGCGCCCCCTCACGGCCACATGCAGCATAACCACCTGATATTTTTCATTATTAACTAATAATAACTGTGTCCCCTGTAAAGGTTTATTAATATCTAAATGCAGGTGGATTATGTAATTCCAAAATAAAGGGTATTAAATAAATAAATAATAGTAATGGGAGAAAAAAAAAAGAAATGAACAGCATTGACTCCTCTTCCTGCTGTTTTTGTATTTCTTTTCTTCTCGTTTAGCTTCATAACTTTCCCCATGCTCAACTTTTTGTCTCGTGCTTTCTCATTGTTCTTCCTCTCTCAATGGTCTCAGCCTTCTTTCTTGCCATCTGTCTCTCTTGCATGTTTTTTCTCTCCATCTGGTTTTATTCTTTTGTTGTACACAACCTGCTTCCTCTTAAAGGAGCAACATCTGTACATAGGATTCGACGCAGGCACAGTCATCTAATTATTCCTCCAGACACATTATATGGACACCTGAGCATATGATTTGTGCTTTTTTTACATCTCATTTTATGTGTACAGTCTATTGATTTCTTTGCTTCTGATTCTTTTGTAGATTACAGTGGCTACAATCAGGCTGGTGCCCAGCAAGCGTAAGTGTTTACATTCACATGCTCTTTATGTGCAGTTTAGCAGCAAATCATACATTTCCTGAGTGTTTTAATGTTTGCAGACTGTGTAAAAGGAGTCCTGACACATCACGGCTTAACGACATTGTTCCCCCCCTCCACAGGTACGGGTCGTACGCAGCCCAGCCCGCTCAGGGATACGGACAGACGGCACAGGTACGATCACAATCACTGCTTATAAATAATCGGCAGCGAGTAGTTTTGAAGGTGATTATAATGTAAAATCTACATCGTGTGTGTGTGTGTGTGTGTTCATCAGCAGGGCTACACTCAACAGGACTACAGTTCATACGCTCAGCCCGCGGCCACAGACTCTACTTACGGCCAATCGGCTTCCTCCGCCGGAGGATACACGCAACAGCAGTATGCGGCATCGTACGCACAATCCACCGCACCAGGTTTGTCCACAATAGTGTGTAGACGTTTGCAGAAAAATAACCGAGATCAGATTACTGGTGTACATTTTCACTGTGATCTGGTTGATCCAGACCTCCAGCTGGAATAGGACTGGTTTTGTGTTCTGTATGGCCAAAATTATTGGGACAGTGCCCCTATGTGCAAAGCCAGCTCCATGAAGATCTGCTATTCATGGTGGGGTTGGAGTGGAAGATCTCTTGCTATAGAGCTCCTAACTTATTACTAATACCCTTGTGACTGAATGAATCTGCTCAAAATGTAGCGGAGCGTCTTCCCAGAAGAGGGGAGGTTGTTAGAAGAGCAAACAGGGACTTTTGTGTGTTTTTTAATGTTAGATTTTGTTTGCTAATGGTTGAATAAAAGGTTACAAGAGTATAAAAAATGCTACAAAGGTCATGTATAAAATGACTGGCTGTTTCTCTGTTTGCTTCCAGCTGCTTATGGCACTGCCCAGGCTGGAGCGCAGGGCTACACTCAGCCCGCACAGGCATACGGGACCAGCAGCTATGCCAGCACAACCACCACCGCTGCAGCCGCTGCTCCTCCTGCCGCTCAGGCGTCATACGGCACGCAGTCAGGATACACTGCGCAATCTCCTTATTCTGGATACGGCCAGCAGTCCGCCTCGGCTTCCCAGAGGTACCGTCGCGTGGTGGGGGTTCTGTGTTGCTGCGCGGACGCTGTTCTGCATCTGTAGTCGATATCTGTAAACTATCTTGTGTGTTCTTGTAGTTACAGTGCCAGCACTCAGCCTGCCTACAGTCAGGGCACCTACCAGGCCCAGCAGCAGGCCTACGGGGGGCAGCAGCAGTCCGCATACACTCAAGGCCCGCCCCAACAACCTCCATCGACGGCCTACCCTCCTCCGTCCAACGGCTCGTATGCTCAGCCCCCATACAGCCAGCCGGGCGCTCCTCAGAGCGGCTACGATCAGTCCGGACCCTATGGTAAGGCAGCAAATTACAATCAGCTCCAGATTTTTTTTCTGTAAGCCTCCATTATAATCTGCTTCTACCTCGTGCAGGTGGTTACGGTCAGGGCAGAGCGAGCGGGGCTTATGTGAGCTCTCAGCAGTCGCAGCGTGGAGGTTACCCGGGAGACGGCCCTGGTCGCGACGGCTACGATAGGCTGGGGATGCGTGGTGCACCCCGGGGGCGCGGCCCCATGGGTCGGGGCATGGGGTAAGTTCAGACACAGTTTAGGTAACTCCTGTCTTTTCATGTTTCTCCCTAAAGGGTTGCCAGGGCTGGTCCATGATGCTTCAACTCACATGGTGGTGTACCAACACGCAAAACACTTATTGTTCAAACTAAATTTACAACTTTTTTTTTTTTTTACACTGCATGCAGTCATTCACTACCTTCATTTAACCAGAGGGTTTTTTAGATCTCATTAGTTACTTTAATTCTTAATCACCATAGTGCTGAAGCATATAAGGTTCATGGTTTTCGAGACGCATGACGGTTCCTTTGGTTTTATACAGCAAACCCTGCATTAAAGGTTTAAAGAGGGGGTCTGTAAATGTCCCGATGTTCCACTTTATTTTCATTGTGAAATCGTCTCTTAGCATGAACAGCAGCTTTACACACTCAGCATCAGGACCGTTTCCTCTCTAAACTTCCAGCTGAAATACTTTCTCTCTTGTAAAACTCAGATTTTTTGGAGATTTCATTATTTCTTTTGATCCAGAGTGGTGTCTGGGCAGGTTGGGTCATGATAGATATCACTCCAGACGCCTGTCTGCTCTCAATAACACTTTCAGAACTCTGACGTATTCGTCACTTCGTCTCATCGTCTTGTTGTACAGTGAATTCGCTTTCAATGAGCCGCAGTCCAGACGGAATAATATGGTGTTGAAGTATGGAATGGGAGCCATGTTGGTTCAGGGTTCCTTTTCCTTTCTGGAACCTTACTTGCTCCAAAACAACCCCAAACCATTAACACCTCTTATCCTCTAGTGGTCTATAACACCTGAGAACAATGGGTTAATGTTTAATAGATTAAATAAAAAGGGAGAAGAGTAACCATGACTCATCATTCTAAAGCTCTCAGCCTCAAGCTGCGATATCAGATCTGTTTTTCAATGGAAAACGTACATCAAATGTGTTTGCTGAATAACAACATGCACAAAAAAAGCACTACTTACATTATTATTGTAACATCGAGTCACAAACACATCCACTGCTGCTAATCCCGGTTTATTAGGAAAGATGAGGCTCCACTGAACAACATGCCGTAAAGCATTTTTACTCCAAACAAATAAGTGCTGTAATTTATTCCTTTTGTTTACATCACAGCACTTCAGCTGGTGTTTGTGGGTATGTTTCTAAATAACTTCCATGTAAAAAAAAGACAAAACAAAAAGAAAAAACAAAGGTGGCTGGTAGAATATAGTGTTCCAAAACAAATAAAACCACAAACTAAAAAATGTTTGTTGTGCACCACCTATCATTTCAATCCTTTTATTACCATCCAGTGGAATTATGGAACCATGATTAATGGAAACTGTAGACAATGAGTTCAGGATTTTAAGGAGCTATGGGAGGTTTTTATTCCCCACGTGGGTGAATCTTATTTGTAAATGAGACGCGTATCTTTCAAACCAGTACTTCTCTGGATTTCTCCAGGACTGATTTCATGTATTTATATATGGAATAATAAAATGTTCTGTGTGGGGAAATGTATATCCACTTCATCTATAACTTTTATATTCTTCAGCAAGATCAACTGTTAACATTTAAAGTCCTTTTCTGCAGTGAGTTCTAAATGCAGGGGTGAAGGATAACGGGGTAAACTTGCACCTCCACGTGTGACTGTGGGGGGTGAAGGAGTCTGATCTCTCCTGTTCTCCGTCTTGCACAAGTTCTGTTGGAGACACATCTCTCACATTTGGACTCAACAGAACTTTGAGTTATTCGCTGGTTTGTTGCTTAGAAATGAACAGGACACAAAGGTGTCTGATATCAAAGTCTGTTTTCACACCTTTTGACCAGCATTAAGTGGATAAGGATCTGGTACAAATGGTTTTGCATGTGTCTTAAACAGCATGGACTGAGTCGTGGGTTCTTCTGGCTTGCTCATTTACAGGTTCTGATGGAAAAAGAGCATTATAAACATGGTCAAATTAAGAGTTTGATGAACCTTGAATTAAGCCGGTGTGTAATATCTGGATTCCTTTGGGCTGTTACAACAAATGATCTAATTTAGGGCATATCAGACCTGATCAGCTTCACCAAAACATCTGAAAATCATGTGGTCCAGGGGTTCAATACAGACCTGTGTAGCTTTAAAGTTTGGTCAACATGTTGGTTTGGGCCTCAAGTGGCTTTTTTATTTATTTATTTATTTATTTTAAATCACTCAATCCAATCTCCAAGGCATTTGGGAAGTTTTGCAAAAAAAAAAAAGGTAGATGTTCTTCACTACATGGAAAAGATTAGCTTGAGTCAATATGTGGTTCTTCACCAAAGTCTACACAAATTGTAAAGGACGTCTTTGGATGCAGGAGCATTAAATTGTTCCTTCACGTGAATTAGGAGACCAGCATGATAATCCCCGTGTGCACATAGCCAGCTCTATGAACATCTGCTGCTGTTGAGCTCCAACCCTATTAAACACCAGGCCTCCTTACCTGCTCACCTACATCAGTACCTGACTTTACTAACGCCCTTGTGCTAATCTTATGCTCAGGTGTCCCTCAAACGTTTTGGTCAGATAGTGTACATGTATAGACGTGATCACGTCATGTCTCTGTGAACCTGCTGGATTAGGGGTTTTTTTCTGGATTATTTCAAAAGGTGCATTTTTGATGGGATTACAGCAGAATATTGCTGAATTATATAAAACAATATATTTGGGCCGTGATCTTTCCTGTGCTGAAGTTTACAGTATCCAGAACAGTTGTGTAAACAGTGACACACCCAGTGTTTGATGCACCAGAGGGTCTGATATAAACAGTAACAATCCTCATTGACAAATAAGTTGCTGGATGGACATGATGGTGTGGGGTGGAGATGATGCTGGTTATGGTCTATACACACACCCGGGGGTGACGTCTGGTTGGGTGGGGTTTTTTGTTGTTTTTTTAGGTCAGCAGTGTATCATGTTGATGATATCATTTTGAGGAAATCTGACCTCATTAGTTATTTGATGACCACATGAAACAAGACCTGACCACCCTTGTGCTTGTGCCCCTTACTTGCTCAATACATTTTATTTCTCTTGGTAGCAGGTTTTTCCCTCACAAATATTATGTCGATCATAACAAGCATCGAGTCTGAAGCTTGTAAACAATTTATTTACATTTATTTAATTCTAATATATAAATAAGTCAGTAAGACAGTACATGTGTGTGAATGAGAGGGAGGGCAGTGGAGGGGTGCGGTTGCAGGGAGAAGAGGTGGAGAGTGTGTTAGAGAAGTGAAGAAAAGAGTGCAGGCAGGGTGGAGTGGGTGGAGAAGAGTGATAGCAGGAGTGATTTGTGATAGAAGAGAACAAGTAGGAGGTTTATGGATGTGGTGAGGGAAGACATGCAGGTAGTTGGTATGGAGATGGATGATCCGATGGCGCCCCCTAATGGGAGCAGTTAAAAGAAGAAATTACGTTAACCCAAAAAGAGGATTATTTTTATTTGTCCCTATAAATAAGGTTATATAGTGATTGTGTGATCTACACTGCTAAAAAATTACATACTAGGAACATGTTAATTTCTCTTATGGTTTTTGTTTAAAAAAAGGGAATTTTTTTTTTTTTTTTTAATGTATTCCCCAAGACTGTTTGTTTTGGAGGGTTTTGGGTTCTGTTTCGGGGTTTAGGTTTTAAAGCCAATTTTTTAAATATATATATAAATAATTAACGATAAAGTACAAGATCGAGACATTTCTCTTTCCAAGTTCCAAACATCATGAAGAGGACCCAGACGTCTCCAAGTTAGTAATCTCTTTATTATGAATCCAGGTGTGGTGATAAGATGTGTAGAAGAAGGTAAGCCTACACCGCACACCTGTACCAGTCATTTACCTGATTTAGTCTTTAATTGGTCTTTTTTACTTGTTGTGTGTTTTGGGCTTTTTTACTGTATTTCCCACACGGGTTGTAAAAATTTTTTTCCCCCCAGGTCTCATTTTAACATTTTTTTTTGTCATATTTGATTGCTACAGGTAACAGAACGTCATTACTTTAGGTCCTTCTTTCCGTATCAAATCCAGCAAGCTGACAGGGGTGAAGGGGAACTCGCTGAAATCAAGAATTAAAAAAAAGTCTTTTTTTTTTATTTGTGGAACTTGTACTGTGTTTTTGTTTTTGGGGAAGAATCTGCATTGTAAACTGTTCTTTTAAGTAACTATTGGAAGGGTAACATGTCAGTTTGAAGAGTGACTTTATGAATAATTATAAAGATTTAGTTATTTATGAAATTTTTTTTTTTTTTTTTTCTCCATAAATTATATACTTGTGTTTAGATGTTTTTATTGTGTGGTTTTATATCTATATAAATTGTTCTTGCATCAGCGAACCCAATATTACATGAATGGGGGATTTAATACAAAGATGGAATGGTTTTATGAGCGAGAGTAATGTCCATGCGCTGTTGAAGTCCCCTTGGTTCGAGACTAAACGGAATTTCACCCCTCTTCATTCGTAGCATGGCTGGAGACAGAGGTGGCTTCAGTAAGCCTGGTGGTAAGTTCTTACAGAGTATTACACTGGCTAGATTTTATACTTTAACCTGTTTTCGTTGCCGTGCCAATTTTTGGTGTTGGAAATGTTTTAGATCGGGGTTGCTTCCTTTATTTATTTTGTTTTAAATGGTTTTTTGGAAACAGGATGTGTTTAAGTTGATAATTGTGGTATTCTAAGGAAAGAAAAAAAAAACAAACCCTAAACCTCCTCGCTTTCACGGCCAAGTAACTTTTACCAAATAATGCAGCCAAAGTGTTCAGTTTTTCACCTTCCTGTTGTACATAACGCTTCTTTTTTTTTTTTTTTTTTTCCCCTTTTTTTTTTTTTTTTTTTTTCTCTCTGAACACCAGGACCCATGAGGGAAGGTATGGAAGGTGAGTCTGACGCTCTTTATTTATTTAAAACATGAGTTAGAGTAGATTAATGGTATGTGAAGATGGATGTATACGCTGTTTTTCATTGATTGATTAATGGCCTATTGATGTACCTTTTGTGTGTGTATCAGGACATCCAGAGCAGCAGGATGAGTCTGAGAACAGCACTATCTACATCACAGGGTTGACTGAGAAGGTCACACTCACCGACATGGCCGACTTCTTTAAACATAGTGGCACCATCCGGGTGAGGGTTTTGAACACACACGCTAAAGATCACCAGAGTGTGTTAGATATAGCGGAGTTAACAAATATTCACCTGTAATCTGATAAATGTTTATCTCATGGTTCTAATACATTCATTAACACTCCTGACGTTCTGGCTTTAGTTCTTATTTGTGGGTGGTTGTGTTGCAGATAAACCGGCGTCTGAATCAGCCAGCCATCAACATCTACACCGATAAAGACTCCGGCAAACCCAAAGGAGACGCCACTCTGTCCTACGACGAGCCTCCGTGTGCCCGAGCCGCCGTGGAGTATTTTAACGGTGCAGTGTTTTTTAACTTGCGTTATAATTTTTGAGGTGGATCACCATCAGGTTTTGATTCTCAACGAGGTGTCTGTATACCCGTTTCTTCAGGTAAGGAGTTCCAGGGGCGCAGACTGAACGTGTCAATGGCACGAAGGAAAACTGTCCCAGGGCTCATGAGGGGTGGGATGGCCATGAGAGGAGGACCAAACATGATGGACCGTGGAGGTACAGTTCCTGTCATTGCTTTGCTTCTATAGTGTGTGTGGGATAGATGGATGGATGGAGATGGATAGATATATTATGTCTGTCAATCGATGCCCATGCTCTAATCAACATGGGCATGACCAAATATGGATGCTTTATGCAAATGTATGTTTATTAGTGAAACCAAACTCAACATAAAGCATTACACCATTAATACTTTTAAACATTTATAAAAAAAAATAGTTTTAAATGACGTCAGGACACCAAACAGAACTTTTGAAATGTTTCCACACGGACGGTTTTAATTGCCGGATGTGAGCATCATGGCGGATTTTGGTGTTTGATATGAGACCATGGCGCTTCAGTACAAAATGTTTAGTGATAAATGTTATGAGTTAAAGAAGGACTTTGTGAATAAATGTTTCATTAAAAGTTTTAATTATTTAATATTTAATTTATATTAATAATGCATTTATAAATGCTGTTTAAATTTGTGTTAATTATTAAATTTTTGAAGGCTCTTGTATACTATTTTTATGTAGATATGTATGCATGCATATGAATTAGAGATCAAAAGATTTCAGTTTTTCCCTGCTGATTTCTGCAGCTGTAAAAATCCATATGGATGTGTTTCAGTTTGTTATACAGTAGATCAGATCGACTGGTGCCTTAAAAGAAAAACTGCTCAAATTGCATACGAGAACATTTGTGTAAAAAAAAAAATACATTGTGCATTTAATTGCCATAATAAATCAAAATGCAAATATAAATAAAAATATTTAAATGATCCCTATGGTCTGTGTGGAAACATCGTGCTCTGTGTGGAGTGAAGAACGCAGGGTTTTTTTTTTTTTTTTTTTTTTTTTTTTTTTTTTTTTTTTTTTTTGTTACTCGAGGAATCGTCTCAGCGTTATCATGAGTACGATTCAACCCACTTATCGATATAAAACGCACTCCGTCTTCCTGTGTTTGTGCAGGTATGATGGGTCGGGGTGGAGACAGAGGTGGATTTTCTCCCCGTGGAGGTCCTCGAGGAGCCATGGCCTGGGGAGGACCACCAGGAGCTAACAACATCCCAAAGAGAGCTGGAGACTGGGAGTGTCCTAACCCGTGAGTATCTCGCACATGGCTCACTTTGGGTTATGTAGAGTGTATGTAATGTGTTCACCACCTCTCATGTGTGTGTGTGTGTGTGTGTGTGTGTGTGTGTGTGTGATCGTGCAGCACATGTGGAAACCAGAACTTTGCCTGGAGGACCGAGTGTAACCAGTGCAAAGCTCCAAGACCTGAGGGCATGGCACCTCCTACAGGTAACACACACTACTACACACTACTACTCGCATGATTGGGTCTCATAGTCTGAAGGACCTAGAGAGAGTCTTGAGGAACAGAACCCCTACCATATCTTCTCCAATCTCGTCAGGTTTATAGGATTAGACTTGGAGCTGGTGTCCTGGCAAAGGGAAGCAGTTTCAAATAAACGTGTGCTAATTGTGCCTTTATTTTATATCAGTGTTGAACAAAAGGTTGAGAAATAAAAAAAAATTTATAGTTGCCTTTGATCTTATTTAACAGGGGTGCCAATATTATTGATATCCCTAAATAGTTGCTTTATTTAGTTGTGAATGCGTGCGTGATCTTCTGTGTTGGTGCAGGTGGAGACCGTGGCAGAGGCGGGATGTTCCGCGGGGGCAGAGGGATCGAGCGGGGTGGCCCTGGGGGGATGCGTGGAGGTTGGGGGGGAGAACCCGGGGGCTTCAGGGGTGGCCGAGGGGGAATGGACCGAGGAGGATTCCGGGGAGGAAGTCGTGGAGGACCGCCAATGGACCGTGGGGCGAGGAGAGGAATGGGACCAGGGAAGATGGATATGAGGTACACACACACACACCTCATTTATTTATGTATAAGGTGTACAGATGAATAACACACACACACACGCCCTCCTGTTGCAGAGTTAATTATGTTTCTATAACAGCATGTCCACCAGGTGTTTTATTTTTTATCCATTTATAATTACATTTGAACAGTAGTTACTGAAACATGTTTTATTTGTTCAGTTACTTGTTATAGAAGCTAGTTCATTCATTTATCCTTCATCTCTCTCTCTCTCTCTCTCTCTCTCTCTCTCTCTCTCTCTCTCTCTCTCTCTCTCTCTCTCTCTCTCTCTCTCTGCAGGGATCAGAGGCAGGAGCGCAGAGACAGACCATACTGAAGGATTTCACTCGTCTCTAGTGATTTTCATGTAAAACTTTTTTTTAATGGTCTTTTTAATTCCTACCCGTTAATCATTTAAAATTATTCAATCACTGACACGGGTGTACACACACACACACACACACACACACCTGTCTGCCTGTGTGGATTCATTGTTGTCCTCAATTCCATAGTTTTTTTTTTTCCTTCAGTTTGTTTTTGCTTTGCGTTTCTCCTCCATGCAGTTCCTGTACAACCCACATGTCATTTCTTTTTTCAATAAACTTAGATTGGATTTGACTTTTACCCTGTGTGTGTTTGGTATTTCCACCTGGTTGCTCCATGTAGACCCACAATTTACTGTTTTAAACTGTTTTAATTGGCGATGATGTCATTGGTTGCTGCCCCGCCCACAACATTTTGGAGACATTTTACTGTCGGTGTGCGATTTGTTTTGTAGACTGCAGAGTGACCGTGTACATACACACACACACACACACACACCCCATGAGGAACTATGCCTGAGGCTGATGTGCAGTTCACACCTCTACCACAAGATGTCACTAATGCTCCGCTTCATACAGTCCCACTCAGTGATTTTAGTGTTGAGTATTTACAACGCGTCTACATAATCCTTCATTTTTATCCATTTATAGCTACTCTAAATGTTATCTATATCAAGGGGTTTCGTTCAGCGGCGATAAACCAACCTTCTCTCTCTAGCCTGGATCTGTCTCCTTTTCTTTCCACTTGCCCTTCTTTCCTCTCATTTTCCCCTTTTTGCCCCTTCTCTCTCCCTGTATATCTCTATCCTGTCTTTTTTTTTTTTCTTTCCCCTTCTTCCCTCATCTTTCAATTTCTCTCCTGTTCTGTCATCCTGTTTTATTCCATCTATCCTTTGTCCTCCTCTTCTCTCTTTTGCCCTTTGCTCTCCTCCTTTCTTCCTCTCTTCTCTGTACTTTTAACTTCCCCCACACTCAGGGGATCCTGTGCAGGTGAACAGATTCTCTCTCTCTCTCTCTCTCTCTCTCTCTCTCTCTCTCTCTCTCTGTGTGTGTGTGAAATGCTGTTTTTCTTTTCTATAAAAAATATTTTTTCCTTTGCTGCAACCCGAAGTCATGACGCGAGCCACAGCTGGAAAAGCTTTAGGATTCGTGTGGAGGCTGAACATCTGGGCTGCAGGTTCTGAGCAGCAGAGTTTGGAGAAGTAAATCTGGTCGGTTCTCGGGTTGTTCTTCACACCTGAGAAGGTTAAAGAGGGTCAGTGTTGCACCGGTGCATTGTGGGTAAGAAAGGAAGCACAGGATGAGGGTTTTTTTTCTTCTTGGGCAGAAAACATGTTCACGGACGGAACTGAGTCTCACTGTGTGTGTGTGTGTGTGTGTGTGTGTGTCTCGCGCGCAGAAGAGCTGATTCATCCAGGCCTTGGAGAATGATCTCACTCCTTCTCTCCTCCCCTCCGTCTCGCTCTCTTAAAGTAACACTCGGTTCTTTTTCAAATCATAACAGCAGCCTCCTTTTGGAACCGGAAGTGGTTTTGATGCAGCCGTTTGAGGAGCTGAAGATCATCATGGTGGAGAAGAACAATGCTGGGGTTTATTAAGCAGATCCTCAGACTAAAGCGGTCTGTGTTCCTTCACTCGCTGCTTTGTTTTTCAAAGTGAATTAATTCCATCCTCTTCCTGTCTGGATCAGAATGACCTATTGTGCTGAGTGTGTGTGAGTTTAGGGGCCTCACGCAGGGGCCCCGCAGTTTAGTGCTATGTCGTGGGGGATTTGAACTTTTAACCTTCTAATCAGAAGTCCAACATCTTAATTGCTGAGCTCCTCTAATCCCCAGTATTCTCGGTGTGGAAGGAAGGAGTCGTCAGTGTCAGATTTAAAGCCATGCTCTGTTTCTCATCATCACTAAGTGGTGGTTGGTTTTATTAACGATCTCAACAGGTGAAGAAACAGACATTTTATGGCGGTAACCACAAACGGATAAAAAGAGCACATCTGGAGTCGGTGTTCAACCGTGTTGGTGTTAGTAAAAAATAAAAGCGTTACTGTGTGTGTTCTGTATGTTATTGGGTGAAAGAAACCCCAGTGAGCTGTGAGCAGGAACGATCACCTCCACAACCCTCTGGAGATCCACAGGTTCAACCACTGACCTCTGATTCTGATCAACTGGACATGGAACCTGAAAGTCCTGATGAAATGTTTAATCCCAAACACACCATTCAATTAAAATAATCAGAGAGCGAGAGAGATGAAGGAGAGAGAGTAAAGAGGATAGATAGATGAATAGAGAAGGATGGAGAGAGTAAAGAGGATAAATAGAGAAGGAGGGAGAGAGTAAAGAGGATAGATGGATAAATAGAGAAGGATGGAGAGAGTAAAGAGGATAGATGGATGAATAGAGAAGGATGGAGAGAGTAAAGAGGATAAATAGAGAAGGAGGGAGAGAGAAAAGAGGATAGATGGATAAATAGAGAAGGATGGAGAGAGTAAAGAGGATAGATGGATGAATAGAGAAGGATGGAGAGAGTAAAGAGGATAAATAGAGAAGGTGGGAGAGAGTAAAGAGGATAAATAGAGAAGGAGGGAGAGAGTAAAGAGGATAGATGGATGAATAGAGAAGGATGGAGAGAGTAAAGAGGATAAATAGAGAAGGAGGGAGAGAGTACAGAGGATAGATGGATGAATAGAGAAGGATGGAGAGAGTAAAGAGGATAAATAGAGAAGGAGGGAGAGAGAAAAGAGGATAGATGGATGAATAGAGAAGGATGGAGAGAGTAAAGAGGATAAATAGAGAAGGTGGGAGAGAGTAAAGAGGATAAATAGAGAAGGAGGGAGAGAGTAAAGAGGATAGATGGATGAATAGAGAAGGATGGAGAGAGTAAAGAGGATAAATAGAGAAGGAGGGAGAGAGTACAGAGGATAGATGGATGAATAGAGAAGGATGGAGAGAGTAAAGAGGATAAATAGAGAAGGAGGGAGAGAGTAAAGAGGATAGATGGATGAATAGAGAAGGATGGAGAGAGTAAAGAGGATAGATGGATAAATAGAGAAGGAGGGATGATGGCTGTATGGTGATGTATCAGTAGATGTTTATAGAAGGTTTATAAACGCTTCTGTTCATCACCAGTAACAGCCTGCTACAGTCATACATACAGTGTGTGTGTGTGTGTGTGTGTGTGTGTGTGTTCACGCGCCTGTGCTTCAGTTCGGTTCGGCTGTGTTATAATACGCTATAACCCCAGTCCACTTCTCTCCTCCTCCACATAGAGCACTAGAGAGGGAGCGCGAGGAGATTTGGGATTGTGCCTCCTCCTCCTCCTCCCCCCCCAACCGCTTCTTCTATCGCTTTTAAAGGACACACGGGCTGATCACACACACACACACACACACACACCGCGGGGGATCCCAGCGGAATTTTATAGCAATAGGAAAGTAAAAGTAAAAAAGGTAGAAAGAAAGAGAGAGAGATAGAGAGAGGGAGAGAGAGAGAGACAGAGAGGGAGGGAGAGGGAGACACATATATATATATATATAGAGAGAGAGAGAAATAGAGAGAGAGAAATAGAGAGAGAGAGAGAGGGAGAGAGAGGGAGAGAGAGAGAGAGCGCGCGCGCTTCCACGCGTTCTGTAGATCTCGACGCGTCTCTGAAGGACTCTGGACGGAGGACAGTGTGATGGGACGCAGGACGGTGAGAAGTTCAGGACTCCATGGGGGCCTTTACAGTGATCATCTTCATCAGCTGACACCTTCATCGTGTTCATCATCTTCACCATGAGGGTAAAATGGCGTGAAAATATTTCAGGTTCTTTCCACTCACGCGCCTTTAATGTTCTTAACGACGGCGCATATAACGCTACATCACACACACACACACACACACACACACGCGCGGATTAGGTTCTGCTGTGGTCTTCTGTACTTCACTCTTTTGCATGAACCCCAACGGTCTCCATTTACATTTCAACCGAAGGATTCCTGAAGTGAGGAACCATCAGGAACCATCAGGAGAAGATTGAGAAGATAAAGATCCGGTTTGAGCTGTTCATTAGATCTTATACAGTCATTACCTCGGGGTTAAACTCAACATTCATTCACACACACACACACACACACACACACACACACCTTATTTACTGTGTTACATAAACACATTCTCCAGAAATATTATTCAACACACACACACACACACACACACACACACTATTTACAGTATTGAATAAACACACAGTAATAAACACACCCGAGTGTGAGGAAGTGTAGTGTTATGTGGTAGTTATGTTGTATTTATGTGGTACAGTGTTTTTATGTGTTACAGTTTTGAGTAATGTGGTACAGTGTGTTATTATGTTGTTCAATGTTGTTGAGTGGTAGTTCTGTGTTATTTATGTGGTAGTTTTGTGGTGCAGTGTTGTAATGTGGTAGTTGTTTTGTACAGTGTTGTGTTATGTGGTATTTATGTGGTACAGTGTTGTAATGTGGCACTTGTGTTGTATGGTGTTGTGTTATGTGGTAGTTGTGTGGTACAGTGTTGTGTTATGTTGTACAATGTTGTTATGTGGTAGTTGTGTGGTATTTATGTGGTAATTATGTGGTACAGTGATGTTATGTGGTAGTTGTATTGTACAGTGTTATTGTGTGGTACTTTTGTGGTACAGTGCTGCTATGTGGTAGTTATGTAGTACAGTGTTGTGTTATGTGGTAGTTATGTTGTACAGTGCTGTGTTATGTGGTAGGTATGTGGTACAGTGTTGTGTTATGTGGTAGTTATGTTGTACAGTGTTGTGTTGTGTGGTAGGTATGTGGTACAGTGTTGTGTTATGTGGTAGTTATGGGGTGTAGTGTTGTGTTATGTGGTACAATGGTATGTGGTAGTTATGTGGTACAATTTTGAGTAATGTGGTACAATGTTGTTATGTGGTGCAGTGTTGTGTTATGTGGTGGTTATGTGGTACAATGTTGTGTTATGTTACGTTGTACAGTGTTGTGTTATGTATTGCTTATGTGGTACAATGTTGTGTTGTGTGGAATTTATGTGGTACAGTTTTGTGTTATGTGGTAGTTATGTTGTACAGTGTTGTGTTTTGTGGTAGTTATGTGGTTAAGTGTTGTGTTATGTGATGGTTATGTATAACAGTGTTGTGTTACGTGGTAGTTATGTGGTACAGTGTTGGGTTGTGAACTTAAAAAAAATATTAAAAAAATAAAAAATTAACAGTTTGTAATTGTTTGTGTTTCTGTTGTTCGTCCTGCAGGAACCTGATCCAGCACAATGTGGTGTTTGAAGGACACACGGATCTCGTCCACATCTGGATTGCTTACAGCTGCTTTTATAGTGTTTTGATTTTACACACACACACACACACACACACACACACACACACACACACACACACACACACACACACACTCACACAAATTACATTAGTTAGATGGACACCGCGAGTCAGTGATGTTGGCGTCTACGTCCTGCTTTCAGTAAACTTCTCCCTCCAGCCAATCAGACGTCACTTCGTTAACTCTCTCGTTAATCATAAACAAGATGGCCGACCAGA
>JBCEWE010000583.1:92500-95000 GCA_039877035.1 Silurus lanzhouensis | reverse complement strand
ACACACAGTCTTTATAACACACAGTCTTTATAACACAGTCTTTATAACACAGTCTTTATAACACAGTCTTTATAACACACAGTCTTTATAACACACAGTCTTTATAACACAGTCTTTATAACACAGTCTTTATAACACACAGTCTTTATAACACACAGTCTTTATAACACAGTCTTTATAACACACAGTCTTTATAACACAGTCTTTATAACACAGTCTTTATAACACAGTCTTTATAACACACAGTCTTTATAACACACAGTCTTTATAACACACAGTCTTTATAACACACAGTCTTTATAACACACAGTCTTTATAACACAGTCTTTATAACACACAGTCTTTATAACACACACCGTGGCTGTTAAAAGTGTGTAAATTCGCAGTATGACAGGGTTTGAGACACGTTCATGTTCATTCAGTTTTTAATGCAGAAAACTCAGTAAAAGGGAAACACACAGAAGATCTGGACACTGAGTGACTGAGTGGAAGAAAGGAAGTTCTGTATCAGTTGTACACTTTCACCTTTAGTGTTCAGGTTGGAAAGATCAGACACCAGAGCTCCTCATTAAATATTAACACTGCGACTAATGGAGCTTCTGTACAGAAACAACCACAAAGTCACTTCATCATCATCATCATCATCATCATCATCAGCACCAGCACCAGCATCATGTCCATCCTCATATCAGTTCATCCATCCATCATCACCCATTTATTCATCATCAGTTATCGTCACTGGTATGTCAATCCATCAATCATCCATCCTATCATCATTACATCCAGCTATCCATTATCATTTCATCCATCCATCCATCCATCCATCCATTATCATATCATCAATCCATCCATCCATCCATCCATCCATCCATTATCATATCATCCATCCATCCATCCATCCATCCATCCATCCATTATCATATCATCAATCCATCCATCCATCCATCCATCCATTATCATATCATCCATCCATCCATCCATCCATCCATCCATCCATCCATTATCATATCATCCATCCATCCATCCATCCATCCATTATCATATCATCCATCCATCCATCCATCCATCCATCCATCCATTATCATATCATCCATCCATCCATCCATCCATCCATCCATTATCATATCATCCATCCATCCATCCATCCATCCATCCATCCATCCATCCATCCATTATCATATCATCCATCCATCCATCCATTATCATATCATCCATCCATCCAGCAGTATGATGGGGTTTGAGACACGTCCGTCCGTCCGTCTGTCCATCCATCTATCCATCCATCTATCATGCATCCATCAAAAAATCCATTATTATATTAACCCATCTATCTATCTATCTATCTATCTATCTATCTATCTATCTATCTATCTATCTATCTATCTATCTATTTGTCTGTCTGTCTGTCTGTCATCATCATCATCTTCTTCATCATTATATCCAACTATCCATCTTCATATCATGCATCCACTCATCTACCTGGATCCTTCAATCTTTTAATCAATCCATCATTATACTATCTCCCTGCATATCTCCCTCCCTCTATCCATCCCCCCATCCATCTATTATATTTGCATTTGCAGAATTTGGTGTTTTTATCCAGAGAGAATAACATTTATCACATTCACACATCTGAGCAGCTCAGGGGTTAAGGGCCCTGCTCAGGGGCCGAGGAAGGGCATCTTGGTGTGGGTGGGATTCGAACTCATGATCTTTGGATCCAAAGTCCAACAGCTTAACCACTAAGCTTTCACCTCCCGATATATCTTAATCCATTATCAGCATATTAATTCATCCATATTTCCATTGTGATATCAACTATCCATCATCATCATCATTATCATCTTCATCATCATCATCGTCTTCCATTTATCCCTCATAAATATCCAATCTCTCCATCCATGATCACAGTGTTACAGTGCAGTTCTGTGCTTAAATAAACACTTTATATCTCATATTCACTTTATTCCCGTTATATATATTTATATATTTATATGTTTGTGAGGATTAAATCTCAGTAGCTGTTTCATCTGATGCTGTACAGGAAGTCCTGGTTCTCCCTGTGGAATATGGAAAATACATCCGCCTGGATTGGATAACTTCCCATTAGTGTATATCTCTCTCACTCACACACACACACACTCACACACACACACACACACACACACACACACACACACACACACACACACAAACACAAACACAGAATTGTTTGAGCAGTAGTTATTTCTATAATTATTATAAAAGTTAGAATGACATCAAAGTACCAACAAATCACAGTGATTTTTTTAGGTCGTTTCGTCCAGTTCACAAAGTAGAACAGTAGAAGTGTGTGTGTGTGTGTGTGTGTGTGTGTGTGTGTGTGTGTGTGTGTGTGTGTGTGTCTGTGAGATTTTCCTGGTTACAGTAAAGTGTGTATAAACACTCCGCTGTGTTGCAGCTCGTCTCAGACAGGACTGTTCCATCTCTGAACTGGAGGGGGGACACACACACTTAACCT